>JAZKJV010000394.1:197249-254529 GCA_037367405.1 Ottelia alismoides
TAGCCCAGTTGTGCTTCCCCTGGGACCGCGACGCCCCCCAATCTCAAAGCTCATGCAGGTGATTTCTTCTTCTCCCAAATGCCACAGAATGGAAAAAAATGGTATTTGAGTCCCCCTGCTTGAACCATTTTTGCCTGGATCTTTGTCTCCATTCCATCTCTTGTTATATGTCTTCCATTGGAATCTCTTCCAGAAGTCTCTGCCTCTCTGTCGGTTCCTCCAGGCTCAGACTTCTCTCGTCATCTAGACCGTCTAGTCGTGAGACCCCAGCTTGAACCTCCACTCTTTTTGCCCTTCGTCTTGATTTGATTTCTCTCCCAAATTTTATTAGGAAAGTTCGCAACAATCTCATTTTTTCCCTGAATCGAGAGACCGCCGAGTCCTCTGGGTGCCAGCCACCCCATAGCTCTACAATTGCGTCTCTGAGTCCCTCCTCTTAGAACCAGCTTCGCTTGAAACGAAAGTGGAATCTACTGATTGGCGTATCCCCTGATGACCACATGATAGGTGTATGATCTGAGTGAGATCTTGGCAAAGCCCTCGCATACACCAGTGGGAAGAACTCTACGGCCGTTGGTGACAACAAGAACCTATCCAAACGTGATCGAGATCTCTTATTGCGCCAAGTAAAAGCGCATCCCGCAACATTCACGATCGAAAGACCTAGACGGTGCACTACATCCCTCAGGTCTTCCGAGCCCGAGTCTCTGCCTCCGATCCTCGGGGATAATCGTTAGGTAAAGTGTTACATTTTGGTCTCCGCTTGCTATCCAGATCTCTATATCATTTTCCGTCCCAATTTGTTCCAAGTCTGCGACCAGAGAGCCCCTCTCACCTCCCGTCGGGCCGTAAATATTCGTGATTAGGAAGCAGTAACCATCCACCCTTCACTTCAAGCGTACTGACAAACACGTCGAAGATCTCATCTCGTCCTCAAGATCGAAGTCGTCCTTTTTCCAGCCTTTCAATAATCCCGCCGACACCCCGAAGGATTCTACAGCCATGGAAGGCCATATCCCGATATATCGACGGTATATCGGTATCAACAGGTCACCGATATATCGCCGATATGTCCGATATCGGATATCAACATACAAAAAAGGCGAGATTAGGTCCGATGTCTGCGAAATGGCGTCGATATATCGTCGATATATCGACGATATATCAGTATCGACATGGTACCCATATCGATACCGATATCGATATGTCCTTCCATGTGTACAGCTGCCATATCGAACCTGCTGCCATTGTCCAAGCCTGGCCTTAAAACTTCAATATTCCCAGTGGGCTTTGTCTCTTGCAGCAGGAAGATGTCCGCCCCATACTCCAAAACTTGGTTACGAACACATGCGCTTTTCGCGGCAGCCCAGACCCCGTACGTTCCACGATAGCAGCTTCATTTAGTGTTCACCTGGTTGGTCCTCTTTGGTGGGATAAATCCCGACATTTCGATGGTTTCCAAAACACTAGCTGTTTCGGAGGATGGGCAGACCAAAGGCTCCCATCTGCGGTTGCTGAAAGGAATCCATAGCGAGCGATGTGTCCATGATGGCCGCTTTTTCTCTTCTTTCTTGTATATCTGGTATTTCCCCTCCACAGGAAGACATTGCCATACCTCTCTCCACCCTCCCTTGCTGTGCGTTGACCAGCCTACTAGTCAGTGTCTCCCCCGCCTGGTCGCGAGTCCCACTCCTGCCGACCTCAAATGTCCAGACCGCATCCTGCCAATTCAACGTGAGAGGCAGAAACTCCCGCGCCGATTCCCCTCATGAAACCACAACATCCTCCCCCTCAGCAAGTTCCTTCCTCTATCCCGCCCCCTCGGCCCCTATTACTCCCTTAATGACTTCATCCTTACGAGAGATATTCCCCACAGCGTAGTTCCCTCGCTGTAATCTGATTCCACCATGAAGCTGATTGGGGATGGACTTTTCCCGGGGGCCTGTCAGACCACCTCCCCTCCCCCCTTCGTAACGCGGGTCTTCCAAGGTGGGACCACCTATTCCGGTGCCCTGAGGTAGATTTCTACAACATTGCGCTCCTGGGCGAAGCTCTGCCTGATTACCTTCCGAACCGGAAACACATATCAGATCTTGACGCCGGATCTCGATTGGGGTGTCCGTGGCAACCGAGTGGGGTTTCGTGACTCGAGACGGAATGAGACCCGTCGAACTGTTAGATTTATCGCCATCTTTGTAAGGGATACGAGGAGTTATCGATCCTTGACCTTCCTGCGTCCTCGTCTCGGTGAAGGACCCAAAAAAGATATCCTGCAGGGCCCTAGGAGATGTCTCCCGCACATGCGTACATTGTGACTGTTGGTATTCCATGCACTGCACGAAAAATGACGCTTCCTCCTTATGCCTGTTGGTCTTCGTAGCATCGGGTTGACCCAGCTCCGCCAACGGAAACGCCATCGGCTGATCGCCACGTCATGGAGAGGAAGCAGGAGCCAGCCGGCCGCCACGTCGTGGAGAGGAAGCCAGAGCCATCCAGCATTGTTCAACCTTCTCTAGCACCGAATGCGTCGTTTGTCCTTTTGAAAAGACCTTCCATCCGCCCAACTACTCCGATCCAAGGATCTTTACCCGAAGAATCGCGTCAACAGTTCCCCTGGTTTTCATCCGGAGGACTCCACCCCTTCCATTGATGCTATCCTTTTCAGGAGAAGGCGGATTTCCACCCGGCTTCGCGCCGCGAAAGGGATCCCCCTAACACAAATCCCATTCAATGTAGGCGCCTATGACAAGCCATTTTTAACGTGTAGACGATGCCATCTTAACAGTGACCATCCCTCCTGCGACCAACGTAATAGTTCATTGTTGTCGTCATTCGACAACCCCCTTGCTAGCACTCTCCACGGGCTTAGCCTCACAATATCCTCTTTAAATTGTGCCGCCGACACCAACCCATTTTCCGAAGAGCCCTTGAACAACGCCTCGGCTCTGCCTCCCTCACCGATCAGGATCTCCCTTTCCCAGTTCGTCCTTCAAAGGACCGGACACACACCACTCCTGTGTGGGAAGCCCCTGCAGTTGAAGCATCTAATGGGTTCCCTGCACTGGCGCGCCCTGTGCTTCGTGGATCCACATCTGTAGCAACCATCGCCAAATGGGTTGACGAAAGGTCGCCTCACCCCATCTGGTACCTCATGGTAGCCAGTCCTTCCATAGGCTCGTCTCTTCGTGCGCACGACAATCCAACCATCGTCTCCTGAAGTTTCTTCGCTTCACAACACTCTGTTCCCCGCAGATCTCCGCCATCCCGTAACCATCTGTTTCCCTGGAGGTCTCCGCTATCCCGCAAAGTTATGTTTCCCCGCAGCAGCTCGTTTCCCCGTGGCCCTCCATTTCCCCGTATCCCTCCTTCTCCCTGCGACCCTCCATTTCCCCGTATCCCTCCTTCTCCCACTGGCCCTCTTTTTCCCTGTATCCTTCTCCCTGCAGCCCTCCCCTCGGAAATCGGATGATTCAACTGGCTATTTTTTAAATGGGCGCAACACGAGGATTTCCCAGGTGGTCACCCAACCTAGTACTACTCTACCCAAGCAGACTTAACTTCAGAGTTTTGATGGGATCCAGGGGATTACTGCTGGTATGATCGCACCCAATCACTTGTTATATCCTATTCCCTTTTATCAAGCATTAATGAGATGGCAACTGGATACACAAAGTACTATTGCATAATATATGAACAAATGAGAAGGTATTGAATGGATTAAAGGAGACAACTCATTGATATATTTTTTTCACAAAAAATGTGGTAGATTTTAAACCTAACATATATTAAAATCAACAATAACAACAATAAAGCCATCTATCTTGTGTCATTCTTGGGCTTTGATCCAAAAACTAAGATCCCTTCGTAAAGTCTCATTCCAACCCTTCTTGAGCCTTCCTCTCCCGTTCTTTACCGGCTCAACATCCCAAAACTCACATCTTCTCACTGGTGTATCTGTTGGCCTCCTTTGCAAGTAGCCAAACCACTTTAAACAATTTTCTCTTATCTTATTCCTGATCGGAGGTACACAAACTTTCATTTTGATTGCATCATTCTGAATATGATCTTTACGTGTGTGTCCACACATCCGCCTTAGCATTTTCATTTCTGCTACTACCATTCTCTGCACATGTTTATGGTTCACAAGCCAACATTCAGATCCATAGAGCATAGCAGGTCTCACGGCTGCTTTGTAAAACTTTTCTCTGATTTTCAAAGGAGTTTTCCTATCATAGAGAACAACGAAGGGCTCCTCTCCACTTTAGCCGGCATGCATTTATTCTATTAGTAACATCTTCATCGATTTACCCATTATGTTGCAAAAATAGATACCATGTATCTCAAATAATCTCTCTTCTGAATGTTATCATCGCTAATCTTCACATCGATTCATTCGTCACTTCTTTCATCGAAAGTGCACTCCATGTATCTTGTCTTAGCCCTAGTTATACGAAATCCTTTAGTCTACAGTGCATGTTTCCAAACCTCAAGTTTCTCCTTTACTTCATTTCTAGTCTAATCAATCAACACAATATCATCAGTAAATTAAACACACAAAGGTATCTCATACTAAATGTGACTTGTCAACCTGCCCAAAATCAAAAGTAAAAAATGGAGTCAAAGTTGAACCTTGATGTCAACCAATGATGTTAAAATAGTCAGTCTTCCTAGACTGGATCCTTACACAAGATAATGCCCTATCATATATATCCTTTATGAGGTTAATGTATAGTGTAGATACTTGTCTGTTCTCCAAAACTCTCCACAATATCTCACGTGGGATAGAATCATGTCTTCTCATAATAAATAAAAACATATGGAGAATTTTCCTTTTAGCTCTATAAATCTCCATTGTTCTCTTCAGAAAATCTATGGCTTCAATGGTTGAGCGACATGACATGAATTCGAAATGATCTTATTTTACTTTGGAAACTTGCCTTAACCTTCTTTCGATCACACGTTCCCAAATTTTCGTTGTGACTCATCAACTCAATACTCTGTAATTTGAACAATTTTGAATGTCCCATTTGTTCTTATAAAGAGGCACCACGATACTTCTCCTCAAATCTTTAGGCATTTTCTTGCTTCACCAAATAACATTGAATAATTTTGTAAGCCAAGTTAAACCACACTCCACTGAAACTCTCCAAACTTTTATAGGAATGTCATCCGATCCTACACCTTTCCCAGGTCTTATAATATTCAAAGCCTCTACTACTTACTTCGTTTATATTCGTCTGTTGCTTGCAACATTCAAGTAACTTTGACTACTAGCTAGATCGTCCAAAGTGATCTCTCTATTTCCTTCCCCAATGAAAAGCTTGTGGAAATATTACTTCCATCTAATCTCTATATTCTTCTGAGTAACAAGCACGTGACCTTCCTCATCCTTAATGCATCTCACGTGAGAAAGATCCTTGGTCTTTCTTTCTTTTGTTTTGGCCATCCTGAATATATCCTTCTGGCCCTCCTCATAGTCGAGATTTTTGTATAAAACGTCATAAGCTTTTGACTTAGCTTCGCTTACTGCCTTCTGTGGCTCCTTCGCTATTTTGTAGTTTGTGACAGTTTCCTCTGTTCTATACTTAGACATAGCTTTAAAGCATGCTCTTTAATTTTGATATTCTCTTGCACCCCTCCACTCCTCCACCAAACCTCCTTTTGGCTAGGAGCTCCTCCCTTTGACTTGCTTAGCATATCTTTGGCTACCCTTCGGATACAAGATGTTACAACTTCCCACTTCTCGTTTACACTTCTGCTACAATCTCAAGATAAGTTTTCTAAAACCTTCCCCGTAAAGCTTGATTGGTTCAGTTGAAGATTCCACCATCTAGTTCTAGTGATCTTGGAAACCCTCCTTTCTTTAGCAGCTCTTTTGTTTGCACATCTATGACTTACAAGCGATGTTGGGTTGTCAAACTCTTTCCTGGGATTACTTTGTAGTCTTTGCAACATAACCAATCTCTTCTCCTCAGTGCAAAGTAATCTATCTGTGTTCTAGTTGGACCATTCTTATAAATAATTAAATGCTCCTCCCTCTTCTTGAAGAAGGTGTTTGCTATGGAAAGACCATAAGCGTTACAAAAATCCAAAATTCCTTTTCCCAATTCATTTCTATCTTCGAAGCCATGGCCTCAATGAACACTAGCATATCCTGAAGCATCCTTTCCCACATGTCCATTACGATCTCCACCCAGGCCAAGCATTTCTCTTTGTGGAATTCCTTGCAAAATCTTATCCAGTCATCTAAACCAATTTACGGTCTATAAACTGTGATGATATTCAAAATTTCTTCTTCAAGCATCAATTTTAGCGAAATAATCAGATCCTCGAATCTTTGCACCACAACCACACAATCCTTCAACTCCTTACGAACAACCACTCCAACACCATTTCTACCCTTATCTTTACATGAATAACAAAGTTTAAAGCATGCCTTCTCGATTTCCCTTGCTTTCTCTCCAACACATTTTGTCTCTTGGAGACATAGTATCTGAATCTTCCTTCTTTCCATCGTATCTACTATCACCATCGATTTTTCAGTCAAAGTGCCAATATTCCAACGTCCTATCCACATCTTCCTCTGCAACCTCTTTTGGGCTTTCTTCTTTACTCGCATGCGTCCATCGTGCGAGAACCCTTGCAAGCTTTGGCCTGCATCCGGGTGACGATGCATCAAAACTTGCTTATTTACTCGCATGTAGTCTCGTACGAGAACCCTTGCAAAATTTGAACTACATTCGGACATCGATGCAACGACTGTTGCCAATTTTTCTTTGCATTTGGGCAATGGAACACATTGCTAGTAGGGAATGCCCCAATGGAATCTAAATGTTTGCTTAAATCCATCCTGAGAAGATCCGAAATGTTTTGAGGCAAATTCCTAAATAACATTCTTAAAAATAAAACTATTTAGGAATTTGCGTCTCTTGCGCTGGCTGTCAGCTCCTTAAATTCCCGGGTTTGGGACCAATCTTGGCTGAGTTACTGAAAATATATTGAAATGAAATTAAATAAATACAGATAATATATAGCAACATTTGAATTACAACAACAACAACAAAGCCTTTTCCCACAATTAAGTAGGGTCGGCTACATGGATTCTTTGCCTCCATTCAGATCTATCTTGGGTCAATCTCGGACTTATATCCAAAAAACTAAGATCCCTTCGTATAGTCTCTTTCCAACACTTCTTGGGCCGTCCTCGTCCTCTCTTAGCCGGCTCAACATCCCACCACTCGCATCTCCTAACCGGTGCATCAGTTGACCTTCTTTGCAAATGACCAAACCATCTTAAGCGGTTTTCTCGCATCTTATCCTCGATCGGAGCTACACCAACTTTCTTTCTGATTGCATCATTCCGAATCCGATCTTTACGTGTATGTCCACACATCCATCTTAGCATTTTCATTTCTGCTACAACCATTCTCTGCACATGTCTATGGTTCACAGGCCAACATTCAGAACCATAAAGCATAGCAGGTCTCACGGCTGCTTTGTAAAACTTTCCTTTAATTTTTAAAGGAATTTTCTTATCACAGAGAACAACGGAGGCTCCTCTCCACTTTAGCCAGCCTGCATTTATTCTATTAGTAACATCTCCATCAATTTCCCCATCATGTTGCAAAATAGATCCCAAATATCTAAAAGAATCTCTCTTCTGAATGTTATCGTCACCAATCTTTACCTCGATTCCTTCACCATTGCTTCCATCAAAGGTACATTCCATATATTCCGTCTTAGCCCTACTTATACGAATACCTTTAGTCTCCAATTCATGTCTCCAAACCTCAAGCTTCTCATTTACTCCATCTCTAGTCTCGTCAATCAACACAATATCATCAGCAAATAACATACACCAAGGTAACTCATCCTGAATGTGACTTGTCAACTCGTCCATAATCAAAGTAAAAAGAAATGGACTTAAAGCTGAACCTTGATGTAAACCAATGTTGATATCAAAATAGTTGGTCTTCCCCGTCGGAGTCCTTACACAAGATAAAGCCCTATCATACATATCCTTTATGAGATTAATGTATGGGACATGTACTTGTCTCTTCTCCAAAACTCTCCACAGTATCTCTCGTGGGACGGAATCATAAGCCTTCTCCAAATCAATAAAGATCATATGGAGATTCTTCCTTTTAGCTCTATAAATCTCCATTGTTCTCCTCAGCAAATGGATGGCTTCAATAGTTGAGCGACCTGGCATGAATCCGAATTGGTTTTCTTTTATTTGGGAAACTTGTCTCAACCTTCTTTCGATCACACGTTCCCAAGTTTTCATAGTGTGACTCATCAGCTTGATACCTCTGTAATTTGAACAATTTTGAATGTCTCCTTTGTTCTTATAAAGAGGCACCTTATAGCGACATTTGAATTAATTAAATAAAATTTACTGTTACAACAACAAGTAAATAAATATTTGTATTATTTTTTTTACATCTGCAATATGAAAAACAACTTTAGTAGCTGAAGCTTGAGAGGCAATAGTATTAGCTGAAGCTGAAGCCTGAAGTTCAACATCAGTAGTTGAAGGTGAAGCCTGAAGAGATCGGGTCTTTTCAATAGGTATCCTAGTATGCGGTCGCATAATCGCTAAAACCGCATGTAGATCGAATACTGTATATGTGGTTCGGTGGAGCTACTGACTACATATGCAATCGCCTGGTCCTCATTTCTGAAGACTGTTTAATATACATCATGGTGGATCCCAATTTGGGATGCTACCCTTTCTCCTTTCCAAAAAAATTTGCAACAAAGACCCTCACTATCTCCTCATAACCTCCAAACCCACTTCAACGACATAGCCTTATTCATTTTGTCCAATCATGGTATTCCAAATCCTCTATCTTACGTTTTTTTTGACGCCAAAAAAGGGGGATACACTCATCGGTGTTCGCCTCAGTATATTAAATAAGAGAAAGATGAAAAACAAAAGGAAGCAGAAAGAAACAAGGGCAAAAGAAAAAGGGGAAGACAAAAAAGCTATACAAAAGGCACCAACGACCTCCCAAAAAGGACCCCTCGGCCCAAAGAGAAGATCTCCCCAAGATGACCTAAACCCACCGAGCACGTATCCAGAAGTCTCGCACACTGCAGTACCACGTTCTCCTTGTAGAAGCGTTGTCCCGAAAAGATAGCTTGATTTCTCCCCAACCAAATCGACCACAAAATCGCAATGGGATGCAAGAGGTCCCTTCTCGCCCTGTTCCTGTTCGCCACCAGCGAGTCACAGAATTTCGAGATGCCGTCCCTGCAAACCCAAGACAAATTCGCGTCCTCCCACACATCTCTGACCCTGGTACAAGCAAAGAGTAACTGGTCCAAGGTCTCCACTGCCGAGTTGCAGAGAAAACAGATATTAGAGAGAGTGCCCCATAGCCTTGCACAACGCTCCCTTGTCAACAATTTCTGCCTGCGGAAAAGCCATAAGAAAAAACAAATGCGCTCGGGGATCCTGAGGCTCCAGAAAAAGCCACAATCGCGCACCAACATGTCGGAACGCACTGGCGGGGGACTAGCAAGCGCTCCATAAGCTTTCCACACCGAAAAAGGTCCGCCACGCCAAGCCCAATGATCACGACCAGCCGCTGGGCTGAAGGTGTCCCCAATGGTGCCCAATAGGGCCAGAAAATCAAGCAATCTCTGATCCGAGAAGTTCGCCAAGAAAAGCGGACACCAACACCCATTCACCCAACCAGCCGCAACAGAACAATCCTTCTCAGACAAACGAAGATGGAGCGCTGGTGGCGAGTGAAGGGGAAGGGTGGGGCGACGTCGGCAAGGTTGGAGGTTGGGCCTGCTTCCACGGGGAAGGTTGTCGAGAGAAAGGAAGAGCGCCAGGGGGGTGGTGTTGGGCCATCTTGGCCTGACAAGGGTGGCGAGAGGCGGGCCAGGGGGGAGGGCGAGTGGGTGCAGGTTTCGCGCAGGAAGTTGGGGGAAGAAGTGCTTTCGCTGTGGGTTGCATGGTCATCTTGCCTCGGTGTGCCGGCTCCCGCCTAGGTGCTATGCTTGTGGAAAGGTGGGGTCATCGGAAGGCGTCGTGCTGGTCCGCTACGGTTGTTGGCGCCTCTTCCAGGCCCCGTGTTCACTCGGGGGAGCATGTGTCGGGGGTGCATGGCTCCTTTCTTGGCCCTCTAGGGGAGAGGGACACTCGCTCTTTTGCGGAGGTGGTGGGTGGTGTCCGTGCGCAGGTGGTGGGGGTCGATGCGCAGGTGGTGGTGGTTGAGGGTGGTGGCGCAGCTGCTGTTGGCGTTTCGGCGGTGGGGAGGGGTGCGGGGGAGACGTCGGCTTCGGCGCATGGGTTGCATGGGGAGTTGGTGGTGGGGGAGCCTCTGCGTGGGGAGGCGGTGCATGGGTCGGCGGTGCATGAGGTGCGGCAGCGCGCTGGTGCTGGCCTCATCGCGGCGGTGGGGTTGGTGCGGCGGCCGGGTGTGGCTTGGGATGTGGTACGTTCCCACCTCCTTGGCTTCTTGGGCCCTCGATTCACGGGGGATTTCGTAATACTGGATTCTTCACGTTGCTGCGTTTGTGGTCTTTCCCCGGAGCAACGGGAAAGGCTCATCCGTAATGGCGATTCCGAAGATGTGGCGTGGAGGCGATTGCGGGTGGCGGATGGTGCCTCATCTGATTCGGAGATCTGTGTGGCGGAGGTGCGAGGTGTGCCTTTTCTCTCTCGTTCGGTCCCCGCCTTGTCCAACGTGCTTTCTGCTTGGGGGATGTCCTAGCTGTTGTGGACGATGGTCTTTCGCCGGGGGCGGATTGGAAGTGCGTTCGGATTCTCATGGAGTGCTCACGAGCCTTTCTTTCGAATGCGATGGATAAGGTTTTTCCGGAAACCATGAAGGTTGGCCGGTGGCGTTTTAAGGTCGAGCTTTCAGTCATCCGCCCCTCGCCGGCGCCGGCGTCTTGCCCTTCGCGTCCGGCTGCTCTCGACGGTGTGCGTGACGTGGGATTCGGGGATGTTGCTTCGCCTCCCGGGTGCCACGTGTCGGGCGTCGGGGGAGTTTCCGAAGCATCGCCTGCTTATTGTATCTTCTCTGGGCCTTTCGATTTGATTCCTCGGGAGCTGTGTACGGGGTCTGAAAGGGGTGGCTTGATGGCGTTGGGCTCAATCGAGGTCGATTTGCCTTCTCTGCATCCTCCGCTTTTGTCGGCTGATTCCTTGCAGGTGTGTTTCTCGAGGGCTGTGCCCGCTCCTTCTATGACGGCCTTTAAGGGATCCATTCTTTTCGGATCTTGGGCAACGATGTGGTAGCCCTTTGACCCGGTTGTTCTGCCGGACTCTACTTCAAGGGGGCCCGATTCTACTATATGGGGGCACGATTCTTCCCTTTTGTGAACCGATTCTTCTTTGGGGTTGTCCACTCGGATCCAGCTGAAGGAAATTAGGTCGTCTGCAGCTGTGGTTTCGGATCCTTCCTCTCCACAATCTCCGTTTGTGCCCCTCTCACCCTCCAATACTGGGGGGGGGGTGGTTTCTTCGAGGATGTCTCCATTAGGTGTTGTTGGGATGTCCGATGGAGAGACCGGTACCATCGGGCCTACTTCTGCTAGTGCTGATCCTTCCGCGGTGGGGAGTACCTCGGTCACGTGCTTTGGGAAGAGTTATAGTAGGCGTATCCACTCCTGCCTTGGCGACTCGGTGATGTATTCTTGTCAGACGTTGCGGAATTCTGTGGCGGAGGCGGCTGGCCTCTCCTTGATCGGGGGACGCTCTCATGGTCTTTAATGAAGATTCTCTCTTGGAATGTTCGAGGTCTTGGGGACCCTGATAGGCGGCGTTCTTTGGGGTTGCGATTCTCTGAATGGAATTGTGATATGGCATTTATCCAAGAAACTAAATTAACGGGGGTGGATGATCTTATGTGGAGGTCCTTCGGTGCGGGAGCTTTGGATGAATTTCGCGCGGTGGACGCGATTGGGGCGGTGGGTGGCATTTTGTTGGCTTGGCGATCGACTGCTTTCTCATTCTCCTCTATGCGAGTGGGAAGGCATTCATTGTCGGTGGTGTTGATTCGGGCTGATTCCCTTGATCCTGTTGCCTTTTCATGCATCTATGCGCCTACGTGCCGTGTTCTCAGGCGGGAGCTGTGGGATGATCTTCGGGCTGCGACATCTGACTTCGCGGGCCTCCCGCGGCTGCTGGGGGGATTTTAATGTGACTGCTCATTCTTCGGATCGTCCTCGGGGCCGGGAGGGGGGGGGGTAGGATCCGGGCTCGCGCGAATTTGTTGATCTTATTGGTGACCTTGCTCTGGAGGGGTTGGTCCCCGATGTCATTTCTTATACCTGGAGGAACAGTTCGTCTCGATCTAGGCTTGATCGATTCTTGGCTAATAACAAACTTTTAGAGGCTTTCCCTCTGTGCTCAGTATCTTCTCGGTCGCGGTCATTCTCTGATCACAATCCTATCTTGTGGGATTCTGGGGAGGACCTCCGCCCGAGGGGTCTTTTTTCGCTATGAGAAGTGTTGGCTGTTGGAGCCCAACATTAAAGACTTGGTGAGGAACCATTGGAATCAATCTTCTTTTGTGGGATCTGCTCGTAGATTTGATCTGAAGCTTGCCTCTCTGCGGAGGCTCCTGGCGTCTTTCAAGAATGAATCGCGTGTGGCTGCCAGGGCGGTGGCGGAGGTCATCGCTCGGCTGGACCGAACGGAAAATTCTAGAGATCTGTTCTCGGAGGAGCTTGTTGCGCGCTCTGATGCGCAAAAAGTGGTTAGCGCGGAGGATAAGAAAAGGAACTTGGAGTGGCGTCCGCGCTCGCGTATGAAGTGGATCAAGGAGAGCGATGCTGATACTGCATTCTTTCACCGCGTGGCTAGCGGGAGAAGGCGCTGTAACTTTATCCGCTCTCTTCTGGTGAATGGTTCTGTGATTACTGGGGATAAGGAATTGGGGGTGGCCCTGGTCGACCACTTCGGGCGTGCTTATGGGTGTCGTTCGCATCGCAGATGGCGCTGGTTGGGCTCTGGCGCCCCTTCTTTAGCGCCTTTGGATTCTGTAGCTCTGGTGAGACCGATCTCCTTGGGCGAGATTAAGGAGGCCGTATGGGACTTGAATGATGATGGTTCGCCGGGCCCTGACGGGTTCTCGGTGGCTTTTTACCGTGATTTTCGGGATGTGGTGGCTGTAGACGTTATGGAGGTTGTCGCTGAATTTTGTGAAAGGAACGATGGCATTGATAAAATTAATAGGGCCGCAATTGTTTTGATTCCTAAGACTGCTGCGGCTAATCGCATCGAGGATTTTAGGCCCATCTCTATCTCGAATGGGATCTATCTTATCATTGCAAAGCTTTTGGCAAGGAGGCTTGCTCCTCTTCTTGCCTCGCTGGTTTCGCCAACCCAGGCCGCCTTTATACGGGGACGCCAGATCTCGGATTGCATCGCGGTGGCTTCCGATTTGGCTGCGGCATGGAAGGAGTCTAATAAGGTGGGAGTTCTTTGGAAGATTGATTTCGCCAAGGCTTATGATTGCCTTGATTGGCGATTCTTGTGGTCTGTCTTGTGACGGTGGGGCTTCCCTGAGGTTTGGATATCGTGGGTGCGCCGTTGTGTAACCACAACCTCTCTCTCGGTTTTGCTTAATGGTCGCTCGGTTGGGGGCTTCTTCCAGCCTAGGAGGGGGTACGTCAGGGGTGTCCCCTCGCTCCCCTTCTCTTTGTGCTGGCGTCGGATGTGTTAGCTCGTATGATTGACTGCGTGATCGAGGCGGTGCTGACCAGGGGCTGCTCTGTGGGGGCCCTCCAGGTGCCCTTAATCCAATTTGCGGACGACACTTTATGCTTCATCGAGGGTGGCGCTTCAGAGGTTTCCGGTATGGCTACTACTCTCGAGCTGTTCATTGAGCTATCGGGGCTCTTGATTAATGGGGCTAAGTTTAAGGTGATCCCCTTTGGGATGTCGCAGGCGGAGGCGATGGAGTGTGGTCGGTTGTTGGGCTCTCCTCCGAGTGGCCTCCCCTTCAATTACCTTGGTTTGCCGTTGTCAGTGGGTCGTGTCAGGCTTCGTGATTGGCGGATGGTGGTGGAGAAGCTGGAGGCTCGAATTGCTGGGTGGCGCGCAGCAGTTTTATCTGGGGGGGGGGGGCGACTGGTTCTCCTCAAGGCTGTGCTTTCCTCTATTTCAATTTTTTTCTTCTCGGTTCGTTGTATGCCCAAGGGGATTCGGTTGCGCCTTGAGCGTTGTATGCGGGGATTTTTGTGGGGTAAGAAGGGGGAGGGGGAAGGGGGGTTCATTTGGTGGCTTGGGATGACGTTTCGCGGCCCAAGCGGGATGGGGGCTTGGGGGTGCGAAGGTTGGAGGTAGTTAACGAGGCTCTCTTGTTAAAGTGGGCGACTAGGGCCTGGGGACAGGAGGACAACTTCTTTCTTAATGTGCTGCGGGAGCTTCTGGGGGAAGGGTTGATGGGCTTCACTCGGGGGGATGCTTTTGGGCACCTCTCTCCGTTTTGGCGTGGTGTTCTGGATGTTTTTACTCGAAATCTCTCCCTCTTCAAGCCGGTGTTGGGGAAGGGGGATTCGTTTCGTTTTGGGCCGATGATTGGTCGGGAAGGGGTCCCTTCAAGGACCGCTTTCCCCGTTTGTTTGCTTTGGCGGACGATAAGGAGGCCTCGGTGGCCACGTGCTGGATTGACGGATGCTGGTGTCCACGGTTTATGGCGAATTTCTCGGAGCAACGTATGGATGATTTTCTCTCGTTAATGACCCTCCTTGCTGACGTTGCTCACCCTAATGATGGTCGGGATCATTAGTCTTGGAGGGACAGTATTTTTTCCATGCGGAAGGCGTATTTGGCTCTTGCTCCTAGTCCTCAGGCGGGGGACCTTACTCTCTTGCGCGATTGCCGGTTACTCTGGGGGATGAAGCTTCCTGCGCTCATTGGTGTCTTCTTATGGCTACTTCGCAGGGGGAGGCTGCTTACGCGTGACCGTTGCGCCCGATTTTTTCCGAATGTGGGTCCGAACTGCGGTCTTTGTGATGATGAGATGGAAACCATAGACCACCTATTCTTCGGCTGCAGCTTGGTTAGGGGCCTTTGGGATGATATGGAGTGGATCTACTCGGAAAGCTTGGTTGCTTTTTGCGACTGCTTGCATGACTTCAGGGGCAGGGAAAGGAAGGATTTTTTGGCTCCGATTGCAAGGTTGTGGGGCATCTGGCTGGGGAGGAATGAGACCCTCTTCACGGGCCAACGGTTCTACCGGGAAAACGTGATTATCCTTGCCTCGCACTACCTGGATGACTGGTGTTCAGGGTAGCCCTACTATGCCTTTTTGAGGGTGATCCTTGCTTTTGGCGCTTTCGTGTGCCGCTGGGTCTTGCGCTTGCTTGGTTTTTGTAATCTTTTTGTAACTTCTTTATCTTTTTTTTTCTTTTTTTAATAAATTGGGGTGAACACCGCAGAGTGTCTCCCCCTTTTTTTGAGCCTAAAAAAACAATCCTTCTCAGCCGCTAGCGCAAACAATCGAGGAAAGCGCACTCTCAAAGGCCCCCTTCCCGTCCAATCGTTAATCCAAAACTTAAAGGACTCACCATTTCCCAGGACAGGCACAAACAAAGAGATATTCTTTCGAAAAGCCTCCATAACCCCCCGCCAAAAAGGAGTAATGGCACCAAGCATCTCGCCTCGCGCCTCCAAGTCCCTGCCATTGCCATGAATTGCCCGCAAAACTCTGATAAAGAAAGAGTTATCCTGTCCCCAAATCCTATTCGCCCATTTGAGAAGGAATGCATCGTTAATGATATCCAACCTCCGCACGCCCAGGCCCCCATCACGTTTGCCTCTCGTGACCTCGTCCTAAGCCACCAAATGTAGCCCTCTCCTAGGTTGAGAGTTCCTTCCCCACAGAAATCTCCGCATACATTTCTCGAGATGGACGTGAATCCCCACCGGCATTCGACGATGAGATAAGAAAAATACCGGGATCGACGAGAGAATCACCTTAATAAGCACGAGCCGACCCCCTCTTGACAATAATGCCGAGCGCCACCCCGCAAAGCGCCTCTCCATCCTCTCAACAACCATAAGCCAATCCCTGCTCCTGGCCCTCCCTGTCACCAACGACATACCAAGATAGTGGAAAGGTAACTCACCCAAAGGAGACCCCAAGACACGTCCGCAATCCAATGCCTCCAAGTCAGACATACCAAAAGAAATCACCTTTGACTTGCTATCATTCTTGAGAAGACCCGAAACCTCGCTGAAGAGCTCCAGCGTTGCTGCCATCCCCGAAACCTTAGACAGGCCACCCTCGATAAAGAGCAAGGTGTCATTGGCGAATTGCAATAAGGGCAACACTCAAACCATCTTTGGAGTATCCTTTCGAAAGACCAGCTTCAATCACGTCGTCCGCCATGCGTGCCAAGACATCCACGACCAGGACAAACAAGAGTGGCGCAAGGGGGCATCCCTGGCGCACCCCCCTCCGGGGCTGAAAGAGACCCCCTTCCGTGTGACCATTGATCAGCAAAGAGAAGGACACCGTGGTCACGCACCGCCACATCCAAGAAATCCAAAGGTCAGGGAAACTACGTCTTCAAAGAATCGACCATAAGAACCTCCAATCGAGGCAGTCGTAAGCTTTAGAAAAGTCAACCTTCCAGAATATTCCCGACTTACCGCAGTTTTTCCAATCAGCGATCAACTCCGACGCCACCGTGATGCAGTCCGAAATCTGCCTTCCCTGGATAAAAGCCGTTTGTAGCGGCGAAATAATGGAGTCCAGATGTCGAGCAAGCCGACGAGCCAAGACCTTGGCCACTATAAGATAAATGCCATTAGAAATCGAAATGGGACGAAAGTCTTCATTACGCTCGGCCCCGGTTGATCTAGGAATAAGCACAATAGTAGCACGATTGAGCTGATCAAAACCATCATTCCCATTGCAAAATTCTGAAATAACCTCCAGCACATCTTCACCCACCTCGTCCCAAAAATCCCGATAGAAAGCCACCGGGAAACCATCAGGCCCCGGGGAGCTATCTCCGTTCAAATCCCAAAGGGCCTGTTTGGTTGCAAGGTTGGGCAGAGTTAGGTTGGGCGGGGTTGGGATGGATGAATAGTAATTTGTGAGGAGGAAGTACCCTTGTGAATAGTAACCAGGGTTGGGCCAACCCTGCCCAACCCTGCAACCAAACAGGCCCAAAGAGCCTCCCTCGCTTCATCGAAAGATATCGCGCGCGTCAACTCCTCGCCCGCCTCCCGAGAAATGGGCGGAGCCCCACGACCCAACCAACGCCACACCCTCAGAGAGCGCCTCGAAGCGAGGTCCTTATAGTGAGCAGCAGTGGCCCGCCCCATCTCCCTATCTCCCATAATCCTCTCATCATTTATCTGAATAGAGCGCAAATAATTAGCTCTCCTCCGCCCGCTAGCCACACGGTGGAAGAAGGCAGTATTGGCATCACCTTCTTTAATCCACCTCGACCGCTGCCGCCACTCTGTGACCCGCTTCCTGTCCTCATCCGACACAACCCTTTGTGCAAGCGAGCGCTCACGCAACTCGTCGGGGAGCAAGTCCCTATCATTTTCAATACCCGTCGAATCTGGCAATGGTTTCCTCAGCCTCGTTTCTGGCAGCAGCCCTCGCCACCCTGGTGTCCTTTTTGAATAAGGCGAGCTTCTTGCGCAACGATGAGAGCTTCTGATCAAATCTGGAGGCCGCAGACCCCACGAAACAAGATTGAGTCCATTGAGTAGACACCAAATCCTTGAAGTTCGCTTCCTGCACCCAACATTTCTCGTATCTAAATGGGCCCCCCACCAACGGGGCCTCGCCGGACTCCCATATAATGGGCGAGTGATCCGATAGCGATCGAGGCCGAGAGGAGACCGAACCAAGGGGGAAAGCCTCCATAAATTCCCCAGAGGCCAAGAA
Source organism: Ottelia alismoides (assembly GCA_037367405.1). Taxonomy (NCBI): domain Eukaryota; kingdom Viridiplantae; phylum Streptophyta; class Magnoliopsida; order Alismatales; family Hydrocharitaceae; genus Ottelia; species Ottelia alismoides. The sequence continues at coordinate 215,135 of JAZKJV010000394.1, forward strand.
ACGATCAAGCCGAGAGCGGGAGTTATTGTTCCTCCACGTGAATTTGACATCAACCGCCACGAGATCTTCCAGAGCCAACGCCTCAACGACCTCCGCAAAATCAATTGAGCCCGGGTCCTGGCCACCCCTAAGGCGAGGACGATGCGACAGTTGAAGGGTAACGTTGAAGTCACCCTCAATGAGCCAAGGAATCCCCTCGAACGCACGACCCACGTCGCGAAGATCCTCCCATAATTCCTTTCTTTTAATATGGCAGCAGGGGCCGTAGATACACGAAACCGTGATGGGCGTAGTATTATCATTTCGCACCAAAAGAACCGAGATCATATGCCTCCCCCTGAGCTCCGAAGAGAAAGAGAAAGACGCCGAACACCAAGCAATCAGCAAGCCGCCCGCCGAGCCTTCCGCATCCAACGCATGGTCTTCATTAATGTTGTCAGCACCAAAAAAACACCAAAGGACATCATCTATCCCCCGCAACTTCGTCTCCTGAATGAGAACAACATCACAACCCCCCTCCAACATTCTGGACCCCAGAGTCCTCTTGTCCAAATCCCCCAGACCCCTAATATTCCATGAGAGAACCTTCATTAAGCCACATGAGGTTGACCCGCAACCGGAACGAGACCAGCCGCCGCCGCTATCGACTCATGCAAAGACGCGCAAGAGAGAAGTTTAGACGAGCCCGCCCTTGAGATCTGCTCCGTCTTCGATATCTTTTTCCTGATCTTCTGTCCGAGAGGTTTCCCCTTTCACCACCGTCATCTTCTACCGCAAGGGGGACCGAAGAGTCATGTTCGGAAGGAAGCACGGAGACACCGCCAGCTTCCAAAAGAAGAGGGCCCGACGAAAGCTCTCTATGCAGCCCCTCCACAGGGAAGGATGAGCCCCCCAAAGAGGGCCGGAACCCTCTCTCCTTCACGACCACCAGCGGAAGCGAGCTCCCCTGTCGAAGAAGAAACAAAGCCATGACGATTCGCCCTGAAGCCCCCTCCCTCATCAACCTCGGAGATGAGCACTGCATCATGGGATAAATCATCCATCGCCAAAGACCCGAAAGTCGAAGGCCCACTAGTAAGAACCGCTGCCCGACCTGATAATGGGCCTGCAAAATAAAAATGGACAGATCGATCCGACTGCGAGGAGTGAAAGGCTACTAGAGAATCAACCTCGGGCATCACTGCAGCAGTCGAACCGAATCCCACAGGAGAAGAGTGCAAAGCCCGAAAAAGCCCCCATAAGGACGCGGGGATTCCATAATTAGGGGCGATGCTTCGGAAGAATCCCCATGCAGCGCATCGTGTTGATGAGAAGATGAATCGGCATGAGCGCCCCAAGGGACCAGAGGGTCGGTGAGGCTGGAGCCCGGAGAAGACGCCGACGGCGGCGGAGCAGGGGGATCAATGAACGATATCTCGATCCGAAAACGGAAACAACCAACCTTCAAAGATTCAAAGAAGACCTTGCCAACCGCTTCATCAAGGAACCTCGCGCTGCAATCCATCAAAACTCTCGTGACCCTCCCGTCCGAGCCAGGCGAGAGACCATCCTCCACAACCGCGAGCACGTCGCCCCACCTCCTGAGAGCCCTCCCAAAGCAGTGAACAATCCTCGCCAAGAAGGGAAACCCACGCACCTTCGCCACACAAACTTCGTCGATCGAGAAGGCACCATCCGCAAAACGAATGGGCCTCCAAAACACATCCTTAGTTGCACATCCTCGGAGAAGCCTTTCCGGTTGGTCCGGGGAGTGGCCGCGAACACAACAGCGAGAAGCACCTAAAGACTGAAAATCTCCACCGAATTGAGGACCCAGGAAGCGTAGCACATGAGCGTTAACTTCAACCCAAGAAACGCCTCCCCTCCTTGCCACCCCAATAACCGCAAGGCCCTTTTCACCCCCATGCACCGGCGACCCATGCAAGACAGCGGCATGCACCCCACCCCCCACTACGATTTTCGGCCCGGGAGAAGCACCGCCACCGTCGTTGTTGCCAACTCCACCAACACCTGAATGCTCGGAACTCGAAAAGCCTCCCACAACCTGCGAGAATGATCTCCTCCCCCAGGGCTTGAAGGGCGTTGCACCAGCCACCCGAGGGGAACGCGTAACTGCATACCCCGCCGGAGGACCAGCCGAGCGGCAAGAGGGGATGTTGCGGTCAGAACCAAACCAACACGAAGCCTTCCTATGCCCGACCCTTCCACAACCAAAGCATCTTGGGGGAAAACCACAGACCGAAGCAACATGGCCGTGCCCTCCATATCTGAAACACCGCTTCCCAGGCTTCTTGTGAGAGACCTGGACCCACTCACCACCCTGCTCACCCCGCTCATCGACAACCTCCCCACTAGCCCGGACAACCTTCGACTAAAAGGGAGCACCACCGCCAACCCGCACAACCCCCTTCTTCTCCTCCCCTTTGTTGGACATGTGAGCCCACAGCGAGCCATTATGCAATAAATGTTATTGCACATATCATTCCCTGATCTGAAATGAAGAATAAATAATTTGCATAATAGGTCCCTCTGTACAATTAGGGTTATGTACCATGGCTATCTTAATGATCATACAGCTGTTGATTCAATTATTGAATCATAGAGGCTGGTGCGTGGATGAATATCTAAAGGGTTAGATTGAGGACTCATCAAGCACCGTCAAATGATTATTAAGATGTGATCTCCAACCTGAGTAGGAGATGACAATCCTTTCTCACATAGGCTGATATCTGACCGACCTCTTGATGCAGGTCCTCTGCATAGGAATAGAGATTCGGAGGTGTCAGATTAGTTAGGTCAAAAAGTTGACTTAACGAGATCGAGATAACCTAAGTCCTATGTTGAATGCTGTCACAGCATAGGCACGCATCCTCTGACCGGAGACAGATGTGTTACTATATGTCTGAGTGTGTACATTTGGCAGACCAATAGGTTGATGACCTAACCAAGGTCTATACACCGGCGCGCTGGTGTGCATGTAAGGGCATATGAGTAATACGATCTCTCAAAGGGATCATACATGTTCACTACTGAACCGGAAGACATGAGCTCACTCATGAGATATTGGGAGGAATCAAATTCCGTGCACGGTCGTCTCGCTTTGGAAGCTTGACTGAATTTGTAGGTTTGATATATACTTTTGGAAAGTATATGATCAAGACCTAGGTATGATATATGCTTTTGGAAAGTATATGATCGATACCAAATCCCAATGATCAAATGAGAAACTTAGTGATCAAACCCTGAAGAAGACAATGTAAAATAGATCTTGATCTTCGGGTTGACCATGGGTCTTCCAGTATGCAGGATGTACAGGTATTGGGAATACCTGAAGGGTGATGTGATCATAAACGATTGTATATCCATGACACTTCCATTCCGAGGGAGTGATGAAACAGGTCTGGATTTTAGTGACTCCTTTCAGTAGAGAAGCGATCCGATCTTAGTCCAAGTGTTGGACATTGGTCTGAATGAGATTCAGATTCAATGAGAAGATTGGATTTGCGGTCTTGATTTAATCAAGCATCTGTGGGAGGTTCGTAAGATCTGGATTTGAGATAAGATCTCAATATCCAAGTCACTATACGTGGAATAATACAATCGCCCTGTCTTTCTCTCCAAGTATCTGCGGAGAAAGCACATTATTCTTGAAAGGGTTCAAGAATAATTCATTTGATGAAATGTATATCCAAGCAAGGACTTGATGAGATTTAATTATCAAGCATAATATGAATATGATTCATATTATTATCCAAGATAATTAAATGAGATTTAATTATCAAGGATTAAGAGAATGTGGATAACACTATCCATGATATATGTGTGTTATAAATATGATTTATAATATACATATATAAGAGAGAGAATTTATGTAAATAGCATTTGTTAATTAATAATGTGGATTGGATTCACATTTATTAATTAATTGGAAATGCAATTTACTAATTAGTTTGGGTTGTGAATATGATTCACATAATATTCAATGGCATGATTGAAATATTCACAAATTAATTTGGAATTAATTTGGTGAATAATTTTGTGATAATTGTTATTGCAAAATTAATTAAGAAATAATAAGATAAATAAAAAGGAGACAAATTAACCACCTAAATAAGAGGTGGCGCCACCTATGACTCATTCATAGGTGACGCCCCCTATGATTTAGGGAGGTTAGTTGACTCCCTTTTTGTTGTCACATTATCTCTTAAATAGTTAAATTAAATTATGTTGATAATATTGCAACATATTTTAATTTAAATAAATGTTGTTGGTTTTAACCAACAACAATTATAGCCATGGATTTAGCATGGACCAAGCATAGCCCTTGGATCCATGTGTCCCATGGATTGAGATCCATTGGATCCTAAACTAATATAAAAGGAGGGCTAGGGTAGCCTTCCATGGTACATCATTAAGAGTTGTACAAGGTGACAACTCTCTCTCTCTCTCTTTCTCATTCTCGCCCTCTCTCTCTCTTTCTCTTCTCCATTAAGTGGCCGTCCACTTTGTGTTGAGAAAGGAGAGACTCTCGGCTTCTTTTTCGACGACTCGAGGATCTCCTTCTTCTTTGGAGTTTCTTACTCTAAAGGAAGACGACGGATTTCGTTTGACGAAATCGGCGGAGCCATCGCTTGGATCTTCATCGAGGATTGCGGGAAGGAACGTGACTCATCATCGCGCCCGCAAGTGCGTTCTTCGTGGATCGGACTTAAGATAGGAGGATCTCTACTTTGGGATCTCACGATCACAACCACGCTTCAAGAGGTATTCCTTATACTTTGTGGTTTGATGAAACGATCCGAGAAGTGTTCTCGTGATCATGTGGTTTCATCTTTAGAATTAAAATTTTAATTTCCGCTGCATCTAGCATCTAGTGCGACTAGTTGCTCCGATTGCATACGATGCGATCAACACGCTTCCGTGATGCGCTTAAGGATACTCAATATCCTTCACCCTTCCCCCACACCCTCTCCCCCCCGCAGGCCTCAGCGCCGAGGCATGGGTCTTCCCACATACCTCGGAAGCTTCACGCTCAGTCGCACTCGGTTTCGCTCTCCACCATCGCTCCATCGCACCTATCCCCTCCCCCTCCGGTATTGACTCTATGATCTGGTAGTCTCCTCTATCTTACTTAGAGAGTGTATCAGTATCCCAATGGACCAGATGCGTGCTTGATATGTTCTACCTTGATTTTCCCTAGAGGATTCTTCTCATAATCTTTTCGAAGTGGTAATGTATCCCTACCAACAGTAACCTTGCCGACATGAGGGTAATTGGGATAGCTGCAAGGAAGGACCTCATCAAGAAAAGCTTCCCCCATGTGACAATGAGGAAGGCTTCCAGGCAGCCAGCTTTAGATCCATCTTTTCTTTAAGAGGTAACCCATCTGCTAGGCTAAGTTGTCCACTACTCAAACACAAGATCAATAGCGAATTGGTACACGTCCATATACAGTGCCAAGTACATGCAAGAGGCTTGGTGATGTCTGGAGGCTAGGATTTTCCTCACCGTGGTCAGGATGCACTATCCGTAAAGCTGACCACGATCAAATGCTTCAGAGGGGTGGGGGGCAGGGCCACCTTGCTCAATCATGCAGGGACTTCGTCTAATGCTTTGGGTGCGGGAAGTTGGGTCACGACCAAGTTGGCGAAGTCTTTTTCTTAGCAACTGAAGGGGGATACTCTCAACATCCAGTTTGTCTAGGTGGTGGCTTGTTCAGATGCTTCGAGTGTTGTATTGGATGCTGTGGTGGTTATCGGTGCAGCTCAACCACATCTTTGCTGGGGACATCATCTCCTCAGGGACTAACTTGGTTTGCACACGTGGAATGACTCAATCATTGGTTTGCAAGCTTTTACATAACACATATGGTAGGGGAATTGGATACTTCTTCTATTCGGTGACGGCTTGATGGATTTGACGTGGACCTCAAGGCTCGAGGTGGTGGGACTCCTGCAGGGATCCCTCAACTAGAACTTTGTTCACGAGTTTAAATATAGTTTGGCTGTTCTGAGGTCTACAACAGTAAGTTCTTTTGTTGTCAACTTGTGTTTTTATGTTAGTTTGGTCATTATTCAAAGGTCTTGTTAATTATTGTGTTATTTGTTTTATAGAAATATATAATGGTTGTTCTGATATTATTGTAAATAGTTTTTCTGATCTCACGACCATTTTTATAGATATTAATTTTGGTTTAGTGGCACTACATCATTTATATATTCAATATATATAGGGCCCATTTCGCCTGGTTGCTGAGGAGGGTAAATCCAAATGTTCCTGGGTGAATTTGGATGACATTGCGAACTGCTTTGCACGAGGTACTTGAACTGACACCCTCTGTCAGGTGTTCATTTTTTTCCCACTTGGTATATATTCTGATGGTCTGTCTTTGCATTGCTATGACCAGCTCATCATTAATATTCTTTTTCTATATAGAACACTTTGCTCAAGATTTCTTCACAGTGTATCATTTATCCTTAAATGTTTAGGTTATGTGAAGCGTAAAATTGACTATTTTCTTAAATTCAGGCGATCCCGACAAACCTCATCATCACTATCGAATTACAGAGTTGCAACGTCTTCGTTCCATGTAAGTGCAGTATCATGTCCCTGAACCATAAATTGGTGTTACTATATTATTATCCAAAATGAAGGGTTAATGCGGAAAGATGACTATCACCATAGGAAATGGCCTTGGACCTGCTTTTTCTTTCTAGGCCCTGATCTAATGATTCCATTTATACAGGCAGTCATGTTACTTAAAAGCTAACTTTTGACCTGTCTCGAATGAATCACAAATTTCAAGAAATTATGTAACTTGTAGCAATATTCTGTTGGCAAATCACATCCTTTGAAAAGTTTGCAAAATTTTTACTCATATGTAGATGCATGCTGATATCACTGTTCTAAAAGACTTGTGGGATCTCTTTAAAAAAAGGTTATGGAAAGCTGCCAAGCTGGGATATAAATGCTGTATTTAAGATTCAAGCATCTGCCTGTGAATTCGAAATTTGGCTGGACAATTGGGCACTACACTGGTTATTTCATAGGACTTTCCTGAATGTTTAGCTTGCACCTACACCATAGCAATGTCGTCATCTGCAGGATTGTTCCTAGTATGTTATTTCCAATTTTATACTAGTACTTTTTAGTTATCACGGAAATGGTGGGTGATATATCAGATAGTTTCAACCCCTGGGAAATGGTCTAGATGTTATTTGGGGGAAGTCTTGTTAAAGAAATCTCTAAATGGGTCTAATGCTCAGTTAAAGAATTGAATTAAGACTATCATGTATCTAATCTCCAATGTCAAATGTTGACTTTCATCAAGCAAAAAAGAGATGCTAGAATGTGTCATTGTAGCCTGACTGAAGAAGTGTTTCCATGGAATGAAATACTCGATATATTGAATAGTGTGCCCTAAACCCCTTTACGTAGAGGTATTAAGGTTAGAGTTAACATCCCATTAAATGCAAAATGCTTAAATACCTCCAAAGGGGTTGGTACTCAAACCCTCTAACAACTCTTGTCGCTGCATCTTGAACTCATTGAGCTTAGCTTGTGCCATCTAGTACAGAGGAATGGATATCGGCTTTGTATCAACTATCAAAGTGATCTCGAACTCGATGTCCCTCTTTGGTGCTAGTCCAAACAACTCATATGGGAACACATCAATAAAGTTTCACAAAACCCTTACATCCTTGATTATACGATCTTGGATGTTTGACTCAATAATGTAGGCAAGAAATCCTACACATGTCTTACTGAGAGACGCGTCCTCAACACAGAAATATACTAGCCTGCATAGTCTGTAGTTCGTCGAACTGAAAAGCTGACCCTCCTTGAAGACGGAAGACCGCCATCTTCTCAAAGCAATCTATGCTCGCTTGGTACTTCTCGAGCTAGTCCATGCATAAAATGATTTCGAAATCCTCTTTGTGGATCATCAAAAGAAATGCGGGCATCTGGGCATACACCACTACACTCCTTAAGCTAAAGTATAGATGTCTAATATGCCCAACTTGTTATATCACTAAAAAAACTTTATGAAGTGTCATAGAAATCGTACTTATTTGATACGCAATGTTAACATTGTAAGTTCGAAGGCATCCTTTCTTGATGAGGTCTCTAGTGAAGTGGCGATCAACCTGTACATGTTTAGTCCACTCATGGAACATCTTGTTATTGCTTCTTAGCTTCATCGCTTGCTATTGTGAAATATGCAGATCATCAACAACATATTTTGTTTTGAGTAGAAAGAGGGTGTCGCCCCAAGAATGGAACTCAATGCAAATTTATTCAATTAGCACGCGATTACAAAAATCAATAATATATGTACCCTTTGCATATCTATAGCTGCTTGAGCCATTGCATGGGTATCCTCTTTGCACTTGAGCGAAATACGATCCCTTGTTTATTGCTCCTCCAAGTGACTGGTTTGCCTCTTAGATATGTGCAAAGTTCAGTGGTGAACTTCTTTTTTGCAAGACGCCTTGTATAATCTGCATCACAATTGGTTGTAATATCCAATAACATAGTCGATCTTTTGTCAACCTAGGAGAATCAAAGGGGCAATGTGAGAGAGCATGGGAAGGCACTTGAACCTTGCGCAAAGGAAATCTAAGGCTTCGTGTGGCCCTAAGTTGGGGGAAATGGGGTTGGAATTTGGGATACCATTGTTGGTGGTGGGTCTGGGAAGGCTTTTGTCGATGGCGGTAGGTCTCTAAGGCCTCTGCTGGTGGCGGTGGGACATGAGGTGCTGGCGACGAGACCCAAAGGACTATTATTGAGTTTCAAAGGTCTGCTTAAAGCTCCAGATGGAACTTGTCCTCTATGCATGGCTTCGTGGAGGCTGTTCGCGATCTGGAGGCCGGGTAGTAATCTCCTGGGTCTTTTAAGCGGCACAATGCTCGAGGGGAAGACCATGTGCAAGTAGGAGTTACTTTGCTTCGAGTGTGGGGCAACGAGGCACTGGTGGATGAAAAATATGTGTTTGGAGGTTGTGATGATAGACATTATTGTGATTTTTGTTGGCAACAAGGTGGCGATGGAGGAGGTGCGTGTTCAACCTTATTCTATGATATCTGGAGAAGTGGTGAAGATGATTTTCGATGCACAAAGAGGTGATTTTTAGTTTCGTTGTGTTTACATGCGAAAATTGAGATATTCAGATAAAATTTATACAACTACATGCCAACAGATATTAAAATATGTATATGGTAAGTAGAGGATCGATCCACATGGAGTCAGGCATTTCTACATGGATTTTTATTCTAATTTACAAAGGTTTTTTTTGATTATTTTGGACTCAACTCGAATTCTATTTTTATTTTTTGGGACCCTTAAAATGTATCGAAATTCTATCAATAGGTTCTGTCATCCTAAGGATCGAATGGGAATTTTCTTGGAATTTTTGGATTTTTCAGCTAATTTTGGTGAAATTTTGAATTGTCAGAGGCATAAGTGTAATTTTCTAAGAAACCTAAACGCTTGAATGCAAATAAACAAAAATCTAAAAGCGTGATGGCAATTAAGTTAAAATGTGTGGACAGAAGTTAATTTTACCTCAAAATAAAAAATAAAAACTTAATGGATGAATTGTATGATAAAATAATTTCAAGAAATTGCAGAAAAGTCCTTTAGGGATTGGTGTAAATAACATAACTTGAATATAAAGAGTGCGGATGTTACGGAATATATAAAATTTGAAAGTGGAAAAATGATGAGAATAAATAAAATTTTTGCCAAAATACATTTAGGTCCAAAACTTGTAAAAATTAGAAAAACATGGACATAAGTTGTGAAGGGGTCCCTGGACCGCTTCTTCTTCCTTGAGTGGCGACGAGGGGTGCAATTATTGATGGCCATGTTGGCGGAGCTGCGACAACTCGAAGTGACGACGCACAGAGGAGGACGACGGGTGGAGCGGTGGGCGGAGGAGAAGAGGAGCAGGGCGGTAGGCGGATGGAGACGGAGATGGGTTCGAAACCCGTAATGGTTCCTTTGTAGTGGAAGGAAGGGGGCGAAAACCCTTATGCTTCGTCGGAGCGTGAGGCTCCGGTGATGGGTACACAACGGCACTAAAAATCACTTCTGTGCGCAAGAAAAACGTGATTTCGTTTTGGCATCATTGTCGGGGAAGAGGAAGATGGGGGCTGACGTTAACTCCATTGGGTGCTGACATCATCATCTTTTTTGTTTTTTTCTTTTGTTAAGAGAAACATGGGATGAGCTTTTGGCCCATTATGACCTGTAAATAAATTAAAATAAATTAGAAACATTGCATGGGATGAAAACTTTAAAAAATAAAAACAAATGGTTAGTAATTAAATACATTAATTTATAAAGACAATAAGAGGAGGTGAAAATCTTTCAAAATTGTCATTTTATTTTATTATTTTATTTATTTTAAATTTCGTTATTTTATGGATATGAGCTCGGGATTGACCCAAGATAGATCTGAATGGAGGCGAAGAACCCATGTAGCCGACCCTACTTAATTGTGGGAAAAGGCTTTGTTGTTGTTGTTGTTCGTTATTTTCTATTTTTAGCAATTTTAAATGCAAATTGTGTGGATGTGAAAAAAATGAAATTATTCACAAAATGAGGTGATGATATGATGAGACGAACTCAAGAATTTTCTTTATTTTGACAATTTTATATGCTAAATAGGTGATTCATTATGTGGCTTGCAGTAGCCTTGTTTTTTCTTTTTGTTTGGGGACTCTGTTTCCTTGGGTACTCTATTCTTTCTTGGAGACTGCGTTTATGTCATGATGGTACGGTTTTGGCGGTTCGTTGTGTTTTGGTTTCTCTGAATGGCATGTTAATATGTACTGGGACTTCGCGACGGTCCGGAAGGTGCTTTCTTAGTTGGTGGAGGTGGTGGCCGTGGTCGCTGATGTAATTAGATCGAGCATGACGCTGTTCTTGTTGTTTCAGATTCCGTTCCGACTGCTTTTCGACACATACCAATAATGTCGGCTGTAGAAGGGTACTAGTCTTCAATACCAAGCTTATGACAATAGTACCCTTGGAAAAAGCTTTTTATCAACATGCCGTACCATCTCAAGCTTTAAATAAAGTTTGGTATCATTTTGTTCCATGCTTAGAATATTAATGGTGGTACCTCGGTGGGACAACATCTGGTCCGAGGCATAAGCTTGAAGTTTCACCTTTGATTCCATTCTACATGCATAGGCTTTCAAAATTTATCACGCTGGAGCATCCTCTCTTTGACCATCCCCACCCCCCAACCATTAGTTGAAGTGACTCCATCCTCACTGCGGTTCCTCATGCTTATTTTCTATTGTAACAATTCCTCTTTCCTTATTTACCTCTACCGCTTGATGCATAGTCATAATATGGACTCAAGTCCTTTCATCTAGGAATGAAAATCTTAGCCCCCTTTATTTTTATTTGCACGATCAAGAAGCGCTTGTTCAATGAGTTGTTTCATTATTTGGGTTGTTTCTATGCAAAACTCTTGGATCTCTCTACACCCTACGTCCTTTATCACCAAGTTGTTATTTATGCTAGGGGGCCGCTATCCACCTAAGGTAATTGGCGAACAACGTGGCCACAATAAGGTAGCATCTTTCAACACTGCGATTGAGTGAATGTCCTCCGCCTGACAAAATTACCCTTTTTAGGAAGAAGGAATATGAGTGCCAGCTTTATGCACTTGAAACCATGATTGCTATGTTTGAACTTGTTCACCAGCTCCATGACATTATTAGCATTTATTAAATTACCTCCAAGAACTCTACAAAGGTATCCCCCCTATACGGGACCCACTTGTCGTAATGCCCGAAGGATTGTCTCCATCGGGCTCTTCTTCTAATTTTCAGAGGTCTTGGTTCATGGAGAGCAATTTCAAAAAGACGGTACAGGTTTTATGGCATGAATATCACGTTGTTGGTTTGGTTAAGCGAACAGACCCTATTCAAGAATGTGTTCATCACCTTCAAAAAAGAGAAATATCGAAAGAATGATAAGAGAAGCGGGGAAACACAGGAGGAAGTAATGCAATTGGATGCCACTGATGAGGAGTATACGCTTGATAGCACGGAGCTTGATTTAATAAATCACTTCTATTTTCCTTTTTTTGAGGAGAGGCGTAAGCCTTGAGGCTATCGAGGTGTAAGCCTCAGTTTCTGGTGGAAATCCATGTACAACTATTGTTAAACATAATCCTATCGTCACAAAATCCTAAAATTCTCCACAAAATATAGTATCATTAATCCTAAATTTGGAAATTTTCAAATTCAATAGATGTACACAATATACCACATTAACCATATGTACTACTTTAATTATGTGATTATGTAATATTATATTGTAATAATGTGAATTCCTAATATTCTTACAATATACAACTTTTTGAACATATACCATACCCGTTTAGTGATACAAGCAATTGAATATCATTTGTTGATATAAAGTTTGCTCATACTAATTAGAAAGAATCACTGTACACTTATATGATTTCTTTGATATAATGATGATTCTAATATAAATGTATGTTATCTAATTCTAAAATAATTTATTTCGTAACTAACATATAATGATAATATCATGCAATTTTGGAGTCTTTTGACTAATATATATACAATGTTTTTACACCCATAACCCTAATTAATTCTGCAATTACAATGATATCCCTCTATAATCATGAATCACATACAGAATTCTCAATAGTCTTAACTCTTACACCCATAACCCTCGAGTTAACTTCCATCCAATATTCCATTAATTATGACGGTATTCGTTAAATATTTGCATTTTCTATCCTTTAAGTCTATTATTTAGAAATGAGTATACTCCCCCTCCTTCCTCCTTCTTTCCTACTCATCCTTCCCTTCTTGTCTTCGATAACCACCTCCTCGTCGCCGACCCCTCGCCTTCGTCGACCTCCTCTCGTTGCTCCTCCAACAGCTCCGTTGAAGCCCGACCCCCGATGAACACCAAAACCAGGGCGGCCCCTCACCCACCCTCCCCCTCCCACCCTCCAACCTAGGCAGAGAAGCCAACCCCCTGCCCCCCTCCGCAGGAACTCCAAGGCACGGCCTCCTCTGACCCCCCGCCCTCCAATCCCTCTCTTATCGAATGAGCAGGTCAGAAGTACATTCATCTTCCCCCCCTAGCATGATCCCTCCAGTATCCCCTCTCCTTCTGGGCATGGGGAGCGCCCCCCACCCCCCTCCGCACGGAACACCAAGCCACGACCTCCTCCGACCCCCCGCCCACCCTCCTCCAGCACCCCCTTTCCTCATCGGCAGCTTTGGCTGCCAACCCTCTCCCATCGAACCCGCTTACACCCCCACCCCCCTCCAACTCGCGGCCTGCAGCTCGCCCCCCGGAAGTCGGCCTGCCACCACCGCCTCCTGAGTTGGTAGCCCCCCTGCAGAACACCAAGCCATGACCTCCCCTGACCCTGGCCTACCCTCCAACACCCCCTCTCTTCTTGGGCAGCCCAGGTTGCTGACCCTCCCTTGTTGAGGCCGACCTGCCACCACCACCTCCTACCTGAGACCCCCTCCCCCGTGCCCGCGTCTGCGAGCCCCACCCCTCCCTGCGGTTCGCCACTGCTGCCTCCTACCTTGAAGTGCACCCCTTCCTTCCGCACGCCTGCAAGCCCTCTAGCCTGCGAGCCCTGCCCCTGCATACCCCTCTTGCCTGCAAGCCCTGCCCCTTCCTAGAAGCGACCCGACCGCCTGTTGCTGGGAGATGCCACTAGTTTTTTTAAAGCAGTTGGATAAATCATGGATTAAATTAACCCAATGATATAGTTTGGTTAACAGAAAAACTAACAGAGGGTTATGGGCGTGAGACGGAGTGACTATTTGGGGTTTGTTGTGTAATTCACGATTATACAGGGTTATGATTGTAATTGCAGAATTACTCAGGGTTATGGGTGTAAAATTCCCTATATATAATATATGATATATATGAGGGAATGCGACTAACTTACCTGTGTACTGTTATAAAACTAAAATGCAGAAGCGTAATATCAGAGATAAAGAATATGAACTTGAAAGAATATCGAGATTTTTACGTGGATCCCTACTTATGGAGCGTGATGAAACCACGAGAGAGCGCCTTAAAAGGTTGATGTGTTCATTGAACTTTGAACTTTCTCATCTGATCTATGTGGTGTGTGGCTTCTTATATAGCTCTCACTTACTCTCCAAGTCCCACAATTGGTGGTTGTGAGATTAAACCACTGGATGTAGTAATTGGAACCTAGAGGGATCTAATTACCCATCTACATAAGTGACACATATACTCGAAAAATTCCTCTTAAGCTGAAACATGAAATGCTTAGCTTGGGCACATATAAAGAAATCACTCAAACTCACAATACAAGGCACTACAAACAATATCAACTCAATGCATACACAACTTACGGTTGCTGTCGAGGATATTGCTTCTCATGCCATGCAGGTGAGGAGGAACAAACGAGATGATGTGTGAGTCGAACTGGGTCTCCTCGTCGGAGAACATATGCTTTGTACTATGCCTGTAAGAGTCACAAAAATTGAATAAGTCTCCTCGTCGGAGTACTTTGGTTCGCCACATGTAGAAGATTGTGAATTATGTGAACAACTGCTCCATCTCTGAAGGGCCGAACTGAAAAAGCCGTGGAGACATTCTCGTTGGAGTCCACGGTCGCTTGAGAATAGAGTCTGAAAGTCTCATCGTTGGAGAACTAGGTCTCTAATATTGGCTCAGAGAATGGGATCTCTACTCTGGAGTTCCTATGAAATCACATGAAAATCCTGGCCCACAACGGCTTAGAGAATGGGATCTCGACACTGGAGTTCCTGCGGATCACATGAAAACTCTGTGAGATTAGAAACAAAGATGTGGACCACGCAAATAATGGCCACAAACTTGTACGGATCAAACTGAAGACTTGAAACCAATCTGAATGTCGAGTCTGAATCTGAAAATCTGTAGAGTCTAACATATGACGTGGAGAATATGAAACAGACCTATAACTCTACACAATACTGCCCTTTTCTCCCATACTTGTCAGATAACAATGGCGGCGACAAAGTTAGGAGAAGACAAGAAAATGGGGAAACCAAAACATTCTCAAATGAATTTTTCACAGCTATTTCCTTTTTTTATAGCCGTCTCTCCTTTTTTTTTGTAAATAAGCTGTTCCATTCTCTATTTTCTGGCTTTGTTTTTTATTTTTTGTACGT
Source organism: Ottelia alismoides (assembly GCA_037367405.1). Lineage (NCBI taxonomy): Eukaryota > Viridiplantae > Streptophyta > Magnoliopsida > Alismatales > Hydrocharitaceae > Ottelia > Ottelia alismoides. Next base: position 230,347 of record JAZKJV010000394.1, read on the forward strand.
TTTTTGTACGATCCCTTTTTTTTAACAACGAAACTCGTGGTCCAATTGGACCAAAATACATGGCCTAATTGGGCTTACAAAATAATGGGTCCTCTCCTTTTTTTAATTGGGCCTCTCTTCTCCTTTCTCTTTTTTTAAACACGATCCAACTTGGACCAAAGAAAACAACTCCCCACGTTTTTTAAAGTAAATGCAGAGTAACCCCTTTTTTTAGATAAAAGGGGCCACCACCGAAAAGGGGGAAGCCATCTTTAGGGTTTTCATTGCCTTGCGCCTCTGATGGGGCTCGGTCTTGCGGCGCCTCTTGATGGGGCTGAAACTGGACTCGTTGGAGAGGTGGGTGGCACTGCCTGGAGGATGATGCGCCGCTGCAGGTGGCTCGCAGGATGCTACCGTGCGTCACCAGAGGTGATGTCGCCTGGAAGCCTGATCACTGGATGCCCCATAGCATTAAAGCATGCTCTTTTAATTTTGAGCTTCTCTTGCACCCCTCCACTCTACCACCAAGCCTCCTTTTGGCAAGGAGCTCCTCCCTTTGACTTGCCTAGCATATCTTTGGCTACCCTTCGGATACAAGATGCTACCGCCTCCCACTACTCGTTTGCACTTCTGCTACAATTCCAAGTTAAGTCTTTTAAAACCTTCTTCGTATTGCTTCAGTTGAAGATTCCACCATCTAGTTCTAGTGATCTTGGAAACCGTCCTTTCTTTTCCAACCCTTTTATTTGCACATCCATGACTTATAAGCGATGTTGTGTTATAAAACTCCGTCCTGGGATTACTTTGCAGTCTTTGTAATACAACTGATCTCTTCTCCTTAATGCAAAGTAATCTATTGTGTTCTAGCCGGGCCACTCTTATTAGTAAATTAATGCTCCTCCCTCTTCTTGGACCGGCTCCGCCTGGAGCTGGGCTGCTGTCGGCTGCAAGATGGTCGGCGGTGCTTGTTGCCTTCGCAAGATGCTGATTGATGGGTTCCTTCACATGATTTGGGGAGAATAAATTGGAGGATGTTGCCGCCGAGCGCTTGGGAGCTGTTGCTGGTGTCTCGATCAACATCGTTGAGAGTTGCTAGAAGATTGCCGCTGTCTAGATATCAACGCCTCTTGATAAAGGCGAAGCTGAAGGTGGAGGCCCGCCTAGTGGATTAGGCTTGTGGGCAACACAAGCTGTCGCCTGGAAGCTTGAGGGCGATACGAGGAAGGGGCTCGTTGCCTCACTGTTGTCGGGGAAGGAGGGCACAACTGCGTGAGAGGTGCTGTCGTCTCCGCCGTCGGATCTGGAGAAAGGAGAGTCGCACCATGCTTCCAAACAGTGCAAGAATAGGGTTTCCAAAGTAACCCAAGAAATTAAACTCGAACCAAGCACGCATATCAAAATCTCCCAGAATAAATCTTGAATATGAACAAATCATAGATATGCAAGGAGACTTCGAATTGAACTGTAGAACTCTGCTGTTGATGAAGCCAGAGTATTAGGGTTTCAAAAAACCCTAGAATTCTTCCAGATCTTGAACAAACGATAATAATAATATTAAAGAACAACGGGCAATCGAACTCGACCAAAAATATAAAATAAATCCTCGAGAAACGAACCCACTCTGATACCATGTTATAAAAAGTTAAATGCATAAGTGTATTATCCGAGATAAAAATTAGAACATGAGAGAACACCGAGATTTTTACGTTGAACCCTAATCCCTATGGAGTGGGATCAAACCACGGGAGACCGCCTCAAAAGGGCTGATGTCAAGGTTGCAAAAAACGGTATGCAGTATACAGTCGGTAGGGTCACTGATTACTTTTTAAACGGTATGCGGGAGTTTAAACGGAAATTAAACGGTGTATGCAGTTTTACATTTTTAAATTAATAAAAAATAGTACATAAATATAATTAATAAAAAAGTATAAATGTACTATAAAAATATAATCACATATTCACAACATTGATCAGATATTGTCAATTTCAATGACTTCATCCAAATGTGACATGTCAAAGTAGATAGCATAAGCGGCTCACAGAAGCGGCGATGAGGACAGAAGCGGCTGCACGGGTTGGACAACGGCGAGGCGATGCGAGGGTTCAGGATTGCACAGGAGAAAAATGCTTCAAATGCATTGATAGAGGCGGCGAGGTTTCACGCACAGGTTAAACCGCACAAGAAAAAATGCTTGAAATGAACGAGGGTTCACGCATAGGTTAGACAACGGCGAGGCGAGACGACGCATTGCGTGAAGGATGCACAACAGCGACAGTGGAGAGGATTGGCGGGGCGAAGGAGGTTGAAGGCAGCGAGGCTTGGCGAGGCGATGGAGGTTGAAGGCGGCGAGGCTTGGCGATCGAAGGAGTCGAGGCTTCGCGTGAAGGCAGCGAGGCTTGCGATGCTGGATGAGGTTCCTTCGTTGGGCAAGGCTTCGAAGGAGATGCGTCGATGCGTGAGGGATTAGGGTTATGTGTGCCAGGGGTTAGGTTAGGAAGGGGTCTTTTTTAAAAAAGACTAATTTAAAAAGCGGCCGTTTAAGCGGCTTTTACACGGTTGTTTATCAAAGTTTAAACGGCCTAACCGTTTATCGACCCGACTATGGATAATTGGCGCGGTCAGGAGCCGCCTACGTGTAAACGGCCGTTTAAACGGCCGTTTAGTCCGCGTTTTGCATCCTTGGCTGATGTGTTAATTGAAATTTCTCATCTGATATACTTTCAACATTGAGTTGATTTCCCTTTGGGCATGATGCAAACGGAATTTGTAAGACGATGAAAATAAATTTTGAACGGTGGATTTTCCGGTGGAGAAGAAAATGGAGGGGTTGAGAAGAGAAAGCGCGTCGGTTGCGCGGGATTCGAGGAGGAAGAAGCGCGAAGATCGCGTCGAGGGAGAAAGAGACGAGAGAGGAGATAGAGATAATATCTCAAATTTTCATATATTCTAACCTGTCTAAAAATAATATCCTATCATCCCTTTATATAGGCGGGATGAGATTACAAAAATAGAAATTCAAAATCAAACTACTTATCCTAATTTGACTCTAACCGACTAACTAATTGATTTGAAATAAATTCAAATCTTTAATTGACTCTAACTAACTAAATTGAGATCACACATTATCTCTTTATTTAAATTAAAATACGAGGACTCAATTATTTGTAAATAAAATGAGACTCTAATTATTGGACAAAATTAAATAAATAAAGCCCTATATATCCGATTCACGCTGCATTAATTCTCCTCCACTTGAAAAATTCATCTCCCGACGAATTGCCGGATCTGCAGGCTTGGAGGTTGATAAATTTAAATCAGCATTCTCGATCATCCCATGGAAGAACTGGTGTGGAGCAAGTGGCGGGAAATCCATGCGTGCGTACGTGCGAATGTTGGAGACGTTGGCTTCGTGACGGAAGAGCATGTGTGGCGTGAATGCGGGTGCCCATCTGAGTTTCGTCCCCTTGATATGGTGCTTGAAAAACTGATGTGGCATCTTCATGTCGGACAACTCGGCCTTTGGAGATTCCATAGCAATATAATAGCACAAGTAGAGTAGAGGAGGAGACGTGGCCAATGAATTAAGCCATGGGGCCTTTAAATAGGTGAAACCCATGATCCTAATTGGATAAGGAGGTCATCCAGATTTTGTTCTTTCAGCACTCCTTTTTAAATATTCCTGCTCCAAGGGGGTGGAATGCAATTTTCGTACCCCTTCAAGCACATTATCTCCTCTTAAAGGCCCATTATCTTTGCCCTTTACGCAAAAGGTTTTAAAATTAGGTATGCTTCCGCAATTTTTTGAAATTGCTCCCAAATTCCTATTTCCAAGGGATTAGCTCTTGGGGAAGGGCCCAAAAGTCGGAAGGTTGCGTTCTTCCTTTCCCTGATGTGGACGGCGTCGAACCCTAAGATTAGGGTTCCCTTGCAACGATGACTCGAGATCGACCAGGGGCGGCGGGGAAGCGGGGCTGAGGGGAGACTAAGGGAGGTGTGGAGGGCCGATGCTGGCGGAATGATGGCGTGGGGTCGGTGATAGGGTGGTTGAACGAGAGGAGGAGCGGCTGGCGGCGTGCTGGCAACAGCCTGGGCCTGGTCGTGGCTGTAATGACAGCAACTGGACGAGGGCGGCGTGGTTGTGGTGGCGGCACGAGGCAATAGAGGAAGCAGTGGTGTCGGTTGAGGCGGCGACAACACGGAAGGGGGGTGCTGGAGAGAGGGGAGAGGAGGGCTGCGGGGTGGGCGATGGGTGCTGGAGAGAGGGGAGAGGGGGGGTTGCGGGGTGGGCAGCAACGGAGGTTCAGGGCCGGCACGTGGGGTTGGTGGCAACGGTGAGGGTGAGGCAGGGGGGTCAGTGGTGGGGTGTGGGTTGCGAGGGTGGCGACGGGAAGGGAAACTTGAGGTGCGGGGGTGACAACGGGTGTGGTAGGTGGAGGAGCTGGGGCTGGGAGGGTTGTCGGGGTGGTGGAGTTGGGTTGCAGGAGAGGCGGTGGGGCAGCTTGGAGGATGGTAGGGGGCGGCAACTTGGCGATTGGGGGTGTCGGAGGTGCGGGGGCTGTAGTGGGGACCCGGGAGAGGGTCGTGGGTGGCCCAGAAATCGATTCTCCCAACGATTGCAGGTCTGAATCTACCTGGACAGCAAGCAGATTGTCGTCTTTTCCTTCTGGAATGACCTGGACAGCAAGCAAATCCTCATTGACGGCGAGTTTTTCTTCGTCAAAATTCTGGACAGAGGCTTTGGTAGTGGAAGACTTTGATAGGGCGGCGCATAGAGCTTCGAAATTAGCCATCATAGCTCGACATTTTGACTGGGAGTCAAGCATTGCGCTCATCTCCTTGTCGTAAGCTTCTTTGGCTCGTCTTTTCCACTCCGACGAATGATGGTCTTTCGTCGCATGTCGGCGTGAATGTTTGGACAGATTGTCAGATCGTGAGGACGATATGTAGGCCATGCTCTGATACCAATTAATGCAAACGGAATTTGCAAGACGATGAAAATAAATTTTGAACGGTGGATTTTGCGGTGGAGAAGAAAATGGAGGGGTTGAGAAGAGAAAGCGCGCCGGTTGCACGAGATCCGAGGAGGAAGAAGCACGAAGATCGCGTCGAGGGAGAAAGAGACGAGAGAGGAGATAGAGATAAAATCTCAAATTTTCATATATTCTGACCTGTCTAAAAACAATAGCCTGTCATCCCTTTATATAGGAGGGATGAGATTACAAAAATAGAAATTCAAATTCAAAATCAAACTACTTATCCTAATTTGACTCTAACTGACTAACTAATTGATTTGAAATAAATTCAAATCTTTAATTGACTCTAAATAACTAAATTGAGTTCACACATGATCTCTTTATTTAAATTAAAATGCGAGGACTCAATTATTTGTCTATAAAATGAGACTCTAATTATCAGATAAAATTAAATAAATAAAGCCCTATATGTCCCAACACATCCCTTTTTACAACACATCTGAATAATCTGTGAAGTAACTCATTAAGGCGGTGTACGAGTGACTTATTGCATGCAAGATTTGACATGTAATACAGATATTCTCTAAAATCCATAATTTGATCTTTGTTCAAATTTTTTTCTTATATTCTGATGTTTAGACCCTAGTACATGTTGGAAAGGTCAGTAACCACTGGTTTTCGATTAATTTTGTGTGTGTGTGATGTCTAGACTGCTTTCTGAATTTTATGTTAGGCTGTTTTTATTCAGTCCGATTCTTGTTACATCTAATATGCTTATATCTGGAAGTTAAAGTCACGATCATTCCCAAGAGTTTTTTATTATCATTCGTTATTGTTTAGGTTTTTGATGAACAAGATATCTTTCATCTTTGTATTTTTTTATGTGCTTCATCCTTCCAAAATTGATTTTTAAATAACAGTTTGAGGGTTATCAAGAAAGCAGATTAACTCCCTTGTGAATATGCTATTCATTTTCTATGCACAATAAAATTTAAAGATTAGAAGATGTACAATTTTGTGATATTTCATCTCCTATAATAGCTTTGGAACCAGTGAAAGGCAATGGGTGGAAGCCCAAGTAGAGAATGCTCGGCAGCAGGCTATACTTTCGACATTGAAATCACAGATATCTGCTGATGAAGCCCGTATTCATCGTGATATTCATTCATTGAGGTATATGGCTACTTGGTTAGTAAATTTGCCTGTTCTTGAACCTGCTTTTTTTAGGAAAATTTGTATAAAGAAACCACCAGAAGATATCTTTTTCTTTACCCTTTTCTTTCTGTGAAATGTTTATTCAAGCGTCCATATAATGTGAGCAAGGGGACATTGCCAAATGTGAACTACTTGAGGTGCAACTGAGGTTTATCAAATTTACCCCCTCCATTCATGAGGGTTTTCACGTAAATCTTGTGTGTTTGGTTGATTATTTGTTTGATTGTTGATTAGTATAGTTATAATGGTTACACATGTTCTTTGGTGGGATTTCATTCACCATTCATCCCATTTTTTTTTAAATAATAAAAAATTTAGCTGCTGATAAGTGATGTAGATTACATTCCAGTGTAGTTTTCTTATTTGTTGAGAAGCCGAAGGGTGAACATTAATCCAAGAGGGTTCTAATTGTAGAGGGACTACTAAAAAACAAGTATACTCATGTGGATTCTTGGGTGACAAGGTGAAAAGTATTTTTCGTTAAGATGTGGATGCACATTTCCCTACTTAATTGTGGGAAAAGGCTTTGTTGTTGTTGTTGTATGTGGATGCACCTTTCATAAATTCCCTGATACAAGTTGGGACTAACGGGTGAAGTTAAATCGTCATGGCATGGAGTAGTGAGATTAAAAATAATGAACTATAGAACATTTAACGGGAGTGTTGAGAATACCTGCTTGAAAGAAGAAACTCAGTTCTCAGGTGGTTGTCATAAGGATTCTATACATAATTCCATTTCTTTATATAGGCGAAGGCACTCGGAATTAGCTGGTGAACTTTCAAATATGTACTTAAAAGAGCAAAAATTGTTATCCGAGGTATGGCTTCTTTCCAAACTTAGCTAATGTTGCATTTTTCTTTATGAAGATTAACAGATAATTGCAATTTTTATTAATTATTTCCTGGCTTATAGCATTTTGTTGCAGAAGAATGCCTATCAATTTAATAAGTGTAGAGACTTATATATGTTACGTTTTATTGTTTCCTAATTTCTATTTATATTTTGTAAGACTCTGTAATTTACCCAAGGGTTTTCTCCCTATATAAGAGACCCGAGGGCTCTATGGAATAAACACATCGAAGTATTCTAACATGGTATCAGAGCCATGACCCTAACCTAGGGTTTTCCACCGCCGCCCCCCTCTCTAGGGTTTCGACGCCCAACCCCCCGGGCTCCAAGACTCCCGCCGCCGCCTCCTTCTCTCCTTTGCCGGGTTCCCCACCGCCGCTGGGAACCCCCCCACCTCCTGCCAGCCCCTGTCGGGCCCTCTCCACCGCCGCCAGCCCCTGCTGGGCCCCTCCACCCACCGCCGGGCCCCTCCCACCGCCGCCGGGCCCCTGCCGCAGGGCCCCACCTGCTGTCCAGCCGCCGCCGTCCCCTTCCAGTCGCCGTCTTTGTCAAGTAGAGGCTCTAAAAGCCTCTACTCGTTGCAGGTGTGCCGCGTTCTTCGGACTCGGCATCATGTTCGATTCAAGTGCATAATCGTCTACCTATGCACTTGAATCCTACAAGGTCTTGGTAGACAATTTTCTTGGTCTATCAGTAGTTATTCTTCTCCGGCATTATGTCAGATCAGAAGATCGATATGCCCGCCATAGGTGCCTTCAAAGGTTCGGCACCAATCGTCAAGATGGATGGGACCAACTACGAACTGTGGGCGATGCAGTTCCTCAGTCTCATGAAGTCGTGCGGTAAGAAGCATATTCTTACCGAGGATGAACCACCGGAGAAGACAGGGATCTATGCCTCAGGGGAGGCTGATGATGCGTACGCCAAGGTGTGGCTCTCAGGTACGCTCACGACGAAGATAGCGAATGATGTCCTTCACCAGCCCACCGCTAAGGCGATGTGGGATATTTTGGCGATGACGCACTCTCAGGTACGCAACGAGACGAAGATGCTCCAGTTGCAGCATGATATATTTACCACGAAGCAGAATGGGAAGCCTCTTCATTCCCTGTACACGTCGCTTCGTGGCATGTTCGAAAAGCTCTATAGCACCATTCCCCTTACAGCCACACCGGAACAGCAGAAGACGTTCCGTAACGCCACTATGGTTGGCGTACTACTCGCTGCCCTAGATCCGGAGTACGAGGCAGCACGCGCTCAGATCCTAGCAGATGCCACCATCCCACCGATGGAAGAGGTATACAGGAGGCTCAGTCGCATACCCGTTCCGTCCAATACAACGACTGCACCTCCATCAGCAATGGCAGTTTCCAGGGGACGTGGTGGTTCGTCCTCATTCTGTGGCAGAGGAAGTGGTGGACGTGGCCGAGGAGGTCGCATACGCTCTACGTGCTCATTCTGTCGCCGTACTGGTCACTCGGAGGATACATGTTATTCCAAGCATGGCTTCCCTCCTTCTGCACGTGTCGCTGATCATGTTCAGGGTCCACCAGCATCTACTCCAGATCACAGGTTCGAGGAGCTAGTGGCACGGCTTCGTGATATCATGCCACAGTCATCGTCAGAGGGTGCTGACACCTCTGAGATTGCCGCTTCGGCATCTGCCAGTACATCTGCTTCTGCCACTGCCTCAGGTAGTCCTCCGGTCTCATATCATAACCATGATCTCACAGGTTGGATTGTTGATTCTGGAGCCACCCATCATCTATGTCATGATAGAGATATCCTGCAGTCCTATAGAGCTGTTCAGCCTGGTCGCTCTGTACTCATTGCTGATGGTACTCATTCCCCGATCGTCGGTCAGGGGGAGACGGATTTGCTGCCCTCTATGCACTTACAGAATGTTTTGCATGCACCAGAATTCTCTATGAATCTATTATCCATTAGTCAGATTACTAGAGATTTGCATTGTCGTGCTATATTTGATCCATCTTCTGTCATTTTTCAGGACATACTAACGGGAAGGGTGATTGGTTGTGGTTCTGAGCACAATGGCCTCTATCGTCTTGTACGGACCTCGTATGCTGGAGTCTCACTACATTCTCAGGGCTCCGTCTCACCATATACCTGGCATCTTCGATTTGGTCACCTGCCACTACAGAAAATGCGCCACCTCCTGCCTCAGATATCTCCGGGTTCGTCTTTCCGTTGTGAAGCATGTCAGTTAGGGAAGCACCATCGGTCCAGCTTCCCCAGTCGTCAGGGTCGGAGCAGTCGCTCCCCATTTGAGTTATTTCACATAGATATTTGGGGTCCCAGTCGTGTCCCAGATCATCAGGGGCACAGGTTTTATTTAGTTGTTGTTGATGATTTTTCTAAAGTGTCCTGGACTTTTCTTCTCAAAAATAAATCCGAAGCAGGAAGTGTTATTCAAAATCTTATCAATGAGGTGCAAAATGTTTTTTCGTCTACTGTTAAGTATGTGCGTACTGACAATGCCTTGGAATTTTGCACTCGTTCCCTTGCTCGCTTTCTTTCTTCTAAAGGCATTATTCACCAAACCACATGTGCATACACATCTCAACAAAATGGTGTTGCAGAACGAAAGCATAGACACTTTCTTGACATTGCTCGCACATTACTTATTCAAAGTTCCGCACCCTTATCTTTTTGGGGGGATGCTATCCTTACAGCATGCTATCTGGTCAACCGCATGCCTACAACTGTACTTGGCGAAAAGTCTCCTTTCTCTCTTCTATTTCCTGACAAAGATTTGTTTACACTTACACCTCGGGTCTTTGGTACTGTTGCGTTTGTCCACCGGTTATCTCCAGGACTTGATAAGCTCTCTCCTAGGGCTATCAAGTGTGTTTTTGTGGGCTACTCCAGGACACAGAAAGGATATCGTTGTTATGATCCCATTCATAACAAATACTATGTGAGTGCTGACGTTACCTTTTTCGAACCAGTCATGTACTTCTCCCCTGCAGGTGACAGACTGATCTCCTCCACATCCACGGACTCTCATGTCTATGTGCCTCCACCTCCAAGTCTGAGTCAATCCTCTAATCCACCTCCAAGTCTGAGTCAATCCTCTAATCCACCTCCACCACCACCACCACCACCTCCAATTATACCATTTCCTAAGTTCTATACAAGGCGAACAGGGCCAGCTCAAGCTACATGCCAACCATCCAGCACGCCTCAGGTATGTTCTGATGTTACCACTAATGATGGATTAGCCAATGCACCGGTGCAGGAGTCTTTACAACAGGAGGAGGATCCGCCAGTCATAGACGATCTTGATCGGCCTATAGCTCAAAGGAAGCCTAGGCGACAGTGTGCTTCGTACCCGCTTGCTTCTCAAGTCTCATTTCATCGTCTCAATGGGGACTTCCAGAAGTTTGTAGCTGCTGTCTCGTCTGTTGAGATTCCACGGACCTATCAAGATGCCATGAAGATTGATTGCTGGCGTCTAGCCATGGAAGAGGAGATGCGTGCTCTGCAGTCTCGAGGGACTTGGTCTCTTGTTCCCATTCCTTCAGGTGCTCCTGTGGTGAGTTGCAAGTGGATCTTTACGGTGAAATATCATGCGGATGGACGTCTTGATAGGTACAAGGCAAGACTTGTAGCACGGGGATTTACCCAGACATATGGGGTAGATTACATGGATACTTTTTCACCGGTGGCTAGACACTCCACTCTTCGCATCCTCCTATCTGTTGCTGTGGTACGTAACTGGACCATTTTTCAGCTTGACGTCAAGAATGCTTTTTTGTATGGAGACCTACAGGAGGAAGTCTACATGCAACAGCCACCAGGATTTGCTGCTGAGGGGGAGACTCAGATGGTGTGCAGACTTCATAAGGCTATCTATGGCCTTAAACAAAGTCCCCGAGCATGGTTCCAGAAGCTGTCTCAGCTAATTGAAAAACAGGGGTTCAGGAGATCAAATGCGGACCATTCATTGTTCATCCAGAAGACCCCTAGAGGTACAGTTGTTGTTATGATATATGTTGATGACATCTTGGTCACAGGAGATGATGCTCAGGGGATTGAGATAACCAAGTCCCTGTTGGGAAACCAGTTCATTACGAAGGATCTGGGCACGATACGATATTTTCTGGGGATAGAGTTTGCACGAAATGCACAAGGAATGGTGATGACTCAAAGAAAATATGTCACGGACTTGCTAGCTGAAGCAGGAATGACTGGATGCAGACCTTCAAGTACACCTATGGACCCAAGCATGAAGCTGTACGATGATGATACCGAGGAGGTGGACAAAAGAAGGTACAGAGAGATGGTGGGTAAGCTCTTATATATTACTATAACTCGACCGGATATTGCCTTTGCAGTAAACCGGGTGAGTCAATTTGTGGAGCAGCCAAGGCAAGTTCATATGGATGCCTTGTATATGATATTGAGATATCTGAAGTCTTCCTCAGGCACAGGGTTGCTATTTAGGAAAGATACGGATCTATCTATTTCAGCTTGTGCAGATGCAGATTATGCAGGATGTCCAAGGGATCGTAAATCCACTTCTGGATTTGCTATCTTTATAGGAAGCTCTTTAGTTTCTTGGAAAAGCAAGAAACAGATTGTTGTGGCGAGGTCCAGTGCGGAATCCGAGTACAGAGCCATGGCACAAGCAACTATAGAAATGATGTGGGTTAGAGCAGTCTTAGAAGATCTGACTGTAGATGTCCCCTTGCCTATGAATCTCCAATGTGACAATCAGGCAGCATTATTTATTGCCAATAATCCTGCTTTTCACGAGAGAACAAAGCACATCGAGGTGGATTGTCATTTTACTAGAGACATGATTCAGAAGGGCTTCATCTCCACCTCTCATGTCAGTTCAGAGGATCAGACGGCTGACATATTCACCAAACCACTGCTCAGAGGACCCTTCCAGAGATGTTCTTCCAAGCTGAGCATGATAGATATCTATGCTCCATCTTGAGGGGGGGTGTAGAGACTTATATATGTTACGTTTTATTGTTTCCTAATTTCTATTTATATTTTGTAAGACTCTGTAATTTACCCAAGGGTTTTCTCCCTATATAAGAGACCCGAGGGCTCTATGGAATAAACACATCGAAGTATTCTAACAATAAGGTTTTGAATGTAGTAAAAAATTTAAACGGATTTAGTGGTGCAATTTATGTCTTCTAATCTCTTTCAAATCGGTGTATATGATTGGTAGTTGCTATCATGATGCTGAATTCAACATGCATTGTTGCAAAAAGAGATGTCGAATGGGCTACAAAAGGGAACATCTTATAAGAGTAGCGGACACATTATAGTTTGTGACAAACCTAGTGGAGATTTGGTATTTTGATTGCTTGTGAAAAATGTCATTGATTGCTACTGTTAATGTTATGCCAATATGAAAGGACTATGTGCCCAAAATAATCACGAATTACACCCAGAACCCTAAATAGTCACTCCGTGGTACACCCAGGACCCTCCGTTATTTTGATCGGAACACCCGTGCAACCTTATTGTTGGTGGGTTTCATGAGGGCAGAGGAGGAGTCGAGAACCGATCCGGCGATGCTTGTCGCTGAAGGTGGCGACAAAAGGGGACTCATGCTTGGACTCAAGGTTGAGGAGCACATCGATGTTGCGTTGTCGCGTGAAGGTCGTTGCTGAGGTTGATGACTACCACCTTGTTGGAAGATACAACTATTCTTTCTTATTTTTGAGAATAGGGCGGCGACAAATCTTCTCCATGTGGTGGAAGGTAGTGATAGACTGATGGTAATGGTGGTTCGGTTGCATTGACCTCTAGGTTCCTATGCTTTACACTCTAAGATTAACCAAGCTTGTGAAAGACTTGGAAGAGAGGGAATGGGAGGAGTGGCAACATTTGTAAATATTGTGAACATAAAGGCCGGAAATTATAAATACTTGACTGTTTCCTTCATGGATGGAAGTTGATACAAGGGTGTGTCATGTAAGAGTTAAGCAATATTCTAGGTTCTGGATATAATTTGTTATTATTTTGGGTACACCATGCAAATATGAATTATACTTGGTTATTAGTATAGAAATCTCTTATTTTTTTTATTAATTGAGGAAATCCGTGAAAAAAGTGTTAATCGTCCACTGCTTGAGGTAGACTAAAAATTGGCATAGCTGAAATTTTGGTTCATTGAACCCTATACATCGTTAGAGATCATCGTCTAGGGTTTTTTAATTTATGCCTTTTTATTAACAAATGCATTACCATTCGAGTTGCATTTAGACTGAGAAAGAGGTGATTCGGTATATTCATGTCGATGATCAATAAAAAGGGATTTTACATCAAGAACCCTATAAACTTTGATAATTACCCGCTCACCCTTTGTTGTTTGTTATTATCCCAGAACACACACAAATCTACTAATTGTTACACCACAACATCTATGGTTAACTCCCATCCATTTGTATTCTAAATTTAATCCATTCTATTAAAATTATGTTAAATATGCCGTCTTTATTCATTAAAACTACAAACCTGATCCTCTTGCTCCATTTCCTTCCTTCTTGTCCACCCCTTTCTCTCTAGTGGCCAGATCTTAAACTTAACCCGAGCTTCAGTGGCACCTCCATGATCTGGGTGGTCGAGAATGACAACTTCCTTCTCTCACTCTCTTCCACTTTCGCCCTCAGATTCAACGAGACCCCATCAACCCCTTCATTCGCCTTATTGTTACCTACCTACCTACCTTCCATCCACCACCGCTGTCTAGACTACCAACCATTTCTTCCTTTTCTCCAACATCGACCCCTTCATGAAGATCAGGAACACGACAGGGACCCCAAATATCTAAATGAATCAACTCAAAAAGACCATGACTACTTTGACACCGACGACTCTGGAATGTGGACCTATGATGCTTCCCAAGCTGGCAGGCCTCGCACTAGAAAGTAGAGCGAGGAGAAATTTAAGGAAGAACATGATGCAACTTTTGTAGAGGAAGATGAGCAAAGCGGAGGTGCCAAATACATGGAGAGACATATTTAGTGTGAAGAGAGGAAACAACATACAGAGATTGTACTTGTCTGTATAGGCCTCCTTGCTCACAGCCAGAACCAATCACCCTGCCCGTTAGAGTGTCCTGAAACACAGGAGCAGAGGGGTTAAATATGGCACGACAATGCAAATCCTTGGTGATTTGATTATCAGATAATAAATTCATAGAGAATTCAGGAGCGTAAAGAACATTCTGAAGCCACATTTCAGGGGTTAACTGCACCTCCCCCTGACTAGTAATAGGGGAATGTGTCCCATCAGCTATCACCACAGATCTACTTGACCGACTCATGCTATAGGTACTGAATTGCTCTTTTTCACCACAGAGGTGATGGGATGCTCCTGAATCCATGATCCACTCTGATAAGTCTGCCCCTGTAAAACTAGTAAAAGCATATGTTGTACCTGATGTGGATGTAGTGGCTGGGACTGCTACCTCCGAAGATCCTGGCTGTGTGCTAGGTGACCTATGAGACAACATAATCTCCGTAAGTCGTGCAACCAGTTCATCAAACCTCTGATTAGATGCGACAGATGAATTGCTACCCTGCTGGACCTATTGTGCCACACGTGCCAAGGCAGGGAACCCATGCTTAGAATAGCACGTTTCCTCTGAATGTCCAGACCTGTGACAGTAACTACAAGGCTGACGAGGAGGTCTTCTGCTCCCTCTTCCACGGCCTCCTCGACCACAGAACTGTATAGTACCCCCCTCCTACCACGAGATGCTGCCATAGCTGAAGAAATCTGTGACATGGAAGAACCACCATAAGATATGGAGTCTGCTCAGTCGGCGATATGCCTCCATCGAAGGTATAGTGGCATCGGTATGAATATGTGCTTTAGCTGCATTATACTCAGGATCCAGCGTCGCTAGAAAGACTCCAGTCATCACAAAATCCTTGTATGCCTTGAGTTGCTCTGGTGAAGCAGTCAAGGGAATGTAACCATGTTGCTTCTCAAACATACCCCTTAGAGGAGTATAAAGGGTATGGAGAGGAAGACCATTCTGCTTCAAAGTGAAGATGTCATGTTGAAGTTGCATGATCTTTGACTCATTTTTCGCTTGAGAAAATGTAGTGGCGAGAGTGTCCCACGTAGCCTTTGTTGTGGCCTGACTCAAGATGTCATTTGCTATCTCCATGGACACTATTCCAGAGAGCCATACTCATGCATATGCTTCATCTGCCTCCCATGAGGCGTTAACCCCAGTCTTGTCGACATTTCTCCTCCTATGTGAGGATATGCTTCTTGCCGTTACATTGCATTAAACTCATGAACTGCATAGCCCACAATTCATAATTGTTTCCATCCATCTTCACAATGGGTGTTGGACCTTTGAAGGTACCCAGGGATGGAAAATCTGCTTTGTTGTCTGACATGATGACAACGATACCTCCAGGTTGGGGTTGCAAACTTGGACGAAGTACGTATACACAGACATTTAGGAAGATGGTTGTGTGTGTAGACCCATACCACAACCACTCCCATTTAAGGTTCAGGAAAGCAGTATGCGTATGCATTCGGACTGGTCACCGAATACTGAATAAGCGGTATGCAGGGGCATATGTGCGGTATATGCGGTTCTACGCGGTTTTTTAATTTTTAATTTAAAAACAAATATCTATGAATAACATTACCACTGAATTTATGTATTTAAGCGGAGTTAAAGAAGATCTAAGAAAAACGGTTGATGTTAAATGGGTGTGTATATATGCTTTTAGTTGCGTCATATTTAATTACAAAAAAATATTTACCATAAAAACTTCACACATTATATGATTCTTAATAACAAAACTTCAATATACATACATGCACTACATAAGCAAAACCTCAATCAACATATATAAAAAATATTCGACGATACATTGCATATACTCATGAAATTAATACATGAGAAAAAAAAACATTGCATATACATAATGGTATAATGCATTGCAATTGTATAGAAATGCATGTCATATTCTTACCATTGAATGAAGGAAGAGGAAAAGTTACGGAATTAAGGACCTGCATGGGAATATTGAAAAATTGGAGCTACTGGAGCAGTATACGGGGCATATGCGGGTTATGCGGGGCATATGCGGGCCGTATATGCGAAGAGGGCGCTTATTGCATTGATTCATGTGATCGGTGCGGTATGCATGCTGCACGGGCATATGCGGCCGCATATGCAGCCCGTACAACCGATTTAGTGAACATTGCTCTCATGCTTTGTACTTCTCTTTGAAAGAGTAGGGGGTGACTTTAGATAATCAGGTCATACCCTAGGAGACCAGGACGGGACCCAACAAGAAGTCTCACGGGTGCACGAATGCATACAACACCCAGCAATGGCTGCGTGCAGAGGGTGTTCGGGTGCACGCACATACGCACATGCGTTTGGGGACGCGCACAAACACACATGCACTCGCGCAAAGTTGCAGGCGTGCACGATTGTGCACAGGCACGCACGAGTGAACAGGAGAGCGCATGCGCACATAGAGTAGAGTTGCGCAGCCGTGCGGAGGGTGCAGGCGTGCGGAGGCGATCAGGGGCACAGGCACGCGCGAGGAAGGCCACTGGACACGTGGAGGTGCATGCGCGCACGAGGCGAAGCGTGCGGTGGTGGCGGCGGTAGCGTGTGGGGTTTTTGGTGGGGACAAGGAATTAGGACACATGCTCAGGTCTAGGATCATCGCTCTGATACCATGTGGAAATGCAAAAGGATCAAAAAGTACTATTCATTGTAGCCCTAAATCTCTCTTATATAGGAGAAAAGCTCTAAGGAAAATTACATAGATAGCCGACAGAAATAAAGAAACGACATAATAACATATAAAGAGATATAAAATATCTCAACATAAACAGTGGTTACTGCACCTACAATATGTATTTTTCTTCTGAAATCAGGGTCGGCAAATTTGTTTATTGTAATCTGCTAGCGTGACATCATTCTATGTATAGTGATAAGGTCCACATGCTACCTAGAGAGAAGGTGATGATGGGCCCAGCTATCGTTTATGATCGAATGATGATTTGGAAGCTTCTTTCTACTTCGAAGGTCGGATTCATGACTTCAAAAAAAAGGTCAGATTCTCGTGAAGAGAGTGATGATTTGCAATGAGAAATCGGGATTGCCATGTCCCGTATCCGTTGAGGTGTAAACAACAATAATGCCATGCTTTTTCAATTTGTGCCTTTTCCAAGAGTGGGGGTATTTTAGGAGGTTCTGCATAGTTTTAATCGTTGTTGTTGGATTTCTGCAAGTCGTTTAGAGAACATGCTAATGGTTATGATAAAGTAAAAGAAAAACACTTGCTACAGTTTTGCTTATTAGGTGCAGTAATGCAACTTTTTTAGGTGGGGGAGTCCTGATGTTGATATTGTTGCCCCTTATCGAATTTTCTGCTTCTTACGAAGGAATTCTTGTTACTAATGAATTTTCGATGACTACCAACCTCTAGTAATTGTCATTTCCTTTGCTTGAAGAAGAGAGTTATAATTATTCATACGAATAACCGAACTAAGTGTATGACCTAAATTGATTTAGGGCAACTCTTTGTTAGACGTAAAGACTTGGAATGTCGATGTATTTGGAGGTCTGTTCTTGTTCATCTTATTCATATCCTCTTTAAATTTAGGATTCGTAAAGAAGTAATGTTCTTCTTGTCTAAGTTCTAAATATTCAGATCCAGTACTGCAATATAGAGATTAGTGTCCCCAAGTGGCTTTGGAGATTTTCATCAGGTCAGCAATGCATTTTTATAAGAGATCTTGATTTCAGGCTGTCAGACTGAAAAGGAACTGTAAACATATATTATTCACTTATGTACCTCTGTGTTATTTTTCTTTCTCGTTAGACTCTTTATGTAATTTACCCATGGCTACTCTCCTATATGAGAGCGCCTAGGGTTGATGGAATAAACAAGTTCTCTTACTTTCCCAACATGGTATCAGAGCGACGGTCCTAGACCGGAGTTCTTGAAACCCTAACCCTAGCCACACCGTCGAGCCTCTCTCTCTCTCTCTCCGCGCACCGCCGGCTGTGTGCCTCAACCTCCTGCACGCTGCGCCTGCACCTCCTCAACCTCTCTCTCCCGCGCGCTCGCTTGAGCACATTCCGCGCGCCCCTCGTGCATCTCCAGCTCGCTTGCCTGCGCACTTTCCGTGTGCTGCGCGCCCTAACGCGCGTCCTGCACCTTTGGTCTCGCGCACTCGCGCGTCTCCTGCGCGTGATCTGTGCGTGTCTTACGCACACCTACCTGTGCTCTGTGCGCGCCTGCCTCGCGTGCTCTGTGTGCCCTTACGTGCGCTCTGCGTGCGTCTCTTGTCTCGCGCACTCGCCTTCAACGCGCCGTGAACCAGCCCTGCACGTATTTCTAAGCACCCTCGCGCCTCCTGCGTGCATCGGGCTGTGAGACCTATAGAATCCTAAGCCAAGCGCTCACACCTCCAGAGGAATGGGTTTGGTTGCTTGAAATCTACACATGCAACTAAACCCGTCTATGTCCGTGTAGAATATCATATCCTCAGTCTACTACTCCAGTCTTCAGTTATAAGTATGTCAGAAAGCAAGGCAGATATCCCATCTGTAGGCGCCTTCCGAGGTCCAGCGTCGATTGTGAAGATGGATGGTTCGAACTATGAACTGTGGGCTATGCAGTTCATGAGTATGATGAAGTCAACCGGTAAGAAGCACATTCTTACTGAAGAAGAGCCTGCTGAGATGACTGGAGTTCATGCCTCATGGGAGGCAGATGATGCATATGCCAAAGTATGACTATCTAGAACTATGGCAATCGAGATTGCCAATGATATCCTTCATCAGCCCACAGCCAAAGCAATGTGGGATATTCTGGCTGCCACATATTCTCAAGCTAAGAATGAAACAAAGATTCTGCAACTCCAGCATGACATATTTACTATCAAGCAGAATGGACATCCTCTACACTCACTGTACACATCTTTACGAGGGATGTTCGAGAAGCTGTATAGCTTCATGCCTCTGACAGCCACACCGGAGCAACAGAAGACCTACCGGAATGCTACTATGGTAGGAGTTTTTCTCGCTGCCCTTGATCCTGAGTATGAGGCAGCATGGTCCCAGATCTTGGCAGATTCTACTATTCCTCCTATGGAGGAAGCCTTTCACAGATTGAGCTGGATCAATGTTCTGTCTACGGCTACGAATCAGATTGCTTCAGCCATGGTGGTCAACAGAGGCCGTGGAGGTTACCATCATACCCGTGGCCATGGCCCTCGTGGTAGAGGAGGCCGTGTTCGGCCAACGTGTACCTACTGCCATCGGACCAGACATACTGAAGACACATGCTACTCTAAGCATGGATTCCCTGCATCTGCACGAGTCGCTGAGCAGATAGAGCCTGCATCTGCTGCCTCTTTGGATCAATGCTTTGATGATCTTGTTGCCCGTCTAAGGGGCATTATTCCTCCATTTGGCCCAACACCCACTATTGAGAACCAGTCTGATGTTGCTGCATAAGCCTCTGCATCTACCAGTGCATCAGGTAGCACACATGCATTTACTAGCAGTGGATCAGATACTTTAGCATGGATTATGGACTATGGCGCCACACATCATCTATGTGGCGATCAAAGTCTACTTACAGGATACAGATAGATCCCTCCAGGTCGAACAATGGTTATTGCCAATGTCACACATTCCCCGATTACTGGTCAGAGGGAGATTAGACTGATGCCATCTATGCAGCTCAAAAATGTGTTACATGCACTTGATTTTTAATGAATTTATTATCTATCAGTCAAATTACAAAGGATTTACAGTGTTGGGCGATTTTTGATCCATCTTCTCTTGTTTTTCAGGACATCCTTACGGGCAACGTGATTGGGCGTGGCTATGAGCAAGGAGGCCTCTTTCGCCTCAGTCAGACTTCTTTTGCTGGAACCTCATCTCTACCTACTGGACCTGTCTCCCCTCTGCTATGGCATCTGCGCTTTGGGCATCTACCACTTCAGAAACTGCGTCGTGTGTTACCCCATGTTTTGCCTTACACATCTATCCAATGTGAGGCATGTCAGTTGGGAAAGCATCATCGGTCTACCTTTCGCAATCGTCAATGTCGGAGTAGTACCTCCAAGTTTGAGTTATTTCACATTGATATCTGGGGTCCGAGTCGTGTTCCTGATCATCGAGGACACATGTTTTATGTAGTTATTGTGGATGACTTCTCTCGTGTGTCATGGGTATTTTTGTTAAAGAATAAATCTGAAGCAGGGAATATTATCATCAATTTTCTTAATAAGATTCGTAATGTTTTTTCCGCATCTGTAAAAATTGTGAGAAGTGATAATGCCCCTTGCTGCTCTGCCGGCTGCTTCTCCGTCTTTTCCGACCGGATTTGTGAGCTCAACCACTGGAGCTGGGATCTCTTCTGGGAACTCGTTGAGTGAGAATCACGACCTGGTGCACTGATCGGCTCTCAACCGTCTCATTCTTAGACAGAAGAGGACAACCCTTTCTCCTTCGCTCTGCTCGCTGCTGCGTCTTCCTTCCGTGGTGCTTTGTCGGAGTAGGAACGTACGGCAAATCAGGCACAGTGAGAGAAGGCGTGTAGTAGACCCTACAGGCGCTTATAGGTGGCCCGTCTCGAGAGTTTTGAAAAGCAAGGGTTAGACGGATGAGCTTCGGCTCTATCTTTGCCATCCCCTGACTGACGAAGACTGCGAGCTTATAGTGATGTTGGGTTGCCTTGGAATTGTGTACTCTTGCCCTATCCAGTTATTTCTCATCTCAAGGAATCATCCACCAGACATCCTGTGCCTATACCTCCCAACAGAATGGGGTTGCTGAAAGGAAACATCGCCATTTACTGGATGTAACCAGGTCGCTCCTTATACAGAGTCATGCTCCTCACTCTTTCTGGGGTGACGCTGTTCTTACAGCATGTTACCTAATCAATCGTATGCCGTCATCTGTTCTAGGTGAGAAGATCCCCTTCTCTCTTATCTTCCCTGGAAAAGAATTATTCTCCCTTACTTCTCGTGTGTTTGGTTCGGTTGCTTTTGTCCACCAGTTGTCTCCCGGGACTGACAAGCTCTCTCATAGGGCTGTCAAGTGTATCTTCGTTGGGTACTCCAGAACTCAGAAGGGGTACAAATGTTATGATCCTTTGCGCAGGTGGTACCTTGTCAGTGCAAATGTTACATTTTTTGAATCTATTATGTATTTCTCAGCATTTGGTGATCAGTTGATACCCCCTGCTAATAATGATGCCATTTACATGTCACCACCACAACCACCATCACTACCATCACCATCAACACTACCACCTGAATTGTTACCATCTTCTACACCACCTGTCACTATACCAGTTTCACCATTACCATTTCATTATACCCGCAAGCCTACTTCAGCTCATGGTCATTGATGATCACCTAGCTCGCCTAAGCTATGTTCTGAAGATATTACCATTGATGGATCTGATGATATTTCTGAGCAGGATGTGTTACATAGGCCAGACGAGGACACAAATGATATAGATGTTCCTATTGCTATACGAAAGTTGAAGCGGAGTTGCGCATCATATCCTTTAGCAGCTTCTGTGTCATTTGATCGACTAACTGGAGATTTCAGGAATTTTGTCATTACATTGTCAGCAGTAGCTATTCCACGTAATTACCAAGACGCACTGAAGGATAGTCGATGGCATCTTGCCATGGAGGAAGAAATGGCAGCTCTTCAGTCTAGAGGTACTTGGAGTCTGGTTCCTGTACCTGCTGATGTGTCACCAGTGAGCTGCAAGTGGGTATTTACAGTCAAGCAGAATGCAGATGGCAGTATTGACAGGTACAAGGCTCGTCTTGTTGCTCGTGGCTTTACACAGACATATGAGGTGGATTATCTTGATACATTCTCGCCAGTGGCCCGCCATTCCACTCTACGGATCTTGCTGTTTGTTGCGGTTACTCGTGAATGGACGCTATACCAGTTGGATGTGAAGAATGCGTTCTTATATGGTGACCTACAGGAGGAAGTCTACATGCAACAATCACCTAGTTTTGCTGTTGAGGGGGAGTATCCTACGGTGTGTAGACTTCGTAAGGCTATCTATGGCGTTAAGCAGAGCCCCAGAGCGTGGTTCCAGAAGCTCTCAGATCTCTTTGAGAAACAAGGATACAAACGATCCAATGCTGATCATTCCTTGTTTGTACAAAAGACTTCCAGAGGTATTATTGCAATCGTGGTCTATGTAGATGACATTCTGATTACAGGTGATGATGAACAGGGAATAAAGGAGGCGGAAGATATGCTGGGTCGTGAATTCGTTACCAAGGATCTTGGGGTCCTTAGATATTTTCTGGGACTGGAGTTTGCCAGAAATACTTATGGGCTGGTAATGTCTCCGAGGAAATATGTCACTGACCTGTTGAGTGAGACAGGAATGCTTGGCTGCCGACCTGCTACCACACCTATGGACCCTAGTATGAAGCTATATGATGGTGATACAGAGGAGGTGGATAGTAGAAGATACAGAGAACTGGTGGGCAAACTTCTTTATGTTACGATTACTAGGCCCAGTATAGCCTTCACTGTGAGTCGCGTGAGCCAGTTCATGGAGCTAGCACGACAGGTACACATGGATGCCATACATATGATACTCAGGTATCTCAAGTCATCTCCAGGTGCGGGTTTGTTGTTCAAGAAAGGCAAAGAGATTACTATCTCAGCCTGTGCAGATGCAGATAACGCAGGGTGTCCCAAGGACAGGAAGTCCACCTCTGGGTTTGTTGTATATGTTGGAGATTCTCTAGTCTCATGGAGGAGCAAGAAACAAACTGTAGTGGCACGGTCTAGTGCTGAATATGAATATAGAGCTATGGCCCAGGTGAGCACAGAAATGATGTGGGTAAAGGGTGTGCTTACAGATTTACATATAGAAGTTCCACTTCTCATGGCTTTGGAATGTGACAATCAGGCGGCCTTGTCCATTGCAAATAATCCAGCATTCCATGAACGAACCAAGCACATTGAAGTTGACTGTCACTTTATACGTGACATGATTCAGAAGGGATTCATTGCTACATCCCATGTTAGTTCAGAGAATCAAACAACAGATATTTTCACTAAGGCATTACTGCGAGGCCCATTTCAGAAGTGTATGCCCAAGCTGAGCATGATTGATATCTATGCTCCATCTTGAGGGGGAGTGTAAACATATATTATTCACTTATGTACCTCTGTGTTATTTTTCTTTCCCGTTGGACTCTTTATGTAATTTACCCATGGTTACTCTCCTATATAAGAGAGCTTAGGGTTGATGGAATAAACAAGTTCTCTTATTTTCCCAACAGGAACCATATAGGAGGTCCGGCTCTTCATGTTCACATCATGATAATGTATATAGGAGGTCCGGCTCTTCATGTTCACATCATGATAATGTTCTGGAGAAGCTTCTTTTTTAATGTCAAAGGGAGATTCTATAGAATGATGTGCATGGGATGTTCTATTTTGTTGGGTCTTAGTTTTGGTAGTTGTTAGTTTTAGATTGTTGTTAGGTTGCTCTTTTATGTTGGTTGGTACTGTGGATTTCTTGGAGATATGGTGTTGTCAGTTTAACATTGTAAAATTATATTTGGATTAGCCGTCGTTTTTCCTCACACGAAGTAAAACTTCTTTAAAAGCACCCCTCGCATTGGCACCTTTTTTCTGGATTTTATTTTGTGATTTTTTGGATTCTTTTACTATTCTAGTCCTGAACTTTTATCCAATTTTTGCTGGGTTGAAATCCTCTGCTAGCAAACTTATTTCAGATTCCGAAACAGTTTTGCTGTTTTCAACTGAGTGTTTTTCTGCTCTTTGTCTTTTGGTCATGTACGATCCAGATATACTGTTTCTTTGACAGAGAATTTCTGATTTTTGTGCAGACTATTCCATGCCTATGTTCAGAGATAGCTCAGCTTCAAGATACCTATATACTACAAGGTATCACTTCCTTTTATTTTACTTGATGCTATATTTCATATTAATGCTGATTTTTCGATTGTTTTGCAATGCAGGAGATTATGATTTAAAGGTCATGCGTCAAGAATACTACATCAGCCGACAGAAAACTGTACGAATTCCTCTATTTTAGATTTCATGTGCATAATATTAAAGTGTTTTGTCGATTGAGTTATTG
>JAZKJV010000394.1:254629-554632 GCA_037367405.1 Ottelia alismoides
TATGGGGTAGATTATTTGGATACTTTTTCACCAGTGGCGAGACACTCCACTCTTCGCATCCTCCTATCTGTTGCTGTGGTACTTAACTGGACCATTTTCCAGCTTGATGTCAAGAATGCTTTCTTGTATGGTGACCTACAGGAGGAAGTCTACATGCAGCAGCCACCAGGGTTTGCTGCTGAGGGGGAGACTCAAATGGTGTGCAGACTTCATAAGGCTATCTATGGCCTCAAACAGAGTCCTCGAGCATGGTTCCAGAAGCTTTCCCAGCTAATTGAACGACAGGGGTTCAGGAGATCAAATGCGGACCATTCACTGTTTGTCCAGAAGACCCCTAGAGGTACAGTTGTTGTTATGATATATGTTGATGACATCTTGGTTACAGGAGATGATGCTCAGGGGATTGAGATAACCAAGTCCCTGTTGGGAAGCCAGTTCATTACGAAGGATCTGGGCACGATACGATTTTTTCTGGGGATAGAGTTTGCAAGAAATGCACAAGGAATGGTGATGACTCAAAGAAAATATGTCACAGACTTGCTAGTTGAAACATGAATGACTGGATGCAGACCTTCAAGTACACCTATGGACCCAAGCATGAAGCTGTACGACGATGATACCGAGGAGGTGGACAAAAGAAGGTACAGAGAGATGGTGGGTAAGCTCTTATACATTACTATAATTCGACCGGATATTGCCTTAGCAGTAAACCGGGTGAGTCAATTTATGGAGCAGCCGAGGCAAGTTCATATGGATGCCTTGTATATGATATTAAGATATCTGAAGTCTTCTCCAGGCACAGGGTTGCTATTCAAGAAAGATACAGATCTATCTATTTCAGCTTGTGCAGATGCAGATTATGCAGGATGTCCAAGGGATCGTAAATCTACTTCTGGATTTGCTATCTTCATAGGAAGCTCTTTGGTTTCTTGGAAAAGCAAGAAACAGACTATTGTGGCAAGATCCAGTGCTGAATCCGAGTACAGAGCCATGGCACAAGCAAGCACAGAAATGATGTGGGTTAAAGCAGTCTTAGAAGATTTGAATGTAGATGTCCCCTTGCCTATGAATCTTCAATGTGACAATCAGGCAGCATTGTTTATTGCCAACAATCCAGCTTTTCATGAGAGAACAAAGCACATCGAGGTGGATTGTCATTATACTAGAGACATGATTCAGTAGGGCTTCATTTCCACTTCTCATGTCAGTTCAGAGGACCAGACTGCTGACATATTCACCAAGCCATTGCTCAGAGGACCTTTCCAGAGATGTTCTTCCAAGCTGAGCATGATAGATATCTATGCTCCATCTTGAGGGGGAGTGTAGAGGCTTATATATGTTGCGATGTACTGTTTCGTATTTTCTATTTATATATTGTACGTCTCTGTAATTTACCCAAGGGTTTTCTCTCTATATAAGAGACCCGAGGGCTCTATGGAATAACACATCAGAGTATCGATTACTCTAACAATTTTCATTTCTGCTACAACCATTCTCTGCACATGTCTATGGTTCACAGGCCAACATTCAGAACCATAAAGCATAGCAGGTCTCACAGCTGCTTTGTAAAACTTTCCTTTAATCTTTAAAGGAATTTTCTTATCACAGAGAACAACGGAGGCTCCTCTCCACTTTAGCCAGCCTGCATTTATTCTATTAGTAACATCTCCATCAATTTCTCCATCATGTTGCAAAATAGATCTCAGATATCTAAAAGAATCTCTCTTCTGAATGTTATCATCACCAATCTTCTCCTCGCTTCCTTCACCATTGCTTCCATCAAAGGTGCATTCCATATATTCCGTCTTAGCCCTACTTATACGAAAACCTTTAGTCTCCAATGGATGTCTCCAAACCTCAAGCTTCTCATTTACTCCCTCCATAGTCTCGTCAATCAACACAATATCATCATCAAATAACACACACCAAGGTAACTCATCCTGAATGTGACTTGTCAACTCGTCCATAATCAAAGTAAAAAGAAATGGACTCAAAGCTGAACCTTGATGTAAACCAATGTTGATATCAAAATAGTCAGTCTTCCCCGTCGGGGTCCTTACACAAGATAAAGCCCTATCATACATATCCTTTATGAGATTAATGTATAGGACAGGTACTTGTCTCTTCTCCAAAACTCTCCGCAGTATCTCTCGTCGGACGGAATCATAAGCTTTCTCCAAATCAATAAAGATCATATGGAGATTCTTCCTTTTAACTCTATAAATCTCCATTGTACTCCTCAGCAAATGGATGGATTCAATAGTTGAGCGACCTGGCATGAATCCGAATTGGTTTTCTTTTACTTGGGAAACTTGCCTCAACCTTCTTTCGATCACACGTTCCCAAATTTTCATAGTGTGACTCATCAACTTGATACCTCTGTAATTTGAACAATTTTGAATGTCTCCTTTGTTCTTATAAAGAGGCACCACGATACTCCTCCTCCAATCTTCAGGCATTTTCTTGCTTCGCCAAATAACATTGAATAGATTCGTAAGCCAAGTCAAACCACGCTCACCTAAAACTTTCCATACTTCTACAGGGATGTCATCCGGTCCAACACCTTTCCCAGGTCTCATAACCTTCAAAGCCTCCTCTACTTCTTTTCTTTGTATGCGTCTATAGCATGCACTTGAAAATAAACTTAAAGAAATTACAAAATGCCCTTTAAGGGTTGAAATGCAAATAACAGAACTTGAATATAAAGAGTGTGAATGTTACGGAATATAAAATTTGAAATTGGAAAAAATGTAGAGAATAAATAAAAATTTAGCAAAATTACATTTAGGTCCAAAACTTATAAAAAATTAGAAAACCTGTAAATTGCGAAGGGGTCCCTGGTCCCCTTCTTCTTCTTCTTCCTTTTGTGACGACGGGGGGTGCGATCATTGTCGGCCACGTTGGCGGAGCTGCTGTAGCTCGAAGCGACGACAGGTAGAGGAGGATGGTGGGAGGAGCAGTGGGCAGAGGAGAAGAGGAGCAGGGCGGCAGGCGGATGGAGATGGAGATGGGTTCGGAACCCGTAATGGGTCCTTTTTGGTGGAAGGAAGGGGGCTAAAACCTCTATGATTCAACGGAGCGTGAGGCTCCGGTGATGGGTACACAACTACACTAAAAATTACTTCTATGCGCATGAAAATTGTGATTTTGTTTTGGCGCCATTGTTGGGGGTGAGGAAGATGGGGACTGACTTTAGCTCCACTGGATGCTGACATCATCACCTTTTTTTTGTTTTTTTTTCTTTTGTTTAGAGAAACATGGGATGGGCTTTTGGCCCATTGTGACCTGCAAATAAAGTAAAATAAATTAGAAACATTGAATGTGATCAAAACTTCAAAAAATAAAAACAACTGGTTACTAATTAAATACATTAATTTCTAAAAACTATAAGAGGAAGTGAAAAATCTTCTTAAAGTGTCCTTTTATTTTTATTATTTTATTATTTTTAACTTTCATTATTTACTGTTTTTAGCAAATTTTAAATGCAAATTATGTGAAAGTGAAAAGTGAAATTATGCACATAATGAGGTGATGATATGATGAGATGAACTCGGGATTCATTTTAATATGATAAATAAGTGATTCATCAAGTGGCTTGCAATGGCCCTGTTTTTTCTGTTTGCTTGGGCACTCTGTTTGCCTGGAGACTACCTTTATGTCGTAGTGGTATGGTTTTGGCGGTTCGTTGTGTTTTGGTTTCTATGAATGGCATGTCGATATGTACTAGGACTTCGCGACGGTCCGGAAGGTGCTTTCTTAGTTGGTGGAGGTGGTGGCTGTGGTCGGTGATGTAATTCGATCGAGCATGACACCGAGCTTGTTGTCTTAGAATCCATTCCGACTCCTTTTCGGCACATACCAATAATGTCGGCTGTAGAAGGGCACTAGTCTTCAATACCAAGCTTGTGACAATAGTACCCTTGGAAAAAGCTTTTTATCAGCATGCCGTACCATAACTGGCTTTAAATAAAGTTTGGTGTCATTTTTGTTCCATGCTTAGAGTATTAATGGTGGTACCTCGGTGAGACAGGTTCTGGTCCGAGGCATAAGCTTGCTTGCCTAGGAGTTTCACCTTTGATTCCATTCTACATGCGTAGGCTTTCAAAATTTATCGCGCTGGACCTGCCTCCCTTTGATCAACCCACCCCCCAATCATTTCGTGAAGTGACTCCATCGTCATTGCGGCTCCTTATTCTTATTTCCTATTGTAACAATTCCTATTTCCTTATTTACCTCCACCGCAGCATGGAAGGCCATATCGGCGATATATCGGCGATATATCGTCAATATATCGGTTTCGACAGGGTCAGGGTATCGATATTACCCAGTATCTCCTTTTACAGGGATCGCCATATCGGCTCATATCGGTTAAAAATGATTGGTTTCAGTAAAAAAAATCCCGGATATCGATCGATATCGTCGATATTTCGCCGATATCTCTATATATCAATGATATTATTCATGGAAGATTGATTCAACACCTAGTATTAAAACACATATATCTAGCTACACCTAGTATTAAAACACATATATCTTGTCTACAACATCAAATGAGGGATGAGATGTATCTGTAGACTTATACACTCATCCCTAATGCTGTGTTTGTGGTCGAGACCCCCGTACTGGTAGGGTATGGTGCGACAGGAGGATGGGGTATGTTTACAAGTTATTCATGTTGTAAGACTTGAATGAAATCGATTTCCAATATCTATAAGTCAATTCTTCAAAAACAAAATATCTATAAGTCAAGAATCAAACATTAATATCGATATTTTCAAAATGATCGATATATGCGATATAAGCTTCATAGATTGATCGATATGTGTGATCTAAGAGTATATTTGTAAGCTATTTAGTGATCTAAGAACTTGGATGAACCCCAATTTCAATATATATAGGTCAACAACTAACAGTACCAACGATATTTCGATATGATCGATATGTGCAATATAAGGATCATAGTCTTCACAAATGATCTATATGTGTCATCTAGGTGTATATTTGTAAGTTATTTAATGTTATAAGAACTTGTATGCTATCCATTTGCAATATCTAAAGGTCTGGAATAAACATTAAACAACGATATGTTCGATATGATGACCGATATGTGCGATATATGGTCTATAAATGACCGATATGTGTGATATAAGTGTGTATTTGTAGGTTATTTGTTCTAATATCTTGGATGATCTTAATTTCTGAAGAAATGCCAAAAAATGGCTTTTTTGAGCCATTTTCGACATTTCCACCGATATCGTCGATATATCCCGATATATCCATTTCCGGGAGGACCGAAACGATATCGATATCGATACGGCCTTCCATGCGACCGCTTGATGCACAGTTATAATCATGGAATGAAAATCTTAGCCTCTTTTATCTTTATTTGTACGATGGAGAGCGCTTGTTCAATGAGTTGTTACATTATTTGGGTTGCTGTTTCTAGGCAAAACTCTTGGATCTCTCTTGCCGTCAACACCCGCTCTCTCCCTAGCAACTAAAGGAACACCTTGATCCTAGAGGGGATCCTCCAAGTACAGATCCTCGCGCAGTATCTCGAGCATCGACCCCACAACTGAAGGTTGGGTGATCATAGTCTTGTAAGTCTTCCTTACCGAGAAGAAACCGCCTCCCCAGCACCACGAGTCCCTTCCCTCTGACGATGCCTCAAGGTTAGACAACCTTCTAAACAAACATAAAAAATCTTCATCTCTTTGATCTGACAGTTCAACCACAAAATTAGGCGTCTACGACCCATTCGACCACACATCTACAACACAAATGTCCTTGTTGGAAGCCAACACATACAATATCGGGTAAAGGTCACAGAGAACACCATCCTTTGTCCAGTCATCGTTCCAAAATCGGCAACAACGACCATCCCCTAGCACAGATAGAAGAGGTCTTGCTAAAAAACGAATGAATGGTTTGGCAGTGTTGGGGTGACACAAGGGTATGCAGATGTTCAATGTATCTATCTGGTATTTCATTGAGATGTCTTTGTTTTGAATCCAAGCGGGAGGCATTGTTTAGATAGGAACATTGAAGATCATTATTCCCAATGCACCTCAAACTAGAATAGATACTAATCTAGTGGTGGAATCTGTGAAACCTCTGGGGAAACGCCTTCGACCAAAATGGTCCTTGTTTTTGGTCGCTGATTTTTTAATTAGGGCTAGTGGAGATCATGGGGGATGCCTTTGCAATGTCATCGTCAATGGTAGTGTGGGTGGTACAACCCTCATCTTCAGCAAAGGTACGACCCTCATTGATGTTGGTGGTCGCACCCCAAACACGTCGGTATTTGGCTCCACATTAGCTATAGGGATAGCCATTGCCAGGGTTGTCATAAGCATGATTCGAGGTGTCAGTTTCCACAATGACATTTCTCCCTAACTCTTTAGTAGTTTCTATTCCACAAATAAATGAAATGTGAGATTTAAAAATGATGTGAAAGATTCGGGCAACTCTTTATTTATGATGGCACTACTAATTTACTTGTGGAGGATGGGAATAGAATTCCACTGACTGTTGGCGTGTCAGATAAGGATGGCTATAAGAAGATCATGCTCCTTAATCCTACCCAATCGTTCGAAGATCGTTTTGCAGGTGACCCAACAATATCTATGAATGTAAATGCAAAAGATTTCGATAGCCACAACGTAGCTAATCTTTCATATATTGAGGCCACAGGGGGGCGTCAAACTCACAGAACTGGATACCATGGATTTAAAAAAAAACGCTTCAAGGTGCCGAGGCGTAAGCCTCGAGGCGGTTTTCTATCGTAGCCTCAGTCTGGAGATCTGAGGCGCAAGCCTTACAGACCCAATGCGGTCGAGGCGATGAGGCATTATTGGGGAGTTGCCTTGATCTGCTGTGCATTTTTTTGTACAAATAAATATTAAACTATATAAAGCTATACTCAAACAATAATATTAAAAGAATAAATTATATATTGGTCACAACCATACAAGTTAATGGCATAAAATATAATACTATTCGCAACATCTCTAGTAATTGAATAAAACCTATATGTTAAGTAGTACATGTAGGAGTATATGTGTTACTTGTGTAGAAGGGTAATTGGGTCCTCCATGGTCCAATTATCACATCCAATGGTTTAGCCCCACATCCACCAATTACGGAACTTGGAGAGTCAGTGGGAGTTACATAAGATGCAACACCACCTATATCAGATGCGAAATTTCAATGAACACATCAATCCTTTGAGGCGGTCTCCCCTGGTTTCATCTCGCTCCGTAAGGAGTAGGGTTCCACATAAAAATCCCAGTGTTCTTTCATGTTCTTATTCTTTATCTCTGATAATACGCTTCTGCATTTTAGTTTTATAACATGGTATTAGAGCGGGTTCGATTCTCTAGGATTTATTTTATGTTCTTGGTCGAGATTTGATTACCAGTTGTTCTTGAATATTATTATTATTGTTTGTTCAAGATCTAGAAGAATTCTAGGGCTTCATCAACAACATAGTTCTGCAGTTCAATTCGGAGTCTCCGTGCAGATCTATTATTTGTTCATTTATTCAAGATTTATTCTAGGAGATTTAGATATATGTGTTTGGTTCAAGTTTGATTTCTAGGGTTTCTTTGGAAACCCTAATCTTGCACTGTTTGGAAGCATGTCACGACTCTCCCTTCTCCAGATCCGGCGGCGGAGGCGACACCACCTCTCAGGCGGCTGCGCCCTCCTTCCCCAGCGACAGCGAGGCAACGAGCCTCTTCCTTGTGTTGCCCTCAAGCTTCTAGGCGCCAGCTTGCGTCGCTCTCAAGCCTCCTCCAACATGCGAGTCTCTGCCTTCTGCTTCGCCTTCAACAAGAAGCATTGATATCTTGGCAGTGGCAATCTTCCAGCAGCTCTCAGCGACGTTGATCGAGAGAGAAGAAACAGCTCCCAAGCGCACGCTGGCAACATCCTCCAATCTATTCTCCCATAATAACGTGAAGGAACCCATCAATCGGCATTGCGTGAAGGCGACAAGCACCACCGACCATCTCGCAACCGACAACAACCCAGCTCCAGGCGGAGCCGCTCCAAGCACCAGGCGGCACATCACTTCCAGCGGCGATGGGGCTTCCAGTGATGAGGCTTCCATGCGACATCACCTCTGGCGACGCTCGGTAGCTTCCCGCGAGCCACCTGCGCCGGCTTATCATCCTCTAGGCGGTGCCCCTTTTATTTTAAAAAAGGGGTTGCTCTGCATTTACTTTAAACAAAGTGGGGAGTTGTTTTGTTGGTCCAAGTTGGACCGTGTTTAAAAAAAAGGGAAAGGAAAAGAGAGGCCCAATTAAAAAAAGGAGAGGACCCACTATTCTATAAGCCCAATTAGGTTATGTTGTATTCTGATCCAATTGGACCACGAGTTTCTTTATTTAAAAACAAAAAAAGGGATCGTACAAAAAACGTACGAAAAGAGAGAGAAGAAAGGCGGAAAAATAGAGAATAGAATGGCTTATTTACAAAAAAGGAGAGGCGACTATGAAAAAAGGAAATAGCCGCGAAAATATTCATTTGAGAATGTTTTGTTTTCCCCATTTTCTTGTCTTCTCCCAGCTTTGGCGCTGTTGTTGTTTTCTGACAAGTATGGGAGAAAGGGGGAGTATTATGTAGAGTTACATGTCTATTTCAGATTCTCCACGCCAGATGTTAGACTATACTGATTTTCAGATTCAGATTCGACGTTCAGATTGGTTTCGAGTCTTCAGTTTGATCCGTACAAGTTTGCGGTCATTATTTGTGTGGTCCCCATCTTTGTTTTTAGTCTCAGAGTTTTCATGTGATCCACATGAACTCCAGTGTAGAGATCTCATTCTCTATGCCATTGTGGGCTAGGGTTTTTATGTGTTTCACAGGAACTCTAGAGTAGAGATCCCATTCTCGAGCCAGTATGGAGAGACCCAGTTCTCCAACGATGAGACTTTCATACTCCATTCTCAAGCGTCCGTGGACTCCGACGAGGATGTCTCCACGGCTTTTTCAGTTCGGCCTTTTAGAGATGGAGCAGTTGTCCACAATATTCTACATGCGGCGGACCAGAGTACTTCAACGAGGAGACTTATTCAGTTTTTGTGACTCTGGCAGGTGTAGTACAGAGCACATGTTCTCCGACGAGGAGACCCAGTTCGACTCACACTCCATCACATCTGTTCCTCCTCACCAACATGGCATGCGAAGCAATGTCCTCAGCAACAATCGAAAGTTGTATATGCGTTGAGTTGATATTGTCCGTAGTGCCTTGTATTGTGAGTTTGAGTGATTCTTTCTATGTGTCCAAGC
Organism: Ottelia alismoides; assembly: GCA_037367405.1. NCBI lineage: Eukaryota > Viridiplantae > Streptophyta > Magnoliopsida > Alismatales > Hydrocharitaceae > Ottelia > Ottelia alismoides. Next base: position 263,924 of record JAZKJV010000394.1, read on the forward strand.
AGAGCATTGCATGTTCCTGCTTAAGAGGGAGTTTTGGAGTATATGTGTCACTTGTGTAGATGGGTAATTAGATCCCTCCAGGGTCCAATTACTACATCCAGGGACTTGGAGAGTCAGTGAGAGCTATATAAGAAGCCACACACCACTTGTATCAGATGAATAAGTTCAATGCACACATCAACCCTTTGAGGCACTCTCCCGTGGTTTCATCACACTCCATAAGGAGTAGGGATCCACGTAAAAATCTCGATATTTTTCATGTTCTTATTCTTTATCTATGATATTACGAATCCGCATTTTATTTTTATAACAGTACACATGTATGTTAGCCAACTCAGCCATGGCTTGTTATAACAGTACACATGTATGTTAGCCAACACAGATAGATTACTTTGCGTTGAGGAGAAGAGATCGGTTGTGTTGCAAAGATTGCAAAGTAATCCTTGGAGAGAGTTTGACAACCCAACATCGCTTGTTAGTCTTGGATTTACAAATAAAAGGACTGGTAAAGAAAAGGAAGGTTCCTAAGATCACTAGAACTAGGTGGTGGAATCTTCCGCTGAAGCAATCAAGCTTTAGGGAGAAGGTTTTAGAAGACTTATCTTGGGATTGTAGCGGTAGTGCAAACGAGATGTGGGAGGCAGTAGCATCTTGTATCCGAAAGGTAGCCAAAGAGATGCTAGGCGAGTCAAAAGGATGAGCTCCGGGTCAAAAGGAGGCTTGGTGGTGGAGTGAAGGGGTGCAAGAGAAGCTAAAAATTAAAAGAGCTTGCTTTAAAGCTATGTCTAAGGACAGAACAGAGGAAACTGTCACAGACTATAAAATAGCAAAGAAGGAAGCAAAGAAGGCTGTAAGCGAAGCTAAGTCAAAAGCTTATGAGGTTTTGTATAAAAATCTCAACTCTAAGGAGGGTCAGAAGGATATATTTAGGTTGGCTAAAGCAAGAGAAAGAAAGACCAAAGACCTTTCTCAAGTGAGATGCATTAAGGACGAGGAAGGTCACGTGCTTGTTACTCATAAGGATATAGAGACTAGATGGGAGCAGTACTTCCATAAACTTTTCATTGGAGAAGGAAATAGAGAGATCACTTTGGGTGATCTAGCTAGTAGTGAAAGTTACTTGAATCGTGCATGCTATAGACAAATACAAAGAAAAGAAGTAGAGGAGGCTTTGAAGGTTATGAGACATGGGAAAGGTGTTGGACCGGATGACATCCCTGTAGAAGTATGGAAAGTTTTAGGTGAGCGTGGTTTGACTTGGCTTACGAATCTATTCAATGTTATTTGGCGAAGCAAGAAAATGCCTGAAGATTGGAGGAGGAGTATCGTGGTGCCTCTTTATAAGAACAAATGAGACATTCAAAATTGTTCAAATTACAGAGGTATCAAGCTGATGAGTCACACTATAAAAATTTGGGAACATGTGATCGAAAAAAGGTTAAGGCAAGGTTCCCAAGTAAAAGAAAACCAATTCGGATTCATGCCAGGTCGCTCAACTATTGAAGCCATCCATTTGCTGAGGAGAACAATGGAGATTTATAGAGCTAAAAGGAAGAATCTCCATATGATCTTTATTTATTTGGAGAAGGCTTATGATTCTGTCCCACGAGAGATACTGTGGAGAGTTTTGGAGAAGAGACAAGTACCTGTCCTATACATTAATCTCATAAAGGATATGCATGATAGGGCTTTATCTTGTGTAAGGACCCTGACGGGGAAGACTGACTATTTTGATATCAACATTAGCTTACATCAAGGTTCAGCTTTGAGTCCATTTCTTTTTACTTTGATTATGGACGAGTTGACAAGTTACATTCAGGATGAGTTACCTTGGTGTATGTTATTTGCTGATGATATTGTGCTTATTGACGAGACTAGAGATGGAGTAAATGAGAAGCTCGAGGTTTGGAGACATGCATTGGAGACTAAAGGTTTTCGTATAAGTAGGGCTAAGACGGAATATATGGAATGCACCTTTGATGGAAGCAATGGTGAAGGAATCGAGGTAAAGATTGGTGACGATAACATTCAGAAGAGAGATTCTTTTAGATATCTGGGATCTATTTTGCAACATGATGGGGAAATTGATGGAGATATTACTAATAGAATAAATGCAGGCTGGCTAAAGTGGAGAGGAGCCTTCGCTGTTCTCTGTGATAAGAAAATTCCTTTATAAATTTGAAGGAAAGTTTTACAAAGCAGCCGTGAGACCTGCTATGCTTTATGGTTCTGAATGTTGGCCTGTGAACCATAGACATGTGCAGAGAATGGCTGTAGCAGAAATGGAAATGCTAAGATGGATGTGTGGACATACACGTAAAGATCGGATTCGGAATGATGCAATCATAAAGAAAGTTGGTGTAGCTCCGATCGAGGATAAGATACGAGAAAAACGCTTAAGATGGTTTGGTCATTTGCAAAGAAGGTCAATTGATGCACCGGTTAGGAGATGCGAGTGTTGGGATGTTGAGCCGGCTAAGAGAGGGCGAGGACGACCCAAGAAGTGTTGGAAAGAGGCTATACGAAGGGATCTTAGTTTTTTGGATATAAGTCCGAGATTGACCCAAGATAGATCTGAATGGTGGCGAAAAATCCATGTAGCCGACCCTACTTAATTGTGGGAAAAGGCTTTGTTGTTGTTGTACACATGTATGTTAGCCGCATTCCCTCATATATATCATATATATATATTAGTCAAAAGACTCAAAAATTGCATGATAGTATCATCATTTGTAAGTTACGAAATAAATGATTTCTGAAGTAGATATTATACATTTATATTACAATCATCATTACATCAAAGAAATCATGCAAGTGTACAGTGATTATTTCTAATTAGTATGAACAAACTTTTTATCATAAATGATATTCGATAGCTTGTATCACTAAAATGAGTATAGTATATGTTCAAAAAGCTGTATATTGTAAGTATATTAGGAATTCACATGATTACAACATAATATTACATAATCACATATTTAAAGCAACACATATTGTTAATATGGTATATTGTGTACATCTATTCAATTTGAAAAATTTCAAATTTAGGATTAATGATTATATATTTTGTGGATATTTGAAATATGACAATATGATTATGTTCAATAATAGTTGTACATGTATTTTCTCCTTAAACTGAGGCTTACGCCTCGATCGCCTCAAGGCTTACGCCTCTCCTCAAAAAAGGAAAATCGCCTCGATCCGCCTCGCGTCTTTTAAAAGCATTGATGGATACCATCAAGGCAACATGGACTCACCTTGAAGTTCCGATACAGCATGCACTTGCTAGTGAGGGGGATGGAGTTCAGGTAGAACCTTTGGCCTTCCGCCGCAATGAGGGAGATGGAGGAAGGTGTTTATAGGCCAAGTTGGTAGTTAGGGAAGCTGAGACAAGGGTGTGATGAGAGGGTATGCTCAACCAGAAGTGGGCAGTGTTTTCATGAAAGCAACGATGGATTAAAGAGGAACGGTGGGAGGTTCTTCATCTGGAGAATGGAGGTAGTGGGTGGAGAGTTGTCAGATTTAGCAAGGAAAGGTCCACTGAAGGGGAGGGTCACAAGGAGGAAATGGAAGAGTTTCACAAGAGGTTGGCTGACAAGATGGCCATGAATCTTGCAGGAGAAGGCCACATGGTTATTTAATGAAGGTGATTTCTTGGAATGTTAAGGGTTTAGGGATGCCCGACAAATGCATAGTCATGGGATCCCTCTTAGGATTGTGGCATGTTGATATTGCAGGAATGTAGGAAACAAACTTCAAACATGTGATGCAGTTCGTTGGAGCTATTTCTTGAATCGATGGTTTATAGAATATAGAGCCACCAATTCATTGGGGATGATATGGTGGACTAATCGTAAACTGGAATGGGGCCAACTTGAAATATGGGGATCAGAGGATTTGCTTAAATACTATTATGGTGGTGCTAAGGCATTCTCTGGATAACTAGTTGTTCGTAATGATAAATGTATAGGGGTCATATGGGCCGCTACATAGTTGGAGGTTTATGACAAATTTTTTGCATGACACAGAGTAGTCTCCCTAAGATCCCATGGCTTCTGGATAGGGACTTCAACTACCTTGATGGTGGACAACCCCCCTCAAGCTGCCTACAAGGCAAGATTCTCATTTTAGTGATTTATATTGGGGTGATTAATGAGCTTGGGTTGGAGCAAATGAACATGTTCAACTGTACAGACACTTAGCTTAACTCATCATCTCAATTTCGGATTGACCTAGCATAACTCATCTTCTCAATTTCGGATTGACCTTCTCTTCTTGTCAGCCGAGAAGATGGATATCAACTCATTTCTGTGTGGAACATGCCTCGGTCGCATTTAGACCACTCATATTTCTTTAGAGAAATGAAAGGTAGTCTCCCAATACAGGACCCACTCGTCATAATGCCCTGAGGGTTGTCTCCATCTGGCTCTTCTTCTCATTTTCAGAGGTCTTGGTTCATGGAGAGCAATTTCAAAAAGACAGTACATATTTTATGGCGTGAATATCAAGTTGTTGGGTTGGATAAGCGAAACTGACCCTATTTAGGAAGGTGTTCATCACCTTCAAAAAAGAGAATTATCAATATAATGATAAGAGAAGAGGGGCAACACAAGAGGAAGTAGTGCAATTGGATGCCACTGAGGAGGAGTGTAAGCTTGATAGCACAGAGCTTGATTTGCATAGGCTCCACGAGAATACTATTCAGGAGGATAAACATAGGGAGGTGGAAAAGAGACAAAGATGGCAATAGAAGTGATTTCAAGAGGAGAATGTGAACACTAAATTCTTCCATGCGGTGGCAAGCAACATGCGCAGAAAGAATCTCATACAAACCCTATCAGTAGGTAATGAGTGATTCCAAGGGGAACAAGCAGTTGGATCGGCAATAGTGGGTCATTTTAGGATTAGAGCAGGCAGGTGCACACGAAGGGACACTTGCTTGGAAATGGATTATCAACACCACTTGATTAGTAAGACAAGTGTATGCAAGAGTATTTGTTATCTGAATTGAATGATATTTTCTATTTGAATGTCGATTGGTCTCCAAGACTTGATGCTTTTTCGATGTCCTTTGTAGAGATATTGGAGGTAATTAGAAAAATGCTAATGATGTCATGGAGCTGGTGAACAAGTTCAAACATATCAATCATGGTTTCAAGCGCATAAAGCTGGTACGCGTTTTCCTTCTTCCCAAAAAGGATAATTTTGTCAGGCAGAGGACTTTCACTCAATCGCATTGTTGAAAGATGCTACCTTATTGTGGCCAAGTTGTTGGCTAATAACCTTAGGTGGATTGCGGCCCCCTACCATAAATAATCACTTAATGATAAAGGACATAGGGTTCTGGCGTGGGACGAAGATTTGTTCTCCTTTGAGGAGGAGAGTGTGGAACTCAGATCTATCTCTGTGTTGCTTAATTGCAAGTCTGGGGCAGGTAGGTTCCTGTTTACCTCGGTTTATGGGGTCTCTGGTGGTAGTTCTATGGGAAGAATTGCAGGCGGCTAGGAGGAAGTTCCCGGACACCCCTTGGGTGGTTGGGGGGACTTCAAAGTGACTATGTTCGCTTCCGACCACCAGATTGATCGGGGTAGAAGGGACCCAGGTTTGGATGGCTTCTTGGATTGCGTCAGTTCTATGGAGTTGCTGGTTTTTGATGTCGGGAACTTGAGATACATTTGGCGTAATGCTTCCTCGCGGTCACGGTTGGAATTTTTGGGCTCTACTGAGATTTTGGAGTTGTTTCCTCTTGCTGTGGCTCGTGCTCTTCCTAGCTCGAGATATGATCATGCGCCCATTTGCCGGGACTCAGGTGAGGGTATGATCTCGCGGTCGATGTTCGGATTTGAGAAATCATGGATATTGGACGATGGTTTCAGAGAATTGGTTTCAGACTTCTGGGGCTCCCTGCAAGTGGAGGGCTTGGCGGTGCAGAGATTGGCACTGAAACTTAAGCTGCTGCAAGGGAGGCTAATGGCACACAAGAGAGAGGTGAGAAGAAGCAGAACAGAAAGGCGGGAGACAACGATGGCTGAGATTGCGAGACTGTATGAGATCGAGGACACTCGTACTCTGAGCAATGAGGAGATGAATTCACAAAATGTTTCTCATCAGGTAGTGGTCGAGGATGACATGCGAAGGGAGGTTGAGTGGTGTTAGCGATCCAGGTAGACGTAGGTGAAAGAAGGGGATGAGAACACTCATTTCTTCCATACAGTGGCTAGTGGAAGGAGGAGGAGGTTTCTGATTCACGAGCTAAAAACTGAAGATGCTAGAGTTCAAGGAGATTGGGTGAGTTCTTGTGGATCACTTCAGGCACTTCAACATGTGTTCGCCATCAACTAGGGCTACATGGTCCGGGAGGGGGGCTAAATGCTTGAGTACTGGTCAACGGGAGGCACTTTTGGTAGATTTTTTTGAGGGAGGAGGTTCGTAGGGTGGTCTTTGATCTCAATGCTGATGGTTGTCCAGGTCCAAATGGTTTCCCAATCTCTTTTCAGAGAATTCTGGGAGATGTTGGAAGAGGATGTTAGGGTCCTGATGCTTGAGTTTTGGGGTGCGAAGAAGGGTCTGAAGAAGCTTAACAAATCTTTGTTTTTCTTGCTTCCGAAGAAAGAGGGCGCTGAGGGTAGATGATTATCGCCCCATTGCTTTATCAAATGCTATATATCTCATTTTGACCAAAGTGTTGGCTAATCGTCTTTGTGGGGTTCTGGATGACTTTGTCCTTCTAGTGCCATCAGCTTTTATACCAGGGCGTCGACTGCTTGAGGGAGTGGTTCTGGTGCAATCAGCTTCTGGTGCGAACACTCATTTCTTCCATATGGTGGCTAGTGGAAGGAGGATTCTGATTCACAAGCTAAAAACTGAAGATGCTAGATTTCAAGGAGATTGGGAGAGTTCTTGTTGATCACTTCAGGCACTTCAGCAGGTGTTCGCCGTCAACTAGGGCTAGATAGTCCGAGAGGGGGGATAAATGCTTGAGTACTGGTCAATGGGAGGCACTTTTTGTAGATTTTGCGAGGGAGGAGGTTCGTAGGGCGGTCTTTGATCTCAATGCTGAATGTTGTCCATGTCCGGATGGTTTCCCAATCTCGTTTTGAGTCTTCTGGGAGATGTTGGAAGAGGATGTTATGGTCCTGATGCTTGAGTTTTGGGGTGTGAAGAAGGGTCTGGTGAAGCTTAACAAATCTTTGTTTTTCTTGCTTCTGAAGAAAGAGGGAGCTGAGGGTAGATGATTATCACCCCATTGCTTTATCAAATGCTATATATCTCATTTTGACTAAAGTGTTGGCTAATCGTCTTTGTGGGGTTCTACACGACCTTGTCCTTCTGGTGCAATCAACTTTCATACCAGGGCGTCGACTGCTTGAGGGAGTGGTTATGGCGACATAAATGGTCTCGGATTGGAAGAGAAGAGGAACTACGAGCTTCCTTTAAAATGTTGACTTCTCAAATGCGTACGACTGCATGATTTGGAAGTTCATTTGGGCGTCTTTGGTGAGGAGAGGCTTTCCAGGTGTTTGGATTGACTGGATGAAGAGGTGCATCACGACCACTTCGCTTTCGGTGTTTGTGAACGCGAAACAAGAAGGAGGTTTCTTCCAGCCACAGAGGAGGGTGAGACAAGACTGTCCTTTGTCCCCTCTGCTGCTTGTTTTGACGGCAGATGCGTTAGCAGTTATGTCTAGTGTGGCATAGGAGGGAGGTTTCTTCAGAGGATACTCCAAAGATGGTTTTTCTGTGCCGATGTTATAGTATGCTGACGACACCTTGTTTTTGTTGAAGGTGGGTGGTGGAGTGCAGTGCTGTGAAGACGATGCTTGGCGTCTTTGGTGATCTTTCAAGTCTGAGGGTGAATGGAGCAAAGTGATCCACTCGGAGGGTTTTTCTTGGGCAAAGATACCCCGAGACATTCCGCAACCCGTACGTGAATGTCGGCCATCGAGTTCAGCATACCATTACCAGGCTCTTCATCCATGCAACTCCGAGTCCAGCAGTAGAAGCATCAAAGACGCTTATTAGCGCCACCTCGGAACTGCCAGGACTCCCCTCCTTGTCCTCCATTTCTCGTTCCAACCACAAGCGTGCATATGGCTTCCTCCGCTTACGCGAGAACGAGAGGATTGGGCCGGATTTCATCTTCATGCAGTCTCTGCCCGGCGCCAACCTCTGCTCTCTTCGCTTCCGTTTAGCCACCAGAATGCGCAGCTCCATCTGATGATGGTGGTGGTGATGATGGGTGAAGGGTTCAGAGGTTGTCTACTTTTGTTGGGGTGATGATGGTGACCACTACACGTACTGTGAGTGAAGGGCTCGTGGCGGAAGCATTCTTCAACGAAAAGCTATGCTGGAGGAAGCAGGATGATGTGCTAGTGATCAAAGGAAGAGAGTCGAATCTTCAAAAGACAGATGGGGCGAGGCTCTGGTCGATTTGGCTTGGGAGAAATGAGGCCTTATTCTCAGGCCAACGGTTCTACAAGGAAAACGTGCTTATCCACTGTGGGAGATTGGTGGAGGAGTGGGGTGCAGTTTAGGCCTCATCTCGTTTTTTTGGTTCTAGGGGGCTGTTTCGCCCCTTTGTACAGTCTTTTTGGTTGTTTTTTTTGTACCCCCTTTTTTCCCTTTCTTTTAATCTAATATATTGGGGGTGAACACCACTGAGTGTCTCCCCCTTGTTTTTGACTTAAAAAAAAAAGACAGATGGGGAGTAAGGGATGCTTTTGTGCTCTACTTTTGCTAGGATTTTGGATTTTCTCAAGGATTCATTGCTTTATGCCAACGCTAAATCCAGCAAGACAAAACACACTCCTCTCCAAAAAATAGCTGGCGACTCCACACCAACCGTACGAGCCACCAAACTGGAAGATACATCATAGTTCGACCTAATCAGATTTGAGCAGAGGTCAGCTCCAGGGCCCCGAATCTTCAGTACCCACTCGCAAGCAGTGCCTTATTCATATCGCCAATCTTCAAGACTCCCAGGCCACCCTCGTTGGTCGGCGTAGACATCGTCGACCAATTGACCAAAGTAAGAAACTTGTCCCCACGAGACGACGACCAGAAAAAAATAGTGCATCAAATATTCCGGTCTGCCCACAAGCACGACTCTCGTGGACATGAAGAAGGCAAGAATGGCAGAAAGAACGGCCTTGTTCAGAACCAATCTCCCACCCTTCAACAAGAAAACCGCCTTCCAACCAGCGAGTTTCTTCTCCAACTTCTCCACCAAAGGAAGCCAGTCGATCTATCGCATCCTACCTGTCAGAAGAGCATGGCTCTTACCTGGGGCTGCGGAGGGGTGTAGAAGATGTGGTGAGTCGTCAGAAAATATAGATCACTTGTTCTTTAAATTCCCTGGGTCGGTTGAAGTTTGGAGCAACGTTGCAATTGCGGGTCTAGATTGGAGCAACAAAATCAACTTCCGGGCAGAAGGTGGTCGGGCTCAGAGGAAGGGAGATCGATGATTTCTGCGACTATTTGGTCCCTTTGGCTAGCTAGAAATAGTGTGGTCTTTGAGGGGATGAGTTTCTACTCCAAAAATGTACTTAAACATGCTGGAGCCCTCTTTGAATCCGGGCGGGTGTAATTACTAGCTTAATTATTTATACTATATTTTTTGGATGGCCTTTTAAAGGATGTCCATCCCACCGTTTCTCCAAAAAAAGTAGACAACATCTTTCGTACACATGTTTGCTAAATGGTTGCCTTTGCCCAAAAAATAACTCACCGGCCTTGAAGGATCTCATGTAATATGATATGAACACTTCCTATTCATCTTCGCTTGGAGTCATTTTCCCCCTCCTCAATGAAGGCTTCATACTCTTCACCATTTCCCTCTCCCATCTCCGTATCCTTTCCTTTATTGGTGGCACTCTCATCTTCCTCTTTGCTCCATATCCCTTTATCCCCCTTGCCTTTTGATGGGACATGAAATAATACTCCACAATAGAAAAATCAAAATGCTATTATATATTTTGTTTGTGCGAGTTAACCCTGCTTAATGTGAGACGTGCGAAAAATAAAAAAAACATCGTCGTCATTTTATACCATTGCATTTTCAGATAGGGTCAATATTAAAGCATGGGTCGAATGTGGGGTTGAGTTGGTTTGGGTTAACCTTAAGTAATAGACTGGAAGAAAGGATGTTCTCAGAAAGAGGGTCTTCTTGGGCTTGTGGGCTTGATGTGCATACCAACGGAGAGTATCATCGATTATTCAAGAAGTGGCATCTGTTCCTTCTTTTCTGTTATCAGGTGGACAAAGCAATCTAAAGAATTTGTATTAGTAGGCTTCTAAGTTTGTTCCAAGGAAGGCCGTATCGATATCGATAACGTTTCAGTCCGCCCGAAAAAGGAAATATCATGATATATCGCCGATATATCGATGGTATCGGTGGAAATGTCGAAAATGACTCAAAAAAGCCAATTTTTTGCCATTTTTCAGAAATTAAGAACATCCAAGATATTAAAACAACAAATAACCTATAAGTACACACTTATATCTCACATATTGGTCATTTATAGACCATATATCGCATATGTTGGTATCATACATATCGGTCATATCGATGTTAACGTTGATTTTTGACTTATTAAATATTGGAAATGGATTTCATTCAAGTTCTTATAACATGAAATACTACAAATATACACTTAGATAACACATATAGATCATTTATGGGGACTATGATCCTTATATTGCACATATCGGTCATATCGAACATATCGCTGATATTGTTAATTGTTGACCTACTATTTATATTGAAAATGGAGTTCATCTAAATTCTTTGATTACTAAATAACTTACAAATGTACTCCTACTCTCTTAGATCACACATGTCAATAATGATTAACGAGACAATGCTTCTTTGGCATAAAGATTTATCTATTTACAAAAATAATTTAAAAATATCCACGTCAGTGTAATATTGTAAAAGAGATGACCTAAAACCAAGAATTCCGCGGCGGATCTAAATCAGCCCCCCTGCCCTGATGTCTCTCATAGCAGATTGCGGACTCAATGAACTCGCAATAGTTTTCCCATGTCATGTACGAGTATATGGCCTTACAATCCATTATATACTGCATGTATTGATGGTTATCAATCCCTATGAGTATCCCGAGTCGAGGATAAACATCGATAGATCCGGTATCACGAGGTACACGTCGAGGCTGCGAAATACTAGCTTGAGGTCCTCGGGATGACGACGACGGAGTAGGAGAAGATCTCTGCGGAGGAGGACCTGGAGGAGGAGCGTAGTACTCAAGGAAGAAACCAAAACTGTCACCACCAAAGGAGCTGCCCTGGCTCTGCTCGGGTTGGCTACCTTGGTAGTTCTCACCGCTGTAGCTGTTATATCGTCCATACCCACTGTTGCAACCATATCCATATGATGGAGGAGTATACGCCTGAGGAGGAGGTCCAGGTGGAGGAGCAGGAAAGTATTCAGGGAAGATGACAAATGATCTCTAATCTTGTGAGGATACATATCCGCCCAGGGGACTTGGTGTTCTTCCATGTTATGGGCTGTCAATGTCCATGCAACTCAACGAACCTACAGATGATATCAAATCGTCCATGTAGCTCTCTGTAGGACGATGATCACGTCATGCATATGCATCGTAATCCATTGGTCCTGGACTCTGTGTTGGGACAAATTGCTCATGTATGTTTCCACGTCGCTCCATGTATTCTTGCCCTGACTCGAATCTAGTATCATCATGTGGTCCACGCCCACCCTCTGCTGACTCTGACCCTCCTGAATATGTCTCCCCATCGCTTTATCTACCACGACCACCATCAACATCATCATCATCATCATCATCGCTCACACTGTCATCCTTTGATTTGGATTTGGATTTCGACCCAGTGGAGAGAATGTCGTCTACAATCGCATCAAGCTCCAACCCTCCAAGAGGGTCTGTGATGCACCCAGATCTGGCCATGTAGACACCAACATCTGCTCCCATTTGTTGGCTTATATTCTGATTCATCCTGCCTCCCGGTTGATCGAGCAGTGGAGCACCGTTGGAATCCAACCACCTCTGCAGAACATCTTCATCTGCATCGTCGTCGTGCATCTTGAAAATATATGCAAGATCGATGGGGTCTGTGTAATCCTCTTTGTCGTGCCCCTCCCTTGCATGTTTCATCTTCAACCTCTAGTTATAGTGCACAAAAACAAGATCGTCGAGCCTCTGTTCTCTCAACTTGTTCCGTCTCTTCGAATAGAATGATCCGGTTTCTCTCACAGTCACCGACAGATGCGGTTTGGGACAATACTTTAACTTCACATTTCGTAGGTTGGGAGCTTCCATTCATACAGTAATCACCATTCGACCGCGGAAAATCCAAAAGAGATAAATCAATAACAGTAAAATTGTTATACATTACAATCAATAGACTTATTCGTTTTAGTCCTTACCAGGAAGAGTACTGCCTCGTCCGCGGTTACTCTACCGAAAGAGCCCAAGGCATACCTAAAGTAGTTGATCTGCACATTATTTAAAACTTTAAGTCATAAAAAGATTTGTGCCTTGAAATAATTTAAAGCTCTCTCTAGGCGACTGTAGACTGTACATTATACAATCAATATTACCTCATTCATGAATGAGGTTTGTGCCTTCTCGTCCTTGACGAGCTTCTCCACCACAACTTGTACAACGGTTAGAAGGTCAGCATTTATACCAAAACTGTTCTTGTTTTGGTACTTCGGATTCAAGTAATACGTTGGAGATAAACACTTCTCAAATTTTAATCCTTCTAAAATACCTACCAAAATAGATAAAAAATATTTATTAGATAATATATACTAGCCTTGTGAAGAGGATGCGAGAGCATCTTAGACCATCGTTCGTCTATGATGTCCAACAATGCTTTAAATCCTCTCCCAACAGCTTCTCTAACCTTCTCCCTCATGCAACGTATTGCCTCGTAAATCACTCTCATAGTTGGTTTGTTGTCTCCATCTACGATACGCAATGCAGAAACAACCGGTTCCATTATCGTGACCTTTGGCACGTCATCCCATAAATGAAGATCATTGATGATTGTCTCTAACCTTCATCCTCATTCGGTCCGAGTTCCTGGGTTCTCGAACCATTCACCTTGGCAACACATGGTCTTCAGTCCTGTCTTGTGTTATTTGAGGCTTTGCAACGCTATAAAATTGGTTGCAAAGCGTGTGATGCTAGCCTCACCAACTCACCATTGCACGTCCTCCTCATCAAACCATCACTGTGGAATGATAGTAAATGAAAGTCGTGATCTTCCGTGCTTGTTCTATCACCTTTGCGACACACTTCCTCTTACTGATGTCCTTTAGAATTAGATCTATGCAATGCGCAACACACAGTGTCCGAAAAATGCCGTAGCTGCTAGACTTCATTATTGTTTCACCTGCTTTCTTGAAGTTGCTGCCATTGTCCGTGACAATCTGTACAATGTTCTCTTTCCCAACGTCTTTGATGACGTTCTTCATCCACTTCAACAGGTACTTGTTGTCCTTCACCTGTTTAGATGCATCGACGAATTTAAGAAAAATGGTCTTATCGTCACAGTAAACAAGGCAGTTGATGATCTGCTTCCTCGTATAGCATGTCCTGCCATCAAACATCAGTGTCACGCCGTACTCTGGCCATCTCATCCCCAGCTCGGAGATGTACTCGTTCATCTCCTCCTTCTCATGCCCAAGATACTTGTTCATCAGCTCCTTGGCAGTGGGAGCCTTTACTCCCATTCCCACCGCGACGATCTCATCAATGGCGTGCTGTAGAAAAGGTCCACTAGTGACGTGGGCTGGGATGCTCTCCCAAAGAAGAGCTTGCTGATGGCCTTGCCCACTCTCTCCCGTGCATTGGTGAACATCCCCTTCACCGTCTTTTACATCGGATCCTTGCTTGGCTTGTACCGCATGGACCCACTCATTGTCAAGAATGGCTCCAGTTCCTTCCCCTTGTGTTTCTTAGTGGTTGTTGGTACTGGTGCACCTGCAGAACCACTCCCACCGCCACGTGCACCATCGAGTTCTCTCCTCTCAAACTCGCTCCTCATGGACTCTTTTGTTACCCTCCTGTATGCCTTTCTCTCCGCTGAGGTCTGAATGTTATCGGGGTAGACAATGTTGTCGTCATCTGAATCTGAGAGGGTATTGAACTCATTCTCAAACATGAATTCGTTGAACTGTTCATCCCGCCTGGACCTCTCCACATCCTTCTCCTTTTTCCCCTCCATACTGGCCTTCACCAAGTCCCTCATGTCTTTTGGACAACGAGTGCACTTGGCAACATTTTTAATGTTGTCAAAAAGATGGTGTTTCAGTCTTGTAATGCCCCCTCCTCCCAATCTCTTCCCACAGAAGTTGCACTGTGGTTTCGCTTTGTTGCCATCTGGAGTGGTGGTATACCTCCAACCATTCTCTCATCGTCTAAGTCCAACTGTCCACGAGAACCATCAGAGTCTGAACCAGAGCGTGCCCTGATCTTGATTTGTTGTATACAAATGAAATCTGAAAAAAATACAAAAAAATCAAAAGCTCCAAATTACATGAACAAAAATCTCATTAAATTGTAGATCTTTTTTTTATGTTTGGATTTAATTAATTACACACCTTGTGTTAACAAAAATCACCATGAAATCATGTTTCCTAAGTCTAAACATGAGATCCAACTCCATTCATCCATAACATTACTTAACAGCTCAACAAAAATCAAAAGCCTCAAATTACATGAACAAAAATCTCATTAAATTGTAGATCTATTTTTTTATTTTTGGATTTATTTAATTACACACCTTTTGTTAACAAAAATCACCATGAAATCATGTTTCCTAAGTATAAAACATAAGATCCAACTTCATTCATCCATAACATCATGTAATAACTCAACAAAAAAATCAAAAGCCCCAAATTACATGATACAAATCTCATTAAATTATAGATCTTTTTTTTATTTCGGATTTATTTAATTACACACCTTTTGTTAACAAAAACCCTCATGAAATCATGTTTCCTAAGTCTAAAACATGAAATCCCATTCTATTCATCCATAACATCACTTAATAACTCAAAAAAAATCAAAAGACCTAAACTACATGAACAAAAATCTCATTTAATTGTTGATCTATTTTTTTATTTTCGGATTTAATTAATTACACACCTTTTGTTAACAAATATCACCATGAAATCATGTTTCCTAAGTCTAAAACATGAGATCCAACTCCATTCATCCATAACATCACTTAATTACACAACAACAACAAAGCCTTTTCCCACAATTAGGTAGGGTTGGCTACATGGATTCTTCGCCTCCATTCAAATCTATCTTGAGTCATTCCCGGGCTTAATATTTTTAAGAGCTTAAAAAATTATAGCAATACACACAAAAATAGTCATATAACAAAATTGGTGAGTAAGAGAATTGTAAATGTTCAATATTCAATATCAACCATTATATAGTCAAGATATAACAAAAATCGGTCGTGATATACAACAAACCCAAGGATATACAACCATTGTTTGAGATCTTAACAAAGATCATATTAATGGCATGATATACATCAAACCCTAACCATCAATAATGGCATGGTGCCAAGATATATAACAAACCCTAAGCCATGATATACAGAAACCCTAGCCATCATTAAGATACATTCCAGCCTCGATATACAGCAAATCCAAATGCCAACCATGAGCAAATCATATATGAGTTAACAAAGATTCTTAACTCACAAGTTTCAACCAAAAGTCTAAATATTCTAATCATATGTAAACCCAAATGCCAACAAACAATGTCTTAATCATATAATAAACTTCAAAAAAGCAAAAATTAAAAACAAAATGAAAACCCTAACCTGGGCGGCAAGGTTAAGGAGTTGAAGTAGCTCGAACGATTGCTTTGGTTGCAACTGGAAGCAGCCTGGAGGCGGGTGATGCTAAGGCGGAGCTTCCTTCGGGCGATGATGCGGTTTGGCGGAGAAGTGGCAGGGCGCCGATGGAGGTTGCCATCGGGGTTTAGGGGTTTAGGTATTTGAGGGTCTGGAGCAGGGGGGAGCTTACCGTCGAACAATAAGCTACTCCATTGAATGTAATCGGGTATTTGGTTTTGGGACCCAATTACTAAAAAACTCTATGCAAAAAACGACCGATTAAGCGGCCGACTAAACCGATTACTCAGCCGAGTAATCGGGTAGACCCGATTATAGACTGACTTTGGCTAGTCGACTCGGATACCCTACCGAGTCGACTAATCGGATTAGTCGGCCGATTTTTACAACAATGCCGAATACAGGCCTATGGCCCAAGCAAGTACAGAAATGATGTGGGTTCGAGCTGTGCTATGCGATCTACATGTAGAGGTTTCTCTACCTATGGAGTTACATTGTGATAACCAGGCTGCTCTAGCCTCTATTCATTGCAAACAATCCTGCGTTCCATGAGAGAACAAACCATATTGAGGTAGATTGCCATTACACCAGAGACATGATCCAAAAGGGCCTGATTTCTACTTCCCATGTCAGCTCTGGAGAGCAAACCGCGGACATCTTCACCAAACCACTGCCCAGAGGATCATTTCAGAAGTTTTCATCCAAGCTGAGCATGATTGACATCTATGCTCCAGCTTGAGGGGGAGTGTGAAGATATTTGTATTTTTATATTCTATATGTATCTCTTTCTTATTATCGCTTTCTGTTTTATGCTTTATGTAATTTACCCATAGGCCTCTCTACTATATAAGAGAGCCTAGGGTTCTCAGAAATACAAATGCTCTTATTTTCTCCAACATATATCAGTTCATGATAATCGGAAATTTAAAAGAAGATTTAATATTAGGTTAGAATCTAACATTTCTCATGAACTATGCTAATCAATACCAAGGGCTTGTCTTGGATACACATTTATAGATTACTAATGCTTAGTAATTAAAAATTCAAATACTTATTCGTGTTGGATTTGTATTTACGTGGGTCAATACATGGAGCGACTGTACAAAATCTTGAAGAAATCAACCAATAAAGCTTGTGAATAAAAAACTACCTTCCGAGCTTCTTGCCCCATATCGATGATATCGTATTAATATGGACGTTATCAGTCAAAATGACGGAAAATCTGTACTAAATACATCAAATTTTGTTGATAGCGGTGTTATGAGATGATATGTCATTGATATATTGCCTGATATAGGTAAATATCAATATCCTGGGTGATATTCGTTAACTTATTGATATGAATATATTGTAGATATATCAATGTATGTCGGTATATTTAAATCCATTGATTTTCTCGTCCATGCCCTGTTTAACTGGTACTGAAGATGGGGTTGGGTCGCACATTGTACCATCAGTTGGCACTGTGCAAACCGTCTATAATTGTTGCTAAGTGAGCCAAGCACATTGCCTTTGAGATAGGAAGCATAATGTAACATCATGGCTTCTTCCTAATAGCACTCAGAATAACCTGGTCTTCCTCATTACCTGTTTCCATTGTTGCTAGAAATAGTATCAACATGTAAAAGCTCAAGGTGAAGAAGTACCGCATGTAAAGACAAAGTTTGTGGCTCAAAAGGAGAATATGGATTCGATGTTCGTATTTAGCCTTGAACATTCTGTCCTCCTAAATAGGATACTATGTAGTCTTACGAGATATTGGAACTAGAGACACCCGAAGTATAGTCTTAAGGGTATCCTCCACATGGCTAATCAAAGCTTGGCTCCCTACAGTAGAAAAGAATGGAATATATACGACAATGGTCATATCCATATTGATATAATAGCGACAAGTCTGAAATCAAGGCATCGATTCCCTTTCAATATCTGGCATATTTGATAAAAATACACTTTATAGTCGCTATCAAGTTTGTTTCACCCATACTCTAAATGATGCATGGAAATAACACACAAAAACACTAGGAGAGATCGAGTGGTCAGAATATGAAATCTCAATAGTGGGTTTCTCATCGACCACAAAGGGTGGGTGGTTTGCAATTAATGAGATAAAAAGCTGCGAGTACTCCATCTCCTCAATAAGATTGCAGATTACTTGCTTGGGTGAGAAAAATACTCTCCACATCGTGTATGGTGTTTGTGTTATATGCAACATTGTTCCGCTGCAAGATATAGGCAAATGGTAAGAGATATAGAATCCTACAACTGTGAAGAACATCTTCTTTTTTTTTTAATTTTTTGAATGGAAAAAGAGCGTGCTCCCAGAATGATGCCCATCCTTAGTATATATCCCAACGAGAGAAATCGGCCAACTTATAAATACCATGACTCAAGAAGAGCCTTGACATGTTTCACAACATCCTCAAAATAAATTGCATCTACATTTCACCAAGAAAGAATAATCTCTGAGAAAACATGTGACTTTTACTTCAGAAGAAAAGCCCAAGACGGGGAAAACATCTGACGATACGATTTGCTTCATTGAGGGCGGTCCGGAGGAGGTGTCTGGTATGGCCAATACTCTTGCTATTTTCTGTGAACTATCTGGGATGTCGATTAATGCCTCCAAATCCATCGTCGTGCCTTTTGGCATGTCGCCTTCGGAGGCGGAGGAATGTGGCCGGCTGCTCGGATCTGCGCCTGGGGAGCTTCCATTTGCTTATCTTGGTATTCCTCTTTTGGTGGGGCGGGCCCGTTCTGCGGATTGGCGGGCTATCACGGAGCGGGTGGAGGCGCGCCTTGCGGGTTGGAAGGCCGCCTTGCTTTCTCGGGGTGGTCGCCTTATCCTTCTCAAATCCATGCTATCTTCTATTCCGGTTTATTTCCTCTCGGTGCGTAGAATGCCTGTGGGGATCCGCTTACGCCTGGAGAGGTGTATGCGTCGCTTCTTATGGGGTCGCAAGGACGGGAACGGCAGGGGGATGCATCTTGTCGCTTGGGACGTGGTGACCTTGCCTAAGCGCTTCGGTGGGCTTGGTGTCAGGAGATTGGAACTGGTTAATGACGCTCTACTACTCAAATGGGTGAGTAGAATCTGGGGCAAGGACGATTCTTTCTTCACCAACGTCCTTCGAGTGCTCTTGGGCAGCGTCTGGTTCGGGCTGCAGCGGGGGGCCTTGCAATTTCATTCTTCCCATTTCTGGCGCAGCGTCTCGTCTACTTTACTGCGGAATCTTGCGCTCTTCTCCCTGGTTCTTGGGACGGGGGAATCCTTCAAGTTTTGGCTGGATGACTGGTTGGGGGGAGGCCCTCTTCGGGTGCGTTTCCCGAGATTATTTGCGCTTGCTTCGAATAGGCTTGCAACTGCCGCGGAATGTTGGTCTGACGGCTGTTGGTGCCCTCGGTTCTCTGGGAATTTATCTGATCAGCGGGTGGCTGATTTCGCTTTGATGATAGAGGCTCTCAATTCTGCGGCTTCGCCCTCTGTGCAGCGTGATCATTGGCATTGGAAAGACGGGGCTTTCTCCACTCGGAAGGCTTACCGGGCACTGCTCTCTCCCCCGCCTCCTCTGACTTCCCCTCTTGTACGCGATTGTGCCTTCTTCTGGGGCTTGCGCTTGCCGGAGTGCATTGCCATCTTCTTATGGTTACTCCGTCATCGACGTTTGATGACTCGGGATCGTTGCGCCAAGTTCTTCCCCCAGACAAGCGCTGCTTGCCATCTTTGCGGTGTTGACGACGAAACTGCCGATCATCTCTTCTTCTGTTGTTCCTTGGTTGCGGGGGTCTGGGACGATGTGGTTTGGGCTCGCGGGGACAATCTTGAAGACTTTTGCGAGCTCCTTTGGTCGAACAGGACGAGAGCCAGAGCTGATGTGTTGGGACCTATCACGCGGCTGTGGTCCATTTGGCGTGCAAGGAACGATGCTATTTTCTCGGGCATGCGATTCTATCGGGAGAATGTTAACATTTTGGGTAATAGACTTATCTCCGATTGGTGTACTTAATTGTGTAACGGCACATCTCTGGCAGGTGTTTTTCTTGTATTCCTTTTCTCCTTCTGCTTTCCTCTACCCCATCTCCCCGCTGTAAGTATTTCTCTTCTTATTCCGTTTTAGTTAAATATATTATTGGGGCGAGCACCAACGAGTGTATCCCCCTTTTTTGAGCCTCAAAAAAAAAAGAAAAGCCCAAGACATGCAGATAAAATCTGCCAAAATGGCCAAGTAAATGCAAAAGACAATCTATAAACCGACTTGGATCCCAAAAAATCATGTGAACATGGTCAAAAGTGATATGCAGGTGCATGTGTACGGATACAGCAAAATTCTTTGATGGTATTTCCCAAGCTAACAAGCCGCACACTTCGTAGAGGTAGTGGGTGACGACTCTGGGAGTAGATATTATAGTTTGCTGATTGACATATGTCCTACATGCCAGTTTCATAAGAAAGCTGAAGCTGTAGATGGTTGTGCATAGTAGCATGAACAACGCGCTAGAGATAGTAGATGGTAGGTCTAATTGTCTTGTCATAATAGGATGTGTTGGGAAGAAAACTAAAACCTTGTTTATTCCTTGAGCCCTAGGCTCTCTTATATAGGGAGAGACCTACGTGCAAATTACATAGAGTAGACAGAAGAACAAGAAAATATGTAAAGAGGGTACAGAAATATGGAAAATATCTCGACACTCCCCCTCAAGATGGAGCATAGATATCTATCATGCTCAGCTTGGATGAACATTTCTGGAAGGGCCCTCTGAGTAGAACTTTGGTGAAGATGTCTGCTGTCTGGTCACCTGAACTGACATGAGATGTAGAGATAATGCCCTTCTGAATCGTATCATGTATATAATGACAATCAACCTCAATATGCTTTGTCCTCTCATGAAATGCTGTACCATTATCAATGAATAGTGCATTCTGATTGTCGCATTCCAGTGACATTGGAAGAGGGACATCTATATGTAAGTCAGTTAGGACTGCTCGAACCCACATCATTTCTATACATGCTTGTGCCATCGCTCTATACTCAGATTCAACACTAGATCTAGCAACAAAAGTTTGCTTCTTACTTTTCCATGAGACGAAAGAATCTCCAATAAATATAACAAACCCTGATGTAGATTTCCTGTCCTTGGGGCATCCTGCATAGTCTGCATCTGCGCATGCCGAAATATTAATAGAATCGCCCCTGTTAAATAACAGTCCTGCACTTGGAGATGATTTGAGATACCTTCGTATCATCTGTATAGCATCCATGAATTGGCTCACCCGACTGACTGTAAATGAAATATCGGCTATAGTAATGGTAACATAAAGGAGCTTTCCAACCAGCTCTCTGTATCTTCGCCTGTCCACCTCATCAGTATGATCATTGTAGAGTTTCTTGCTTGGATCCATGTGTGTAGTCGCAGGTAGACATTCAAGAATACCCGTGTCACTCAACATAGTCAGTGACATACTTTCTCTGAGTCATCACAAGCCCCTTTTCATTTCTGGCAAATTCCAATCCCAGAAAGTATCTTGGAGCTCCTATGTCCTTGGTAACAAATTCACGACCCAGAAATTCTTTTACCCTCTTTATTCCTTGCATATCATCTCCTATAATGAGTATATCATCAACATACACCATAATAGCAGTCCTACCTATGGAGGTTTTCTACATAAACAAAGAGGGATATGCATTGCAAACAAGTCTGAGAGGTTCTGGAACCACGCTCTAGGACTCTGCTTAAGGCCATAAATTGCCTTAGGAAGTCTGCACACCTGTGAACACTCCCCCTCCACCGCAAACCCCGACGGTTGTTGCGTGTAGACTTCCTCCTTAAGATCACCATACAGAAAAGCATTCTTGACATCCAACTGAAACAGAAGCCAATCTTGCATCACAACAACTGATAAGAGAATACGTAAGGTAGAATGTCGAGCAACAGTGGAGAATGTGTCAAGATAATCTACCCCGTATGTCTGTGTAAACCCTCGGACAACCAGTCGAGCTTTGTACCTATCAATGGTATCGTCTGCGTTCTGCTTCACCGTGAAAACCCACTTGCAACTGACAACAGACGCCCCAGTAAGGGCGGGGCCAAGGCTCCAGGTACCTCTTGACTGGAGAGCATCCATCTCTTCTTCCATAGCTAATCGCCACCGACCGTCCTGCAAGGCCTCCTGATAGTTCCGTGGGATAGCCACGAAAGATAATGCAACTGCAAATTTCGGGAAATCGCCAGACAAGCGATCAAAGGAGACCATGGATGCAATAGGATATGTAACGCACGTCGCATCTGCGCTTCTGCTTCCGAAGAGCAATGGGTATGTCTAACTCAGTGACTTCCACACCTGCCTTCTGTACGGATCCCTGCTCAAGTACATCACCAGACCCATCGTTAGATGTATTCAGAACATACCTCACATGTGCTAGATGATGAGCGGTGATCATGAGCAGAAGTAGGCCGGCGTGGTGGAGGTGATGACGGTGATGACGACGGTGGTAGAGATGATGATCGTGGTGGCATGTAGATTTCATCATCATAGTCTGAGGAGGCCAACTAATCACTTGTAGGAGAAAAGTACATCACCGACTCAAAGAATGTGACATCACCACTTATATAACACTTCATGCGCAGTGGATCATAACACATGTACCCTTTTTGTGTTCTGGACAACCCCACAAAGACACACTTGACAACCCTAGGAGAGAGCTTGCCAATACATGGAGACAACTGGTGGACAAAAGCGACCGAGCCAAACACATGAGGAGTAGGGGAAAATAATTCCTTTTCAGGAAAAGCACGGGAGAAAGGAATTTTCTCACCTAAAATTGACGAGGGCATATGATTAATAAGATAACTTGCCGTAAGGACATCACCCAAAAAGAATGTGGAACATGACTATGAATGAGAAGGGCTCGTTTAACGTCAAGTAAATGACGATGCTTCCTTTCTGCAACACCATTTTGTTGGAAAATATAGGCACATGATGTCTGATGAATAATACCATGGGTTGAAAAGTAATTGGAAAGAGAATGAGTACAGAATTCCAAGGCATTATCAGTTCTTACAAATTTAACAGAAGATGAAAACACATTTTGTACTTCAGTAAAAAAGGCTTTAATAACATCTTCAGCTTCAGATTTATTTCGTAATAAAAAGATCCAAGACAGACGAGAGAAATCATCCATTGCAACAAGATAAAACCTGTGTCCCTGATGATTCAGAACACGATTGAGACCCCAAATATATATATGAAACAACTCAAAAATGGAGCTACTGCTTCGACCTTGACGACTGGGAAATGGCGACTTATGATGTTTTCCCAACTGACAATCCTCACATTGAATGGATGAGTGAGGAGAAATCTGAGGCAGAACATGACATATTTTCTGGAGCGGGAGATGGTCGAAACGCAGATGCCACATGAAAGGGGAGACATGTCCAGTTGAAAGAGAAGAGATGTCAGCATATGGAGTCCGGGTTAAGCGATAGAGGACACCTTGCTCACGGCCACACCAAATCACTTTGCTCGTAAGGATGTCCTGAAATACCAGTGAAGATGGGTCAAAAGTAGCTCGACAATGTAAATCCTTTGTAATCTGACTGATAGATAAGATAATAAGTTCATAGAAAAGTCACGTGCATGCAGTATATTCTGTATGTGCATAGAGGGTGTCAAACTAATCTCCCCCGTCCTATAATTGGGGAATGAGTCCCATCTGCAATAACCACTGTGCGTCCTGTAGAGACAGGTCTGTATGCTGTAAGCAAGGCCCTAAATGTCGGTTTCGGTCACCATTTCGGTATCGACCAAAACAGAATTTCGATGGAATTTCGGTGGAATTTCGACCGAAATTTCGATCATTTCGGTCATTTTTTGTATTAGGAACCCCATATTTCGGTCATTTCGGTCGAATTTCGATTTCGACTGGATATCGATATTCGACAGAAATTCGACGGAATTTCGCTGAAATTTGAGGCCATGATTGTAAGTTGATCCCTATCTCCACACAAGTGATGTATGGCACCGGAATCCATAATCCATTCAACTACATCGAATCCGCAACTGCTAGTGAGTGCATAGGTACTACCTGAAGTGCTGGAGGAGGCTGAGGTAGCGACATCAGAGCAACTCCCAGGGGCTAAGGAGGACATGGCGGAACTGGCTGGAGGTATAATGCCTCTCAATCGTGCTACAAGATCATCAAACCGTTGATCATAGAAGAGGCAACTAGATGCTCAATCTGCTCAGCCACAGAACAGAGGCATGGAAATCCATGCTTAGAGTAGCATGTAACTTCGGTATGTCCAGAACGATGGCAGAAGGTGCATGGCTGACGAACACGACCTACTCTGCCGCGAGGTCGTCGTCCACGAAACTGAGAAGAGCCTCCCCGACCTCGAGAGGCAACCACTGCTGAGGAAGTATGACTGGCAGTGGAAGATGGAACAATAATCCGACTGAGCCTATGAAAGGCTTCCTCCATTGGAGGAATAGTAGAGTCTGCCAAAATCTGAGAACGAGCCGCCTCATACTCATGATCAAGGGTTGCTAGGAACACACCAACCATGGTGGCATTCCGATAAGTCTTCTGTTGCTTAGGGGTAGATGTCAGAGGCATGAAGCTATAGATCTTCTCAAACATTCCACGCAAGGATGTATATAGCGAGTGGAGAGGACGCCCATTCTGCTTGATAAAAAAAAATCATGTTGGAGCTATAGAATCTTTGTTTCATTCTTCGCCTGTGAGTAAGTGGTAGCAAGAATATCCCACATCGTTTTGGCTGTGGGTTGATGAAGTATATCATTGACGATTTCTAATGCCAATGTACCTGAAAGCCACACCTTAGCATAAGCATCATCCGCCTCCCATGTGGTGTTAACCCCAGTTTTCTCGGCCGGTTCTTCCTCGGTAAGAATGTGTTTGTTACCTGTAGACTTCATCATACTCATGAAGTGCATAGCCCACAGTTCATAGTTTGACCCATCCATCTTTACTATAGGCGCATGATCTCTGAAGGCGCCTATGGAGGGAACCTCGACCTTGCTTTCTGACATGACGGCTTCGAGAAGACTAGAGATGTAGAATAGACACGGGCTTGCCTACACTGACATATAGAGATATAATTGCATGTGTAGACTCATGCAACCAATCTCATTTAAAGACAAAAGACCCCGATGATGGGTAGGTGCCTAGGCGTGCGACTGCGAGGTGCCTAGGCGACGATGAGGTTCAGCCTGCGTGGAAGGAAGGGTCCCTAGGACCCAGGCGTGCGACTGCGAGGTGCTTAGATGGTGGCAGGGGCCATGCGAGAGGGCAACAGAAGCACGCGGGGGCCCAGGCGGGATGACAAAGGCCCATGCGAGGTTGGTTGGGGGCCCAAGAGGGGCTGGCTGGATGCCCAGGCAGAGGCGGTGGCATGAGGCGGCAGGGGGCGACGACGCCCTACGTGGAGAGGAGGAGAGGAGAGGGAAGGACTTGGAGAGGAGAGGGAAGGACTTAGGGTTAGGATTTCGGAGCTCCGGTCTAACACCGCCGCTCTGATACCATGTTGGAAAAAAACTAAAACTTTGTTTATTCCTTAAGCCCTAGGCTCTCTTTTATAAGGAGAGATCTATGAGCAAATTACATAGAGTAGACAAAAGAACAAGAAAATATGTAAAGAGGGTAAAGAAATATAGAAAATATCTCGATAGGATGAAAAAGCAAAGATTCTAGAAAATAGTTCAGCAACACAGTCTTGCAAATACGACTAACATATAAGAAGCTACTCGGAACTCCGGAATTGGTAGCACATCTGATATGCTGAGAGTGGGGGTAACAGTAATCTTCCTCTGTGCATTAACGTATGATATACGAGGGAATATTTCTTGATGTTAACAAGCTATCCCTTGTCTCCACAGTGTTGACGAGAAGTGCATGAATTTACCAATCAATCAAAGTCAACAGCTAGAACAAAGTGAGCATGTATATCTTACACAACCGTAGGAAATGATATAGATGTAGTAGATATCACTTCTCAGATGTCATGCTGGTGAATGTAGTGGACGTATAAGAAAATTTCTTGAATAAATATCATCCAGATCAACATGGGATAAGGTCACTGTGCCACTATCTGTAGCCATGCAAGGATTAGGGCCCCTCTCATGCTTTGTCCATCACCTTTCCTCGATGTGGCCTGTCCTGCCACAAAAGATGCAATTGACTTTACAGTCTAGGTAGTGGGGGCTAGTCTGGCCGATAGGACCACTCTGTCCTACCAAAGATCTGCTGCAACCTCTTCCAGACAAAATTCATCCTACTTTGTCAGATGCTATTGCCACAGCTGAAGTCTGGAACTCTGGTATCTCCCCAAATAAACATCAAGGTGTAACGGCTCGTTGGTTAGAGTGATTGTAATATAAACACCCTAGAGATCCCACTTTGTTTTGATAGTTTCAAAATGCAAGATTGGACTATGCCGTGGTCATCATGAAATTCTTCTAATTTAATGTCACTGTCCTTCAAAGAAACCGACTATTGTTAACAATCATAGGTGTCTGGTGGTATTGCAAAAATAATATGCGGTGTAAGGATATGGATGCACTATGATCACTATTTATGGTCTTGCTTATCTTAGGAGCTGACATAATAAAGGCTGAAAATGAGTAAATGGTGATGTATGCAGAAACATTAACGAACTGACAAAATCTTTCTGCTGTTTGAGTGCAGTGTCGTGCATTGACATGTAAACTTGAATCCATAAATCTGCATTACGAGTAGCTCCTTCCCTTAGTCATATGTTAGGTGCATGATTGCACATGGTTGGAAACGGGAGTTGGTTTCCATTTGGGTAGATGATGAATTTTTGAATAAAGGTAGATAAGATCCCAACCATCCCTCTCTTCAACACATCTGAAATTTTGAAATGACTCATTGAGGGGTGCACAAGTGACTTGTTGCATGCAAGAGTCGACATGTAATATAGATAATCACTTAAAAAATCATAATTTGGTCTTTGTTCAAATCATTGTCTTATATTCTGGTGTTTAGAGAACATACCGGATGTCGGAAACTAGAAGGCCAGCAACCACTGTTTATTCGATTAATTGTCTCTGTAGTAACTAGACAGCTTTCTTAATTTTGTGCCTTGCTGTTTTGTATTCAGTCTGATTTTTGTTATGCCTAAAATTATGCTTATAGCTGGGCGTTGATGTCACGGGTGTTGAGCTGTTGTGATATCTTCCATCTTCGTATATTTCTGTGCTTCAACCTTTTAAAATTGATTTTTGAACAACATTTGAGGGTTATCTAGAAAAGCAGATTAGCTTCGTTGTGAACATGCTGTTCATTTTTCTCTGCACATAAACTTCAGAAGACTCAGATATGTACACGTTTGTGATATTTCATATTCTATAATAGCTTTGGAACCAGTGAAAGGTAATGAGGGGAAGCCCAAGCAGAGAGTGCATGCAAGAGTTGACATGTAATACAGATATTCGCTAAAATCCATGATTTGATCTTTGTTCAAATCCTTTTCTTATATTCTGGTGTTTAGAACATAGTAGATGTTGGAAAGGTCAGTAACCACTGGTTTTCGATTAATTTTGTCTGTGTGTAGACGTCTAGACTGCTTTCTGAATTTTATGCCAGGCTGTTTTTATTCAGTCTGATTCTTGTTACATCTAATATGCTCATATCTGGAGGTTAATGTCACGAGCATTCCCAAGAGTTTTTTTAATATCAATTGTTATTATTTAGGTGGAGATCTTAATGGACATGTGGGAAAAGATGTTTCAGGGTATGCTAGTGTTCATGGAGGACATGGTTTTGGTGATAGAAATGAAGAGGGAAAAGTCATTCTGGATTTTGTAACGGCATATGATCTTTTCATAGCAAACACTCTCTTCAAGAAGAAGGAGGAGCATTTAATTACTTATAAGAGTGGCCCAACTAGAACACAGATAGATTACTTTGCGTTGAGGAGAAGAGATCGGTTGTGTTGTAAAGACTGCAAAGTAATCTAGGAGAGAGTTTGACAACCCAACATCGCTTGTTAGTCTTGGATGTGCAAATAAAAGGGATGGTAAAGAAAAGGAGGGTTCCTAAGATCACTAGAACTAGTTGGTGGAATCTTCCACTGAAGCATGAGGTTTTAGAAGACTTACCTTGGGATTGTAGCAGAAGTGCAAACGAGATGTGGGAGGCAGTAGCATCTTGTATCCGAAAGGTAGCCAAAGAGCTGCTACATGAGTCAAAGGAAGGTGTTCCAGGTCAAAAGGAGGCTTGGCGGTGAAGTGAAGGTGTGTACGAGAAGCTAATAAATAAAAGAGCATGCTTTAAAGCTATGTCTAAGGATAGAAAAGAGGAAACTGTCACAATCTACAAAATAGCGAAGTAGGAAGCAAAGAAGGCTGTAAGCGAAGCTAAGTCAAAAGCTTATGAAGTTATGTATAAAAATCTCGACTCTAAGGAGGACCGGAAGGATATATTCAGGTTGGTCAAAGCGAGAGAAAGAAAGACCAAAGACCTTTCTCAAGTGAGATGCATTAAGGACGAGGAATGTCACATGCTTGTTACTCAGAAGGATATCGAGACTAGATGGGAGAAATACTTCCATACACTTTTCACCGCGGAAGGAAATAGAGAGATCACTTTGGGTGATCTAGTTAGTAGTGAAAGTTACTTGAATCGTGCAAGTTATAGACGAATACAAGAAAGGAAGTAGAGGAGGCTTTGTAGGTTATGAGACATGGGAAAAGAGTAGGACCGGATGACATCCCTGTTGAAGTATGGAGAGTCTTAGGTGAGCGCGGTTTGACTTGGCTTACGGATCTATTCAATGTTATTTGACGAAGTAAGAAAATTCCTGAAGATTGGTGGAGTATCGTGGTGCCTCTTTATAAGAATAAATGAGACATTCAAAATTGTTCAAATTACGGAGGTATCAAGCTGATGAGTCACACTATGAAAATTTGAGAACGTGTGATCGAAGGAAGGTTGAGGCAAGTTTCCAAACTAAAAGAAAACCAATTCGGATTCATGTCAGGTCGCTCAACTATTGAAGCCATCCATTTGCTGACGAGAACAATGGAGATTTATAGAGCTAAAAGGAAGAACCTCTATATGATCTTTATCGATTTGGAGAAGGCTTATGATTCTGTCCCTCGAGAGATATTATGGAGAGTTTTGGAGAAGATACAAGTACTTGTCCTATACATTAACCTCATAAAGGATTTGTATGATCGAGCTTTATCTTGTGTGAGGACCCCGTCTGGGAAGACTGACTATTTTGACATCAACATTGGTTTACATCAAGACTCAGCTTTGAGTCCATTTATTTTTACTTTGATTATGGTCGAGTTGACAAGTGGCATTCATGATGAGTTACCTTGGTGTATGCTATTTGATGATGATATTGTTTTGATTGACGAGACTAGAGGTGGAGTAAATGAGAAGCTTGAGGTCTGGAGACATGCATTGGAGACTAAAGGATTTCGTATAAGTAGGGCTAAGACGGAATATATGGAGTGCATCTTTGATGGAAGCAATGGTGAAGGAATCAAGGTGAAGATTGGTGACGATAACATTCGGGAGAAAGATTCTTTTAGATATCTGGGATCTATTTTGCAACATGATGGGGAAATTGATGGAGATGTTACTAATAGAATAAATGCAGGCTGGCTAAAGTGGAGAGGAGCCTCTGTTGTGCTCTGTGATAAGAAAATTCCTTTAAAAATTAAAGGAAAGTTTTACAAAGCAGCCGTGGGACCTGCTATGCTCTATAGATCTGAATGTTGGCCTGTGAACCATAGACATGTGCAGAGAATGGTTGTAGCAAAAATGAAAATGCTAAGGTGGATGTGTGGACACACAAATAAAGATCGGATTCTGAATGAGGCAATCAGAAAGAAAGTTGGTGTAGCTCCGATCGAGGATAAGATGCGAGAAACCGCTTAAGATGGTTTGGTCATTTGCAATGAAGATCAACTGATGCACCGGTTAGGAGATGCGAGTATTGGGATATAGAGCCGGCTAAGAGAGGGTGAGGACGGCCTAAGAAGTGTTGGAAGGAGACTATACGAAGGGATCTTAGTTTTTTTGGATATAAGCCCGAGATTGACCCAAGATAGATCTGAATGGAGGCGAAGAATCCATGTAGCCAACCCTACTTAATTGTGGGAAAAGGCTTTGTTGTTGTTGTAATTGTTATTGTTTACGTTTTTAATGAACAATAAGCGTTGTGCTATTCTGATATCTTTCATCTTTGTATCTTTGTTTGCTTCAAACTTCCAAAATTGATTTTTAAACAACAGTTTGAGGGTTATGAAGAAAGCTGATTAACTCCCTTGTGAATATGCTATTCATTTTCTATGCACAATAAAATTTAAAGATTAGAATATTTACACTTTTGTGATATTTCATATCCTATAATAGCTTTGGAACCAGTGAAAGGCAATGGGTGGAAGCCCAAGTAGAGAATGCTCGGCAGCAGGCTATACTTTCGACATTAAAATCACAAATATCTGCTGATGAAGCCCGTATTCATCGTGATATTCATTCATTGAGGTATATGGCTATTTGGTTAGTAAATTTGCCTGTTCTTGAACCAGCTTTTTTTGTTAGGAAAATTTGTATAAAGACCATCACCAGAAGATATCTTTTTATTTACCCCTTTCTTTCTGTGAAATGTTTATTCAAGGGTCCATATAATGTGAGTAAGGGAACATTGCCAAGTGTGAATTACTTGAGGTGCCACTGAGTTTTCTCAAATTTACCCCCTCCATTCATGAGGGTTTTCACGTAAATCTTGTGTGCATGGTTGATTATTTGTTTTGATTGTTGATTGTTGATTTGTATAGTTATAATGGTTACACATGTTCTTTGGTGGGATTTCATTCACCATTCATCCCATTGTTTTTTTAAATAATAAAAAAATTAGCTGCTGATAAGTGATGTAGATCACATTCCAGTGTAGTTTTCTTATTTTTTGAGAAGCCGAAGGATGAACATTAATCCAAGAGGGTTCTAATTGCAGAGGGACTACTAAAAAACTAGTATACTGGTGGATTCTTTGTGTGGCAAGGTGAAAAGTATTTTTCGTTAAGATGTGGATGCACCTTTCATAAATTCCCTCAACTGATATGGTTTGATACAAGTTGGGACTAACGAGTGATGTTAAATCGTCATGGCATGGAGTAGCGAGATTAAAAATAATGAACTATAGAACATTTAACGGGTGTTGAGAATACATGCTTGAAAGAGGAAACTCAGTTCTCAGGTGGTTGTCATAAAGATTCTATACATAATTCCATTTCTTTATATAGGCGAAGGCACTCAGAATTAGCTGGTGAACTTTCAAATATGTACTTAAAAGAGCAAAAATTGTTATCCGAGGTATGGCTTCCTACAAAACTTAGCTAATGTTGCATCTTTTTTTTCTTTATGAAGATTAACAGATAATTGCAAATTTTATTAATTATTTTCTGGCTTATAGCATTTTGTTGCAGATGAGTGCCTATCAATTTTTAGAAGGTTTCGAATATAGTAAAAAATTTAAATGGAATTAGTGGTGCAGTTTATGTCTTCTAATCTCTTTCAAATCTGTGTATATGATTGGTAGTTGCTATCATGACGCTGAATTCAACATGCATTGTTGCAAAAAGAGATGTCGAATGGGTTACAAAAGGGAACGTCGTATAAGAGTAGCGGACACGTTATAGTTTGTGACAAACCTAGTGGAGATTTGGGATTTTGATTGCTTGTGACAAATGTCTTTGATTGCTACAGTTAATGCTATGCCAATATGAAAGGACTATGTACCCAAAATAATCACGAATTACACCCAGAACCCAGAAAATTCACTCCGTGGTACACCCAAGACCCTCCATTATTTTGATCCATTATCTCAACCATATCTTTGAGTTAGTCTAACCTACATTGACTTTTACGGTTATTATTTTTTTGTTTTTTATAATACCTAAAACAGTACCCACCCTAGACCCCAACCTCTAGTGCCATCTCTTGACCCCCCCCCCCCAAACCTATCCCCCTCACCCATGAGACCCATCCTCCACTGTGGCATCTTCTACACCTCACAACAGTTACATCTCCACCCACCCCTTCCTCTTTCTCCTTTAGGCGCCTAAATTAATCGAGATGCTGTCCCACCTTAAAGCAAGGCAATTTGAGCTCGACGTTGTGACCCTAATGAGATTCCAGGGCTGCGAGGGCGGCACGGATGTCGTCGGTGGTGGTTGCGACCTCGAAGGCATCGACGAGGCCGAAAGGTGTGGCCTTTATGATAGTTTCAGAGAAATGACATAGTGGGGAACAATCACATGGCATCTAACCATCGCATATATTTTAGAGAAGCATACTTTGAAATGGATTAGTTGGAGGTAGACCCCATCTCTCTTTCTCTCTCTGGATTTGCATGAGGGAGGAGGAAGAACTGCCACACTTGTATCCATGTTTTGATATGTTGCATTTGGCAACGAACAATAGTCCAACCTCCCTCTCCTTTCAACTACTTGAGTTTTAACTGTGTGTGCGAGAGGCTCTCCCACATCGTCACACTTTTTTCAAAAATTCTTGCTGCCTCAGTTTGTTGCACCTTCCAAGTGTAAAGCAAAGCAAACTCTCTCGAGGGCCCCTTGTTTGAGTACATTCTAGGAGAAATTCAAGGCAGTCTAATTACTTGATCAAGATATATGTCAGGATGCGTCGAAATGGAAGGTGATCCTCCCCCTCCTCTACATGCATTTGTAGTGTGGGGTGGTAGTGGGCACATTTGTAATGCATTTGGGATTAATCAGAACACCTGTGCAACCTTATTGTTGGTGGGTTTCATGAGGGTAGAGGAGGAGGTCGAGAGCTGATGAGGCGATGCTTGTTGCTGAAGGTGGCGATAAAGGGGGACTCATGCTTGGACTCATGGTTGAGCACCACATCGATATTGCGCTGTCGTGTGACGGTTGTTGCCGAGGTTGATGACTACAACCTTGCTGGAAGATACAGCTATTCTTTCTTGTTTTTGAGAATAGGGTGGCAACAAATCTTCTCCATTTGGTGGAAGGCAGTGATAGACTGATGGTAATGGTGATTCAGTTGCATTGACCTCTAGGTATCGATGCTTTACGCTCTAAGAAGAACTAGGCTTGAGGAAGGCTTGGAAGAGAGGGAATGGGAGGAGTGACAACATTTGTAAATATTATGAACTTGAAGGTTGGAATTTGTAAATATTTGACAAATTCCGTTATAGATGGAAGTTGATACAAGGTTGTGTCATGTAAGAGTTAAGCAATATTCTGGAATCTGGGTATAATTTGTTGTTATTTTGTGTACAACGTGCAAATATGAAGTATACTTGGTTATTAGTGTAGAAATCCCTTGTTTTTTTATTAATTGAGGAAATCAACGAAAAAACATTAATCTTTCACAGTTTGAGGTAGACCAAAAATTGGCATAGCTGAAATTTTGGTTCATTGACAACTCTATACATTGTTAGAGATCATCGTCTAGGGTTTTTTATCTATGCCTCATTATTAACATTGCATTACCATTCGAGTTGCATTTAGATTGAAAATCAGGTGATTCGGTATATTCATGTCGATGGTCAACAAAAAGAGATTTTTACACCAAGAACCCTATAAACTTTGCTAATTACCCACTCACCTTGTGTTGTTTGTAATTATACCACAACACCTGCAAAACTACTAACTGTTACACCACAACCTCTATGGTTAACTCCCATCCATTTGATCTCTAAATTTAATCGATTCTAGTAAAATTATGTTAAATATGTCCTTCTTATTCATTAAAACTACAAACTCTTGCCATTCCTCTTCCTCCATTTCCTTCCTTCATATCCACCCTTTTCTCTCTAGTGGCCAGTTCTTCAACTTATCCCGAGCTTCAGATGCACTTCCATGATCTTGGTGGTCGAGAACGACAACTTCCTTCTCTCACCCTCTTCCACTTTCTCCCTTGGCTTCAACGAGACCCCATCAACCCCTTCCTCCACCTCATCATTACCTACCTACCTTCCATTTACCACCGCTGTCTAGACTGCCAACTATTTCTTCCCTGTCTCCTACAACGACCCCTTCAACTTTGACCCAAACAAGCACATCTTCCACCTTTCCCATGTATGGACCACCGACACCCCTGGCAAACGAGCCACCTCCATACATCTCATAGGCATCAACAACCTCCTCTCCTCCTCAGCCCTAAGGGCTCCCTTTCCTAGCAGAGCTTCGACCACCGCATCGACATGATGCTTCCCGGGAAAATCCTCACATCGAAGATGACCCTCATCGACTATCTACCATTGATCTTCCACCATGGCAACTACCCATAACAACTCATGGTGCTTCTACGACAATATGAGTACCTTTCTCGCACTATTGATCATTCAAAGTTCCAGCAGATATAATTCCACCTCGGTCGTCATTCTCATGAACGATGTGTTCATCTCCTTTGTCGACCTCGATGGCCGTGATAGTATGGAGGTTTGACATCGAGAACAAGGTCTAATATCCTTTGTTCTCGACAATGATGGGTTCAACAATGTTTGACATCGACCACCGCATTGGACCAACGTTTGGAGGATTTTGTAAGATTGCAAGCAGAGATTCCCGCGCCTGGTCCCTTCGTTCAGACGACAGATCATTTCGAGTGGGAAGGTGGGAGATTCTCAACCAAGAAAGCTTACGAGGAACTGAGGCGTGTGGCAGAGGTACATGATGAGGACCTACGACAGCACATGAAGTGGTATGGGCGGCTAAGATTCTGTGTAGAGTCAATATCTTCCTTTGGTGCATGAGAAGGGAACGCTTGTGCGATAAGGCAAGGAGGGGGCGGCTATTCGGCTTGGAAGACACGCAATGCGACATGTGCGAGGGCCAGAGTGAAGTCTTGGACCACCTGTTCTTCAGGTGCACGACGTTGGTGCACGTTTGGAGGGAGATTAATATTCCTTGGGTGGATACTGGAGGGGATGTGGATTTCTGTAGATTGATTCGTGCGGCGGGGAACAACTCTACGGACGATTGTTCAAATCCGTTTGCGGTCCTTTGGCCATCTGGATTGGTCGAAATGATCGGATCTTCAACAACTAGAGGTTTTATTCTGAAAATGTTGTCTTTTACTGTAAAGTGCTTTACAACTTTTGGGCCTCACGGTAATGTACTCTAGTCTATTTATAATGAAATCCTTTTTGCGTTGACTCCCACCTTGGGAGCTCACCCTCTTTCGCATAAAAAAGAATTCGATGAATCGTAAATCTGAGTTAGTTAACCTGGAAGACGGTGACCATGTGCCCTTCGATCATGTTTTTGCCAGCGTCATGTTTTGATTATCTATTAGTGCAAGTAGGCGTGGAAATTGTTCAGAAGGAGAATCCTCACCCGACCAATCCTTCCAAAATTGGAAAGGAAGATCCATTCCCCACGTTGGGATGTGACGTGACCTATGGAAGAACACTATAAATCTGACGCTAAAAATTGGAAGAATTTCTAGTGTCGTCTGCCACAATACTTAAGCTCGATATTACTTGCGTATCGGCCAACAAAGTGAATCATCATCCTTCGCCTAGATTCCCGGTGATCCATTTAGTTGGTAATGCCTTATTAATTTGTTTCATTTAGATAACTCTTATGCCACCCATATCTACCAGCATAGTTACCGTCGTCTAGAAGAAGTGTTGCATCAATGACTCCTTATAGACCTCATTCCTGTCTGGTTACACCGTGGCTAGGAATAAGATTGGATTAGCTGAAAGATCTTCAGGACAACATTAATGCAAATAAGTTGAAATATGGCTTTGCGTGTGTCGGTTACATGTCAGTTTACACACCTATCTTGTCTCCATATTTCTGAAAATAATGCATGCATATTTCCTAATATAGTGAGGGGAAGCATTTCGATGTCACTTATTTCATATGTTTAAACTCCAATTATCCTTTCAAATTTCATATTTATCTTCACTATGAATATCTAGTTGTTGTGACACTGTATAAATATGCAAATTATTAGTTTATTACGACTATTTATGCCATTGTTATCACATTGTCGACACAGATTGACTTTCCACTTGCAGTGATGAGATTATTAATTAGTTTGACGACCCTTTCTAGAAGGAATAGAGAGGAGGTAATCTTGTTACAATGGTCATTACCGATCTCTACCTTTTTTTATAAATGTTAGTGTTAGAAAATCGGAAGCGGGAGCGTAAACATGGATAAAAATAAATAACAAGAATAAGAACGCGGGATTTTACGTGGAACCCTACTCCGAGAGGAGCGGGATGAAACCACGGGAGAAACCCTTAACGGGGCGTGTTTGTCTATTGACTTTCTCATCTGTTACAGGAGGCCTGGGGCTCCTTATATAGCTTCCACAGGGCCTCCAAGTCCCACCACTAGGCGGTATGGGACTAAACTCAGTGGTGGGGTAAATGGATCTTGGAGGGATCCATTTACCCACCTATTACATAAGTGACGCATGCTCCAAATACTCTAACACTCCCCCTCAAGCTGGAGCATGCAATGCTCAGCTTGGACAAACAGAAAGAAACTCAACTCACAATACATGACACTACAGACAATATCAACCCAACGCGCACAACTGCTGCAGTCGAGGATGTTGCTTCTCATGGCGTGCATGTGAGGAGGACGAACGGGGCTGGAGTGTCTATCTGGCTCAGAGAATGGAACTCTACTGTGGAGTCCCTATGATACCACATGAAAACCCTTGCCCTTAATGGCATAGGGAATAGTCCTCTGCTCTGGAGTCCCTATGGCTCACATGAAAGCTCTGGCCGACTAACAAGAATGATAAATGATTGGCATGCGTCGTCGTCGAGTCTGAAATTTGTAGAGTCTGAACATCTGACCGGTCTGCAAAATCTGATATCTGAATTTTAGAACAAGACCTGTGACTCTACATATACTCCCCCTTTCTCCCAAACTGGTCGGAATGACATTGTTGACCACGTTGGGAGAAGATAAGATAATACATAAATATGGGGAAAAATGAATATTCTCAAAAAAATTTCTTTTGCGGCTTTTCTTCATTTTTTTTGTAATAAGCCATCCATTTTTTTACCATAATTTTTTTTATATAAGCCGTTCCAATTTTTTTTCCGGCTTTTGCAACATTTTTTTCTTTCTTTCTTTCCTTTTTTTTTTGAATTTTGCGTACGGTTTTTTTTCTTCTTTTTTTTCTCTTTTTTTTTTACTTTTCAGAACATACATCCCATTGGGCTTACATAACTAGTTTTTTTTTCTCTGGGCTTTCAAGTAAATAGCCCTTAAAAAAAATAACACCGGCCTTTTTTTTTTAAATAACGATGCCCCCCTCCTGTTAGGGTTCCCAATCGTGGGAACCCCATCTCGAATACCGCCGCCCATCGCTGGATTCTGCATCGCGCGCCGCCTGGGGCGGAGAATCTGAAGGGCGGCATCGCCAGGAGCATGGATGCGCGCGAAGAGCGCCAGGGAGAGGTGCGTGGCGCCACCACCTGCGGGAATCGAGGGCACGCGCGATGACTCGCTGCTGGAGATTCTCGACGGGGGCGCTCTGTGGAGACTTCGTCGAGTCTGAACGGAGAGGAGGGCCTGGAGGTGCCGCCTGCTTCTTCTGGAGGGCTCGCGGTTAGGGCTTGCGGCTCGGGCGACGCTTGGAGCGTCGATCTGGAACGCCTGAAGGATGCGCGGCTTGTGCGCATGGTGCGCCGCCACCTTGTGGCATGAATGATGGGGTCACGGTTGAGAGAACGCCAGGGGGCTGCCATCCCAAGGAGTTGCGTCGATCTGGAGTTGCGCGGCCTAAGGCCGCGCCTGGGAACTGCGCGTGCGAGAGGACAGGTGCGAGGAGATCCAGCATACGGCGGTCGATCAGGGAGAGGAAGAGCTTCGACTGAGAAGGTTATCCATGCCCGGGTTCATGCTTTGCTTGGGAAGGGATCCTGGATGAGCACCCTTCGAGAGAGAACAAATCCCCAGAAAACCCTAGATGGCAGATTGGAGAGCCCTTGGTGGCACAAACTTTATCGAACACAAACATGTATGCTCGAACACAAGATCTAGGGTTACAGCCTAGACATCTTGAATAAATCTCAATTATTGAAAATAATCTTCAGGCACTTATACATTCCATTCTCGAGAGAAAAAAATAACAAATCTTGAAATCCTCGAGAACCGAACCCGCTCTGATACCATGTTAGAAAATCGGAAGCGGAAGCGTAAACATGGATAAAAATAAATAACAAGAATAAGAACGCGGGATTTTACGTGGAACCCTACTCCGAGAGGAGCGGGATGAAACCACGGGAGAAGCCCTTAACGGGGCGTGTTTGTCTATTGACTTTCTCATCTGTTACAGGAGGCCTGGGGCTCCTTATATAGCTTCCACAGGGCCTCCAAGTCCCACCACTAGGCGGTATGGGACTAAACTCAGTGGTGGGGTAAATGGATCTTGGAGGGATCCATTTACCCACCTATTACATAAGTGACGCATGCTCCAAATACTCTAACAGTTAGTATTCAACTTAACAAAGATGGTGGAAATGCAGATTGAGATCATGTAAGTAATTTTTTTGGAAGAGGTTGTCTGTGAAGTCAGAGGGGGCTAAACCTTGTGGCTTGAGAAGTGTTGTGCCTGCCAGTGGGCAGTGAGAGAAGGTTTTGCATGCCAATATTAATGTCATTCCGCCAATATTGAAAAAGAACATGTCAAGGGTGTGCCGTTGGTATGCTGACGAAATCCCGTAATCATGTCAAAATTGATTAAAATCAATCAATTCCTACTTAATAAAGTTTCTACTTGTTCTTAAATGTATAACTAATGTAATTCTACTATCATCTTACATTTGAGGGTTTAAGAGAAGTTGATATGTGATGAATCATATACCTTTATCAGAAGTCGTTATATTAGCATGTTGTATAAATTCTCATATATTAAATACATCTTATCAAATTATTAATAATTTAACTAGAAATTAGTAGTAAAAAAGTAGAAGATTACTTAATGAAAGCAAAAAAAATCTAATATTTATTTAAGCCAGACCAAAAGAAAGAAAAGGCAAGGAAGAAATAATAGCGATAGTCTAAATACCCTCTTTATAAAGTTTCAATCGTTCTTGATTGCTCTAAGTCTTAGACATGTTTGTAATAATGCTATGCCCCTTATGTATTGCCCTTGTTGGACGACATTTCAAGAATGCCTAAGAAAATGCTTCCCTAATTTTTTTAGGGTAATTTACAGATTGGGTCCCCATCTTTCTTTTGTAACAAATTGAGTCCCCAATTCATTTTCTAAAACAGTAAAGGAGATTTCCGTTAGAAAACTTAACATCTTGACGATACCCTTAGATTTAAAAAGAATACAAAGTGCCTCTTTGGGCCCTTTCCGTATTTCTTTTTGTTGAGATATTTCCTATTTTCTGTATTGCTTTCTTTTTATCTATTTATTTTGTCTTTCTTATGTAATTTGTCAATAGGTTTCTCTCCTATATAAGAGAACCAAAGGACCTCTCAATAACATGATTCATTATTTTCTCTCAACATGGTATCGGAGCGACAACCTTGGATCGAAGTTCTCTTATTCCACCAAAACCCTAGCCCCCACCCTCCTCTCCCGCCACCGTCGCCTGGCCTCTCCGATGCCGCCCCATCCCAACGCCACCAGCTCCAAAGGTCGACGCCACCTGACCCCAAGGCCCCAAGCCGTATGATGAACCTCTTTAATAATCAATAATTGTTGTAGTATAGGAGACGAATTTGGTTCAGCAAAAACCACAATCTTGAATAATTACAGAATTATTCAAAAATTTTATTGAATAATTACAAAATAAATAATAGTTATTTAGTACAATAATTACATGTTAATTATACAAAATATAATACACGGCAATAATGAGGAATTATTGATGATTTTTATTGATCTGTTTTAAGCAAGGAGTTAATAAATGATTTTTAGCATGATGAATACGAGATTCATCACCGCGCCCTAGGTAGTCCGCCCCCTGGGCTACCGCCGCCGAGGGCCTACCTTGGCTCCTCCTTTCGCCAGCCCTTTATCGGCCCCCAGGTCGCCGTCGACCCTAGCGCCCATCGAAGATTGATGAGGATGGTTGTATGAGTCTACATGTACAACCAATCCTCCATATGATCATGAAGGATCGTTCATATCAGTCTACTCCCCAGTTGAGTTCCATAGTTCGACCATTTTCCCATTATGTCAGAGAACATGGGTGATATTTTTTCGTATGGAGCCTTCAAGAGCCCGACTCCCATTGCTAAAATGGATGGGACCAACTATGAGTTGTGGTCCATACTGTTTCTCACCCTCATGCAGTGCAACAACAAGGAACACATCCTGATAGCAAGGGTTTAAATATCGGTTTCGGATATCGTATCGATACCTTGTCGATACGATATTTCATCAAAATTTCGATGAAATTTCGCCCATATCGACCGCCATTTGTGAAGAAATGATTGAAAACTGCCTTCATATAGCTATTTCGCTCGAGATTTCGGTGCCTTGTCGAAATCGAAATTTCGCCAAAATTTCGCGAAATCTAAAACCATGCGTGATAGATCCAGAGCGAACGGATAAGA
This sequence comes from Ottelia alismoides, assembly GCA_037367405.1. NCBI lineage: Eukaryota > Viridiplantae > Streptophyta > Magnoliopsida > Alismatales > Hydrocharitaceae > Ottelia > Ottelia alismoides. The sequence goes on from JAZKJV010000394.1 coordinate 304,401, forward strand.
CTGGGACAAATGCTTTTTGGAAGCAAGATGACGCATATGCGCGTGTTTGGTTATGTGAGACCCTCACCACAGAGAAAGCCAATGATATTCTGAACCAACCCACCGCCAAGGCAATGTGGGACACTTTGGCTTCCACCTATGCTAAGGCAAAGAATGAATCATGTGGTGGACGTTCGTGTGGCCCTTTCTCCTTTTGCCTTTGACCGGGACATGTAGAGGATACATGCTACCAGAAGCATAGTTATCCCGTTATTGGCCGTGTCGCAGAACATATTGGACCGTCAGATACACTTGCTTCCCAGGTCGATCCTCGTCTGGATGATATTGTATATCGTATCCGAGAGATGATGACTCCTGTTGCAGGAACCACCACTACAGATACCGTAACCGCAGCCATAACCTCTTCAAGCTCCTCAGGTTTCGCTTATGCTTTCACTGGTAGTAATGGTACATACATGACAGAGTGGATTATGGATTATGGTGCTTCCCATCATTTTTGTGGAGACAAAGCACAACTAAGGCCTTACAGGACCATATCACCTGGTAGATGGGTTGTTATTGCCAATGGCGATACTTACCCATTACAAGACAGGAGGAGGTGCATTTGACATCGTCCATGTGTCTTCAGAATGTTTTATATGCTTATGTCCGATGAATTTACTTTCCATTTGTCAGATTACTAAGAATCTGCATTGTTGTACCATCTTTGACCCTTCGTCTCTTGTGTTTCAGGACATACTCACGGGCAGGTTGATTGGATATGGTCGTGAGCAGCAGGGGCTCTACAGATTGATCCAACCTCCTCATGTTGGTGTTTCTACTATATTTATTGGATCGGTCTCGCTATATCTGTGGCATCTTTGTTTTGGCCACCTTCCTCTACAGAAGCTATATCATGTTCTCCCTCATATTTCCACGAGATCTTTCTACCAGTGTGAGGCATGCCATCCTTGGAAGCATCATCGTTCCTCTTTTTCATCTCGTTAGAGTCGGGACAGTTCTCAATTATTTGAGCTCCTTCATTTAGATATCTGGGGTCCAAGTCGTGTTCCTGATCTCCAGGGACACTGTTTTTATCTTGTAGAAGTAGATGATTTTTCCTAAACTTCCATGGGTTTTTTTATTGAAGAATAAATCTGAGGGGTCTGTGATCAAATCTTTTATTAATGAGATAAAGAGTATTATTTCTGCCAGTGTCAAATATATTCGTTTTTATAATGCTTTAGAGTTCTACACCTTACAGCTTTCTGACTTTCTTAGATCTCTTGGCATGTGTGTCTATACATCCTAAGAGAATGGTGTTGCTGAGCGCAAACACCGTCACTTACTTGATGTGACCCGAACATTATTGATATAGAGTCGTGCTCCTCATTTCTTTTAGGGATATGCTGTCCTCAAAGCTTGCTATCTGGTGAACCGCATACCTCCGTCTGTGTTGGGAGAGAAGATTCCTTTTTCGATTGCTTTTTTCGAGAAAGATCTTTTCTCTCTTACACCTCGTGTGTTCTGTTCAGTTGCTTTTGTTCATTATGTCTCTCCAGGTCGTGACAAGCTCTCTCCCAAAGCTGTCAAATGTGTTGTCAGATACTCTCGTACCTAAAAGGGGTATCGTTGCTTTGATATGCTAAAGCGGAAATACTTTTGAGTGCTGACGTTACTTTATTTGAGTCTGTCATGTATTTTTCTCCTACAGGTGACAGACTAACTCCGTCCGACTCTGACGATGAGATCTACATGCCTCCACCCCCTACTATCGTACATCCTCCTCCCTCTACTCCTGCACCACCTCCACCACCGACACCTCCTACACCTACTCCTGTCTCTACACATGCTCTTGTGGCTCTACCTCACACGGTGACTCAGTTTTTGCCACGTATTTTTACTCGTAGGTCTCGCTCGATTACCCCTGCTCACAGACCTTGCCTATCATCCAGCACGCCTCAGGTATGTAATGAGCACATTGTTTCTACTGATGGAACTACTGGTTGTTTGTGCAGCAGGATTCCATACAGGATGAGCATGTGTCCATGGCAGATTATCTGGATATGCTGATTGCTCTGCGCAAGCAGAAATGTAGGTGTGCTACTTACCCTCTTGCAGCCCATCTTTCATTGAGTAGACTATCAGAGGATTTCAGGAGGTTCACCTTGGCACTATCAGCCGTGGAGATACCATGAACATATCAGGAGGCTCTTCAGAACAATCAATGGAGATTAGCCATGGAGGAGGAGATGGCTGCATTACAGTCACGTGGTACATGGAGTCTTGTTTCTGCTCCTGTTGATGCATCTGTGGTGGGATGTAAATGGGTGTTAACTGTGAAACACCGTGCATATGGCAATGTGGATCGCTATAAGGCGAGACTTGTGGCACGACGATTCACCCAAACATATGGAGTGGACTATCATGATACTCTCTCTCCAATTGCCAGACATTCAACTCGGTGCATTCTACTTTTTGTTGTCGTGACACGAGATTGACCTCTTTTCCAGCTTGATGTGAAGAATGCCTTCCTCTATGTTGATCTACATGATGATGTCTACATCAAGCAACCACCTGAGTTTGCTACTGAGGGGGAGTGCCAGAAGGTTTACAAGCTTCACAAGGCTATCTAGCGCCTTAAGCAGAGCCCAAGTGCATGGTTTCAGAAGCTCTCAGATTTGATAGAGCAACAGGGTTTTGTACGATCGACTGCAAATCACTCTTTGTTTGTGCACAAAACCCAAAGAGGTACCATTGTCATTCTTGTTTATGTTGATGATATCGTTGTCACAGGAAATGACGAGCATAGTGTTCATAGTGCCAATGACTTCCTTGTTCAACAGTTTGTTACCAAGGACCTTGGTAATTTACGGTACTTCCTTGGACTTGAGTTTGCCAGGAGCCAGCGAGGTCTTGTGATGACCTGGAGGAAGTATGTTACAGATCTTCTGTCTAAGATAGGCATGATAGATTGCAGACATGCCACTACTCCTATTGACCCTGGCTTGAAGCTATATGATGATGACACCGAGGAGGTTGACCAAAGGAGGTACAAGGAGCTTGTTAGCAAGCTACTATATGTGACTATTTCCAGGCCCGACATATTCTTTGTCGTGAGCAAAGTGAGTCAGTTTATGGAGCAACTCAGACAAACACATATGGATATAGTCTATATGATTTTGAGGTATCTGAAGACTTCACTAGGTATGAGACTTCTGTTCAGCAGAGATACATCTCTTTCAGTTACAACATGTGCAGATGCAGATTATGCTGGGTGTCCAAAGGATAGGAAGTCTACTTCAGGTTTTGTGGTGTTCATAGGGAATTTCCTGGTTTCTTGGAAGAGCAAGAAGCAGACTGTGGTTGCTAGATCGAGTGTTGAGTCAGAATATATGTACATGGCGCAGGCAAGCACGAAGATGATGTGGGTTAGATCTGTCCTTACTAACCTAGCTATAGAGGTGCCTCTTCCCATGCACCTCCAATGTGACAATCAAGTTGCTCTTTTCATTGTCATCAACACTGCTTTTCATGAGAGGACCAAACACATAGAGGTGGACCGTCACTACACTCGTGACATGATACAGAAGAGTCTTATTGCCACTACTCATGTCAGCTCTGGAGATCAGACAACATATGTTTTTTCTAAGGCCCTAACCAGAGGCCCTTATCAGAGATGTTGTTCCAAGCTTAGCCTTATCGATATCTATTCTCCAGCTTGAGGGAGTGTTGAGATATTTCCTATTTTCTGTATTGCTTTCTTTTTATCTATTTGTCTTTCTCATGTAATTTTCCCAATAGGTTCTTCTCCTATATAATAGAACCAAAGGGCCTCTCAATAACATGATTCATTCTTTTCCTTCAACACTTTTCTTCTACCCCACCCAATCCCAGCTCCCCCTTTTAAACCCTTGTAACTCTCCCAAATGGAACGAGGATTCTTCCTTGTTCTTCGTTGTTGTTGTTGGTGGTTGGCCCAGATGGTGGTGTTTCGGATGGAGAGGCCGATCTGAATAATCGGAGTTAGCTATGGATGGGTCAGAGCGCTGATACTCCTCGGCTCTCCTGTCGACTAAGGCTCCGTCTAGCAGCAACTAAGGAGTCGGACCAGAGGTACCAACCTCGGCTCTTCCAAGCAGTGAAATGCCTGCAAACGAAAGGATTTTTTTAGTTCAATTGAAGCAACCATCATGATTATCAAATTAGAACTTCCCTTAATTTCGATTCAATATACTGATCGTGATCTTGCATTCAGTATAAGGGCGTTGTACCACTAGATCTGAGTGAACCAAATCCTACAAGTCCCTTTCACATCAGATATGCACTGAACTAATTTCGATACATAACAAGGTAACATCACAACCACAACAGATGGCGGACGTTCGCGTCAAGGCCTCAAATTTCGATTTCGTTGACCAACCGAATCGAAATTTTGGCCAAATTTCTGTCATTTCGGTCAGTTTTTGAACTGGGGCCCCCAAATTTCGGTCGATATAGGACATTTCGGCTGAGTTTCGGTCACCTACCGAAATCGAAATTAGAAATTAGACCGAAACTCAGCCGTATTTGGGCGAAATTTGATCCATGGTTCACGTTCTATTCAAGAGACTTAAGCTGTAAATTTGTATTTGAGAAAAATTCAACACAGTGGATCCGATAACTTTTGCAGTGAATTCTGTTAACCTAAAGACATTTTCCAGATACTCCGTGCATTTCTCTATCTAACACCTTACAAAGCTTATCGAAGGCAAATTAATTTAATATTTTTAGATCACAAAAATCACATGGAAATATCCTGATCTGAACATCGTTCGAGCAATACTTTGCGGAATGCATGACATCGATGCCTGATGGAAGTGATGGAGGGGATCAGATCTCAAATGCGTAATGCCTGACGGAAGTGATGGAGGGAAATGTGCAGAAGTGTTGTCTTGTGAAATGAGATGAATCGGATGTGATGATGGAATAAAATGGATTGATGCGTATTAATGAACTGTGCATGGATAAGAGTGATCAGATGTATTCATGAGTGATGGATAGTAGTGGAATTACAGAACAACACGATTAGAAGAGGTAGAATGAACCATGCACACTACTGGAAATCAGAGAATACAGGGGGGGAGACAGATAGAATTGCCTACGAGTATGGGGAAGAGAATGGAATCGCATGAGGTAGGATACTTGCCTCGACAGTTGGGCGGTGTACCAGAGGCTGTCGCTGCTCGCCGAAGATGTTATAACTGATTGAGTCAAGCGATTTGATCGATGAGGTGCACTTGATATTATTTTTAAATTGAAGGGTATTATGGTTAGGACACTTTGCATTCTAAGGAGAAAACTCCTTTGCCGTTTTAAAAAACGAAGAGGGAATCCAAATTGTTACAAAAGAAAGACGGGGATCCAGTTTGGGATCGTGTCCATAGATGGGACCCTATCTGTAAATTATGCTTTCTTATATATTGTTGAAGTAACTGACATGCCGTTAGATATGCCACCGACATCTGAGAATGGGTGCACTCCACACGTATCGATGCTGAAAAGCTAGGGAAGTGACAAATGCTGCTGGCTTGCCTCAACATCTAAATCCATGGAGTGAGCCTGGGGCAAGCCATTCATGCTTCAGTGATGCCTGATTAGAACGTATGGTCAGAAATGGATGAAACTGGGAGCAAATTAAGGTGCATAGTTATGGCATGCATGGATGCTATAGTAACATTAAACTGGGAGGAACAATATGTAATCACTCAGTTTCTTGACCTTCTAATGAAGCCTTTTTATTGTAACACAGCATGTTGCTCCTTCTTATGGGGCCAAAGTTAGTGGCTTTAATATGTATATATAGGTGTTTACGGGTGCATCTCCTCGACGTCGCACCCTCTTTTTCTTCAAAAAGAGTTACTGGCTGTACATCTATTCAATTTTTTTGTGCTGATTGGACTGGTAATGGGTTCTATTGGTTGGAGGTTTTGGTCCGACACTTTTTCAGATCAGTTAACTGACATTTGGAGTTGGGAGGTACCTTTGTGGGTCCGGATTTTCGTCAGGTTTCTGAGGAGGGACTGCAGTATGGCTGGTGGGAGAAGATTCCGGTTCTTTCTCGGGTCTGGCAACACTTGTGCGTGCTGCTCGGAGAAGGAAAGCGGTGAACATTTGTTCTTTGGATGCCCGGTTGCTAAGGAGGTGTGGACTGCGACGCAGGAGGAGAGGGTTTTGACAGTGGGCCTGGATTAAATTCTGGGAGACCCTGGATGCTCTTGGTCATGGGAGTTGCCATACCAAAGTTCGGGTGGTTGCTATCCTTTGGGCCGTTTGGATTGCTTGGAGTGATTATATCTTCCGAGGTGAAAGAGTGCATAAGGAGAATGTAATTGAACATGCCCAAAGCTTAAAGACCTTTTGGTCTGTGTAATTTTTTCATATATTGTGAATATATTGAATTTACTGGGTAGGCATATTCTCGACCTCATTCCCACTTTTTCCTAAAAAACTTTTCACCCTTGATATACTAGATGAAAAAGCTTAGAGAATGTTAGAACGGCCCTTTGAGGGAATATAAACTGTGGTTACTGCACCTACAATATGTTTTTTTTTCTTAAACCAGGGTGGGGCAAATTTGTTTATTGGAGACTCAGCTCTACATGTTTAGGCCTACTATGGATGTGTTGGGTTTCTCAATTGGAGCGTGACATCATTCTATGTTTAGTGATAAGGTCCACATGTTACCTAGAGAGAAGGTGATGTTGGTCCCAGCTATTGTTTATGATCAAAGGATGATTTGGAGGCTTCTTTCTGCTTCGAAAGTCGGATTCATGACTTCAAAAAAAAGGTCGGATTCTCATGAAGAGAATGGCGATTTGTAATGAGAAATCGGGATCGCCATGTCCTGTATCCATTGAAGTGCAAACAGCATTGATGCCATGCTTTTTCAAATTGTGCCTTCTCCAAGAGTGGGGATATTTTAGGAGGTTCTGCATAGTTAAATCATCGTTGTTGGATTTCTGCAAGCCGTTTAGAGAATATGCTAATGGTTATGATAAAGTAAAAGAAAAACACTTGCTACAGTTTTGCTTATTAGGTGCAGTAATGCTACTTTTTAGGTGGGGGAGTCCTTATGTTGATATTGTTGCCACTTATCGAATTTTTTGCTTCTTACGAAGGAATTCTTGTCACTAATGATTTTTTATGACTACCAACCTCTAGTAATTGTCATTTCCTTTTCTTGAAGAAGAGAGTTATAATTATTCATACGAATAACAGGACTAAGCGTATGACCTAAATTGATTTAGTGCAAGTCTTTGTTAGATTTAAAGACTTGGAATGTCGATATATTTGGAGGTCTGTTCTTGTTCATCTTATTCATATCCTCTTTAAATTTAGGATTCGTAAATAAGTATTGTTCTTCATGTCTAAGTTTTAAACATTCGGATCCAATACTGCAATATTAAGATTAGTGTCCCCAAGAGGCTTTGGAGTTTTTCATGAAGTCATCAATGCATTTTTGTAAGAGATCTTGATTTCAGGCTGTCAGACTGAAAAGGAACCATATAGGAGGTCCAGCTCTTCATGTTCACGTCATGATAATGTTCCGGAGAAGCTTCTTTTTTAATGTCAAAGGGCGATTCTATAGAATGATGTGCATGGGATGTTCTATTTTGTTGGGTCTTAGTTTTGGTAATTGTTAGTTTTAGCTTGTTAGGTTGCTTTTTTTATGTTGGTTGGTACTGTGGATTTCTTGGAGATATGCTGTTGTCAGTTTCACATTGTAAAAATATATTTGGAATCTTTGGATTAGCCGTCCTTTTTCCTCACACGAAATAAAACTTCTTTAAAAGCGCCCCTCGCATTGGCACCTTTTTTCTGGATTTTACCTTGTGATTTTTTTGGATTATTGTACTATTCTAGTCCTGCACTTTTATCCTATTTTTTCTTGTTACCCTAAAATGATTGAGTCTGGAAAATTTTTGCTGGGTTGAAATCCTCTGCTAGCAAACATATTTCAGATTCCAAAACAGTTTTGCTGTTTTCACCTGAGTGTTTTTCTGCACTTTGTCTTTTGGTCATGTACGATCCAGATATATTGTTTCTTTGACAGAGAATTTCTGATTTTTGTACAGACTATTCCATGCCTATGTTCAGAGATTGCTCAGCTTCAAGATACCTATATACTACAAGGTATCGCTTCCTTTAATTTTACTTGATGCTATATTTCATATTAATGCCTATTTTTCGATTGTTTTGCAATGCAGGAGATTATGACTTAAAGGTCATGCGTCAAGAATACTACATCAGCCGACAGAAAACTGTATGAATTCCTGTATTTTAGATTTCATGTTGATAATATTAAAGTGTTTAGATACTATGGAGAGGGCGAGTGCGAAGGCGAGTGCGTTGAGTGCGAAGGTGGTGAGTGCGAGGGCGAAAGGGAAGGTGGTGGTCTATCGAGGAGGGGAGGGGGAGCGGGTGGTGGTGCGCGATGGCGAAGGGGGTCCATCGGAGGAAGGTGGCGGGGGTGGACTTCGGTCTCGCACCGGAAGCCTGGGCGTAGGTGTTTTCGTTGCGGGTAGCGGGGACATGTCGCTTCGTTGTGTCCCTACCTCCGAGGTGCTATTCTTGTGGGGGGTTGGGTCATCGTCAAGCTTCGTGCATGGCATCTAGCCGGGGTCGTGGCTACTCTCCCTTTGCCTCGATTGGTCGCTTGGTACGTGAAGGAAGGTGCAACATGCAAAGTGCGGAGTTTTCGCGAGGTGGTCCCTCCTTTGCGGAGATGGTTCGTAATGAGCGCAGGGTGGTCGGTTGCTCTCAGCCAGCGTTGTCTGAGGATGCCGTGGGGGGAGATGTTCGAAGCGCGATATCCAGGAGGGGGAGGTTGCTAGGGGCGTAGGCGTGCATGCGTTGATCGGGTTTGCTGTGAGGGGACTGCTTGATTGGGACGTGGTCCTGCGACACATTCATGGATTCTTGGGTGCAAGCTTCGGTGGCGTTGTCGTGAAGCTGACTGCGACGAGGTGTTGCGTGCGTGGTTTGACGCTGAACCAGAGGGATCGGTTGCTTCACAATGGTGATGTGGCGAACGTTTGCTGGAGGTGGTTTCGTTACGCGGATGGGGTCTATTCGGAGGTTGAAGTGTGCGTGGAGAGAGTTAAGGGCGTTCCTTTTCTTTCGCGGATGCTTGGCTGTTTGAGGAAGGCGCTGAGGAGGTGGGGCTCGGTCAGGGAGGTGCTGGACGACGGCCTCCGTCCTGGGACGCCTGTGCAAGAGACGCAGATCCTGTTCGAATGCAACAAGAGGTTTCTCGACGGTGTCGGGGAGAGGAGCTTGTTCGCTGAGGTGGAGGTCGGCTGCTTCTCGTTTACTGCGGAGTTGGTGATTGAGGTTCCTCCGCCTTCTCCGGCGGTCGTGGCGGCGGAGGACGGTCGCGGGTCCTGTGACGCTTCGGATGGCGAGCTGGCGGTTGGGTTTCCAAGGGGTCCCCCCGGGGGAACGGTTTCTCCTCTCCCTTACGCGAAGCCGATGGAACCTCTCCTCGGCTCTGTTCGTGCCGCCAGGATTATTCTTTATGCAGGGTGACGTGGCGGCACGTGCCCCGGGCGTGTCGGTTGCTGTGCTTGAGCCGGTCGCGATTTCGAACTCATCGTTGCGGGTTGAAGTTTTGGACCGGTTTCAGGATCCGGTTACTGGTTCGAGCTCTAAGACGGGTGTGGAGCCTTTTGCTGGTTCGGACCGCATTTGGTCGTGGCCGGATCCGGCCCGGCATGCTCCTGCCACGACGTGCGGCGGCTCCGCGCGGTGTTTCACTCCCTCCTGGGAGCTCCTTTGCTCGTAGGGGGATGCTCCGGAGATGATCCCTTTCTCCTTCCTCGTTCAGGAATCGGCGGTGGGGGGCCCTCGGGCACTGGATGATGTTGGGGAGGTTGCTGCGCCTTCTTCGTCGGATACCGGCCTCTCCTCTAACAGTGATCTTGGCGATGCGGGTGGTTATCCTTCGGTGGTCTCGGACGGCTAGGGGGCTGCGGCAGGAGGAGTGCTAAAAGATATAGAAGGAGGAACAGAGCCAGGTCGGCGCGACCGGAGGATGGGCCGTGTCCTCCTTTGAAGGGGCTTGTTGCGTAGACCGTGGGCGTGGTCAGGGCGGTGGGAAGATCTGAAGTTTCCAAATGAAAGTTCTCTCTTGGAATGTTCGTGGCCTAGGAGACCCGGATAGGCATAGGGCTGTGGGTTCCAGGTGTATTGAATGGGGTTGCGACATCGTCATGTTCCAGGAGACGAAGCTTTAGTCTGTGGCGGATGATGATTGGAGATCCTTTGGGGCGGGCGCCCTAGATTAGTTCTGTGCTCTTGACGCGGCGGGGGCCGCGGGTGGTTTGCTGGTGGCATGGAGGTCATCGCGTTTTCCGTTGGAGTTGGAGAGCCGCGGGAGGCATGTTTTAACAGTGGTTCTCAATTGTTGTGGTCCTTCCGTGAGATTGGTGGTCTCATGTGTGTACGGTCCGTGCTGCGGGGCGGCGAGGGCGCAATTGTGGGATGATTTGATGGAGGTTGGTTGGGCTGTGGGTGGTAGTCCCTGGTTGATCGGGGGCGATTTCAACGTCACTTTGTTGTTGTCGGACAGACCTGGGGGAAGGGGAGGCCAGGATCCGGGCTCGCTCGCTTTCGCCGACACTGTGGATTCTTTAGACCTTGAGGTGCTGGACGCGGTGAATACCGCGTACACTTGGAGGAGCTCCAATTCTCGGTCGCGTCTGGATCGATTCCTTGCTTCCAGCATGCTTATGGAGGCCTTTGATCTTGCCTCGGTGGAGGCGAAGCCGAGGGGGTACTCTGATCATAACCCGATCTTGTGGTCTTCGGGGGGAGGTGTCGGACCAACGGGGTTTGTTCAGATATGAGAAGTGCTGGCTGCTCGAGGATAATTTTAGGGGCCTGGTGGAAACGCATTGGTCGTAGACGGTTGTGGGGTCCGCGACGTCTCGTTTTGCCCAGAAGCTTGATTCGCTGCGGGTCTGGTTAGCTGCTTTCAAGAGGGAGTCTAGAGCGGCTAGATGTGCGGCCAGGGTGGATGCGGATGAGACTATTCGCCGGCTTGACGAGCTTGGAGATAGCAGGGATTTCTCGGAGGTGGAGCTCGCTGATCGCGTGGTTGCTCAGCTGGTTGTTTCTCGGGAGGATAAGAAGCACGTGACGGAGTGGAGGCAGCGCTTGAGGAGCAGGTGGCTTAGGGAGGGAGATGCAAATACTTCATTCTTTCATCGCGTGGCTAGTGGGAGGCGCAGGGCGAGTGCGTTGCGTTCCATTGTGGTTGGGGGGTCACACGTGGAGGGTAATAGAGAAATGGGGAGGGCTATTGCAGATCACCTCAAGGAAGGGGCTTCGTCGACTATCCCCAGGCGGTGGCGGTGGTTGGGCTCGGGCACGCGGGTGGTGGCGCACGATCAGGCCGAGTGCCTTGTTCGCGACTGGTCTCTGGAGGAGCTTAAGGACGCGGTGTGGGAGCTGAATGGTGATGCGGCTCCTGGCCCGGATGGGTTCCCAGTGGCTACAAGGATTTTTGGGATCTTGTGGGCCATGAGGTGCTTGATGTGGCTCTCGAGTTCTGCAGGGGGAACGTGAGTTTCGACAGGATCAACAGGGCTCTCTTCATTCTGCTGCCGAAGTCGTCGGCGCCGGTCTCCATTGATGACTTCCGCCCTATTTCGGTGTCGAACGCCATTTATCTCATTATTGCAAAGGTTCTCGCTACTCGGTTGTCTGGCGTTATTGGCAGTGCTATTTCCCCGTCGCAATCGACCTTCATCAAGGGGCGGGAGATTGCCGATTGTCTCACGTTGGCATCGGAGATCATTGCTGATTGGAAAAGGAGGGAGGTGCGTGGCATCATGTGGAAGGTGGACTTCAGAAAGGCTTACGATTGCCTTGATTGGAGGTTTCTTTGGTCGGTGCTGAGAAGGAAGGGATTCCCGGAGCTGTGAATAACGTGGATGAGGCGTTGTATCACCACCGCCTCGATGTCTGTGACTCTTGGTCAACAGTCGGCCGGAGGAGGGTTGGATTCAGCCGAGGAGGGGGGTCCGGCAGGGGTGCCCCCTTGCTCCATTGGTGTTTATTCTGGCGGCCGACGTTTTGTCTGATTCTGCGGATATTTTGGTTGGCAGCGGCCTCTCGCGGGGCTTTTCCAGAGGGATTTGCATATTTTGATCTTGCAATACGCGGACGATACATTATTTTTCTTGGAGGGGGGGTGGCTGAGGCGAGGGGGATGGCCGTGGCTCTGGAGATCTTCGGCGAGCTTTCTGGGCTGATCAAGAATGAGGCCAAGTCCATGTTCGTGCCCTTCGACCCTGCGGTCTTGGACCGAGATGCGTATGCGGTGGCTTTAGGGTCGACGTATTCTTCGCTGCCGATGGATTACTTGGAGATGCCGTTGAACGTGGGGAGGCCGCGGCTGAATGATTGGCTGAAAGTGGTGGAGAAAGTGGAACTGAGGTTGGCGGGCTAGAAGTCCGCGTTGTTATCACGAGGGGGCAGGCTTCTTCTGCTTAAGGCGGTTCTTTCGGCGATTCCGATTTATTTTTTATCCAATCGTAAGATGGCCAAGGGTATCAAGGCCCGGCTGGAGAAGCGTATACTGACCTTTCTATGGGGTTAGAGAGGCGAGGGGGCGAGAGGGATTCACTTGGTTGGGTGGGAAGATATTACGTACGAGGAGCAGGGGGGGTTGGGGATCAAGTCGCTTGCTCAGATGAATGAAGCCTTGCTCCTAAAGTGGGCGTGCAAGATATGAGGGCCCGGGGAGGATGCCGTGCGGAGGATTTATGACGTGGGGGGTGGTTTGCCGTCGCAGGTCTGCCTTATTACCTCGCCCTCTATGTTTTGGAGGGGGGTGATGGAGGTGTTTTTGAAGAACGTCGGGCTGTTCAGGCCGGTGCTTGGCGGGGGGGAGTCGGTTTCCTTTTGGTTGGACGATTGGGCGGGGGGGACCGCTTTGTTCCCGTTTCCCGCCCCTCTTTGCTTTGGTTGCCGATAGAGAGTGTCCGGTTGCGGCTTGTTGGGGGGATGGGGTCTGGTGTCCAACCTTCGTGGCGAATTTCTCGGATCAGAGGCTGGAGGAGTTCTTGGTGATGCTCGAGGCGGTGCGGGAGGTTGGGCGCCCTCCTGGGGGCGTGATTACTGGTGCTGGAGGGAGTCCCCTTTCTCGGTAAAGAAGGCTTTCGGTGCTATTGCTAGGCCGCCTCCGTCCTTGTCGGAGGAGATTTCTCTTGATTGTGCATGTATTTGGGCTCTAAAGCTTCCGGAGCGGGTTGGCTTCTTTTTATGGCTGATGAGGAGGAAGAGGTTGATGACGAGAGACCATTGTGCTCGGCTCTTAGGCGTGTTGTCCGACAGGTGTCTTCTCTGTGCTGCGGCGGTCGAGTCTGTGGAGCACTTATTCTTCTTGTGCCCCGCGGTGGTTGAGATTTGGCAGGGGGCTGATTTGGGTTGGTGTTGCACTGCTGATCTTCACGCGTTCTGGTCTTCGATCCGGGCTAATAAGGGAAGGCCGAGGCTGGAGGTTCTGTATCTGGTTGCCGTGCTGTGGGCGGTGTGGCGGGGGAGAAATGATCTCGTGTTCTCGGGACAAAGGTTCTACAAGGAGAATGTGGTGGCTTGTGCGAAACACCTGGTGAGGGATTGGGCGTTGTAAAGGTGTTGTAGTGTGGCTTTTGTTGGCTTTCTTTTCGTTTGTCCCTAGTGTTTCTTACTCCTTTTGAATAAGATTTTTGGGGAGTGCACCTTCGAGTGTATCCCCCTTGCTTCTGGATTTCAAAAAAAATATTAAAGTGTTTAGTCGGTTGGCTTATTGGATTTTTGGGAGATATCTACTGCTTGTAGTAGGGATCATGTGTTTAGTCTCGCCTTGCACACTCTGATCCGACAAATGGAGCTGACGCAGCTCGAGGGTCCGTCTTCTAGTAGGGGCCATTTTGTATGGGGAGATGGGAGGTTTTCGGTGAAAAAAGCATACCGTTTTTTTGTGGAGGATGGGGATGAAATGCAAGAGTGGGTGTTGACACATGGATGATATGGAGAAGTACAGTGCCAAACCGTGTTAAGGTTTTTCTTTGGTTGTTCAGGCTTGGTAGGTTTCTCACCAAAGCTTGCCAGGGGCAGCTGCTGGGCATGGAGGATGCTACATGTGGAAAATGCTAATCAACGGTGGAATACGTGGAGCATCTGTTCTTCTCTTGTCTTTCTCGACTCAGGTGTGGAGCAGGGCCAACATCACTTGGCTTGCCAGGCTGGATTGTCCCACCTTCTGGAGAGATATTAGATCTATATGTGGTTATTGCCACGAGGACAACTCGTATCCCTTTGTACTAGTTTGAGCGATTTGGTGCGCCAAGAATGAGGTCATTTTTAGTGGGGGTAGACGTTTTACTCCGAAAATGTAATTGCACATTGTAGAACGCTTTGGATATCATGGAGAATATAATATGATGTAATTTCTAACTATTTAATTTATAAATTTCTTGAGGCGGGTCCCATCTTGGGATGCCACCCTCCATTTTTCTCAAAAAAGTCTCACCTTGCATGTTGTGAGAGAGTTGGGTGAATGTGGCTTATAGGGTTTGAACTGAAAGTTCCGGTGGGAAGAGACATGTAGATTAGGGCAGTCATCTTGACTATTTTGAACCATGTAAATTAGATCTTGTGTTATCGTGTTTGCTTCTTTTATCTCTGTTTCGGATGTCAACATGGTATTTAGAGCACAATTGTTGTAGAAAGATTTCTTTGTATTAAGTGTCCTTAGAGTTCTGTTTTTCTAGAAATTTGTGTGGTTCTTTGATACTGGATGCAAGTTCCTAAATTATGACAACGGTATTATTTGCGAGCAATGGCCAGTGATGCACGACATCAGGCATGTCGGTGCATGAGTGTGCATGGGCCATGTACGCAACGCACAATAGTGATGATATAACATAGAAGTGGTAGTATAGTGGCTCTAGTAGAAAGGTGGTGGTGGGGAAACTTTGAGCAAGGGTTGGATATATGGCACACGGTCTTCATTCACCCAAATAATAGATAATAAATTCATTGAAAAATCCGATGCATGTAACACATTCTGCAGGCATATAGACGGTGTCAGAAAGAACTCCCTCTGTCTTGTAACAGGGGAATGTGTCCCATCTGCAATGGCAATTGATCTGCATTAGGGAACAGATCTGCAAGAAGTAAATTGAGCCTTGTCTCCAACACAATTTGTGGGATGGACTAGAATCCAAGATCTACTCTGTCATATTTAGCATGAGGCTAACTTCAAAGAAAATATTTACCATGCAACAACTGGTAAGAGAATATGCTATATCTGAGGAGCTAGAAGAGGCTCTGGCAACAACCACAATATTAGACAGACATGTAGGTGCATTAGTCGTGACAACAGCATGAGTCATTGTCACCCTCAGACGAGGGATAATATCTTCAAGTCTCTGATGTGTAGTAGGACCAGAAGTGACAGGGAGCTCAGCTTGCTCAACCACGCGAGTAGATGAAGGATGTTCATGCTTCTGATGGCATGTCTCCTCAGAATGTCCATGGCGATGGCAATAAGTGCATGGACCACGCTGGCGGCCGCCTCCTCTACCACGTGGTCCACGCCCTCGGAACTGAAAAGTACCTCCCCTATCCTGAGAAGCAACCATCGCAGAGGTCTGTATAGTGGCAATGGATGGGATGATGATCATGTTAAGACGGTTATAGGCTTCCTCCAATAGGAGGAATAGCTACACCCATGAGAAGATGGGTGTGTATTGCCTCAAACAAAAGGTATAGGGCGTCCAGAAAAACTCCAACCATCATGGTATTCCTGCACGCTTTCTGTTGCTCAATAGATGTAGCCACTAACATGAAACTGTGAAGCTTCTCGAACATGCCACGAAGGTAGGAATAGAAGTTGTGTACGACCATTCTGTTTGGTTGTGAAGAATTCATAGTACAACTGAAGGATCTTAACCTCATTCTTTGCTTGTCCGTATGTAGCTGCAAGGATATTCCACATGACCTTAGCAGTGAGCTGATTCACAATACCACTGTCTATCTTTGTGGTGAGAGTCCCGCAGAGCCAAATGCGTGCATAAGCGTCATCTTGCTTCCATGAAACATTCTCCTCAATCTTATCCATAGGTTCTGGCTTCGTCAGAATGTGATCCTTATTACTGCAATCCATAAGGGTCAAAAACTACATGGACTATAACTCATAATTTGTCTCAGTCATCTTCACGACGGGTACTGTGCCCTTGAAGGCACGAACGAAGATAGAATATCACCCTTGTTTTCTAACATGATGATAAGAGGGTCGAAACATAACTCAACTGGGGTTTTTAAATGAATCTGAATGAGTCTACAAGATTATATAGGAGATTGGTTGTATGTGTAGACTCATACAATAACCATCCCCTTCAATTCTGGATCCGTGTTGGTGATCTATAGGTTTGACATCATCTTTCTCCAGTCAAAATCAGATCGAAAGGATCCTCGAATGCTGAATCAGCGTCAAAGAGAAGAGAGGGGACCCTAGATAGAACGCTGGAATGCTTATGACGTCGTTGGTTGGCACACGACTATGATGTACACATGATATTGAGATATTTGAAGACTTCTCCAGGTGCATGATTCTTGTTTAGTAGAGACACATCCCTTACAATTACAACTTGTGGTTATGCAGATTATGCAGGATGCCTAAAGGCAAGAAGTCTACTTCATGCTTCACTGTCTTTGTAGGGAGTTCACTTATTTCATGGAAGAGTAAGAAACTGATAATTGTTGCTAGATCTAGTGCTGAATCAGAATATAGGGACATGGCACAAGGTAACACAGAGATGATGTGGGTCAGATCCATCATGACTGACTTGACTATTGAGGTGTCACTTCCCATGCACCTCCAATGCGACAACCTAGCCGCCCTGTTTATAGCCAATAATCCATCTTTCCATGCGAACCAAGCACATTGAGGTAGATCGTCACTACATTCGAGATATGATTTAGAAGGGAATTATGCCCACTTCTCATGTTACTTCAAGAAATCAGACTGCAAACATAGGTCATATCGCGATATATCGACGATATATCGTCGATATATCTGTATCGGGAGGAAGGGGATATCGATGTCAGTTTGCATATCCATTTACCAGGATATCGGCGATATATGACCGATATATCGCCATATCAGTGCATGACGGTAAAAAATGATTGGATTTAGTACAAAAAATCCTAGATATCGACCGATATCCCCGAACTTTCGCCGATATCTGTATATTGTTGAATAATACCATTGTAAGCTTGATTTCGCTACTTTTTTGCTACTCCTAGTATTAAAACACATCATGTTTATATATTTTTTTTCGGGTCGGGGGTATGGTGCGACAGGGGGTGCATACAATGGTTCAACTTGGGGGTGTCCAATCGATTTTTATTCATCTGCTTCCCCCTTGCGAAAATATTATTATGAATTATGTCTCTTTTAAAAAATGTTATTATGCTCTTTATTTGTTTGGTTCCAAAAATAGCTCAAACATATTGTTTATACATAATATGTGATGCAATATAAGTCTTGGATGAACTCCATTTCCAATATCTATATGTTAACTGTTGGAGTATTTGGTAGTGCACCTATTGAGTTGTATCAGGGTAAATGGATCCTGGAGAAGATCCATTTACCCCATCTTGTGTTTAGTCCCACATCGTCCAGTGGTGGGACTTGGAGGCTCTGGAGAGGCTATATAAGGAGCCCAGACCTCCTGTACTCATTGAGAAAGTCAATAGACAAACACGCCCCGTTGAGGGCTTCTCCCGTGGTTTCATCCCGCTCCTCTCGGAGTAGGGTTCCACATAAAATCCCGCGTTCTTATTCTTGTTATTTATTTTTATCCATGTTTACGCTTCCGCTTCCGATTTTCTAACATGGTATCAGAGCGGGTTCGATTCTCGAGGATTTCTTTCTAAAGTTTTGTAATTCTATTCGAGATTTGTTTCTTAGAAGTTCTTGTTATTGATGTTTGGAGATTTGAGAGTTCAAGTTCCTAGGGTTTTCTTGAAATCCTAGTTCTGTTCACGACATCTTGATTCTAGTGCATATGGTACGAGATGATTCTCGTGCCGGAGTAGCATCGTCATCAACTTTCTGTTCAGATTCAGGCCCCACGTCATCTTCCAGCCTTATAAGGGGCAATCCCTTATCAGCTCGTTGTCGCTCAACAGATCCAGGGCTCCAACACCGATCAATCGATAAGCTGATCTGAAGACTCCACCGCACCAACATATTCTCGGAGGCGACACCTCCAGGCAAGCAAGGCTCCAGATTCGAAGTGGGTTGCTCTTCCAAAGAGCACATCGTGTCCTCCAGATTCCATACAGGAGAACAGTTGGTGGCGCATCCTCTCAACTCCAGAAAAAAAAGGCCGATCACGGCCCCATCAGGTCCGTGCGCACGACAGATCGCCGCCCACGAGTGCTCTTCCCCCTGGCGGAACCAACCCCTTCTCTCGCGCTTCAGATCGTCAACCAGGGCGGAGAACACCTTCAGATCGTTGCTAGGGCATCGCATACGGTTGTTCCCCGCAACCTCCTGGCGGCTCAGCCCCTCCTGACCTCCAATCCCGCTGCTGCGGCGACGAACGGCTCCAGACCAAAACCTCCAAGGATACATCGCGTGGTGCCCTAGCACGCCCCGCCGCAAATTCCAGGCGGTCAAGTGGGCCCAAGATAAGGCGGTCAAGCGGGCCCAAGATAACATGGCCCAAGATAACATCGCGCGGGTCCAGGCGGTCACTCGGGGGAGGCGCAGTCCTGCATCGCGCAGGCGCCCCTGCCTCGCTTCTTCTCCAGGTGCAGTCCCATCTCCGCGCGATCCTCCCCCTAACATGGGGGTTCCCAACGGGGAACCCATAGGCGGCGGCTACGGGTATAGAATGAAGAGTTCCCAGTGAACCCTAGCACGTAAAAAAAATTATATCTGCCTGCTTTTGTTGGCCAATTGGGCCCGTGAAAGAAAAATAGGAGAGGGAGAATGACGTGAGCCCAACTAAACGGGCTGATATGTTATTAAAAAAAAGGGAGAGAAGTAAAATGGCTAAAGGAGCCAACCGTGTGGTAAAAGAAAAGAAAAAAAAAGAGGAGTGTAACATATTTTGGGCCCAAAGGTGGGTCGAGAGTTTGTTAAAAAAAATTGCGAAAAAAAAGGCGCGTACAAATTTAAAAGCCGTACGCAATTCAAAAAAAATTGCAAAAAAAAAGTGAAAAAAAGGAGATTGACGGCTTAAAAAAAATGAAAAGTCGCAAGTATGTTTTATTTTCCCCTTCTATCTTGTCTTCTCCCAACTTTGTCGATGTTCATGTTCCGACAAGTATGGGAGAAAGGGGGAGTGTTGTGTAGAGTCACAGGTCTTGTATTCCAGATCCAAATTCAGATACCAGTCTCCAGACCAGTCAGTTGATCAGACTCTGCAGTTCGGTTTCAGACTCGACGATCGTTGTTTCCGAGTCTCCAGTATCAGACACGCACGAGTGTGCGGTCATTTTCAGATGAGCATATGTTGCCATCATTTGTTCGAGGTCCCCATCATTCTTCTAGTTGTCAGGCCAGAGTTTTCATGTGAGCCATAGGGACTCCAGAGTAGAGGACCATTCCCTTGAGGGCAAGGGTTTTCATGTGGTATCATAGGTACACCAGAGCAGTGCACCATTCTCTGAGCCAGATGGGAGAGACCCAGTTCTCCGACGAGGAGACTTCAGGTGCAGTTTCAGACTCGATGGTCAGATTCCGAGTCTTCAGTTGACTCACACTCCAGCCCGTTCGTCCTCCTCACCTGCACGGCATGAGAAGCAACATCCTCGACTGCAGCATGTGCGCATTGGGTTGATATTGTCTGTAGTGTCCTGTAGCGTGAGTTGAGTTTCTTTCTGTTTGTTTGTCCAAGCTGAGCATTGCATGCTCCAGCTTGAGGGGGAGTATTGGAGTATTTGGTAGTGCACCTATTGAGTTGTATCATGGTAAATGGATCCTGGAGAAGATCCATTTACCTCATCTTGTGTTTAGTCCCACATCGTCCAGTGGTGGGACTTGGAGGCTCTGGAGAGGCTATATAAGGAGCCCCAGACCTCCTGTACTCATTGAGAAAGTTCAATAGAATATCCGCCCCTTAGAGGGCTTCTCCCGTGGTTTCATCCCGCTCCTCACGGAGTAGGGTTCCACGTTAAAATCCCGCTGTTCTTCTAAGTTTTATTTCATTTCCATGTTTCGCTTCCGCTTCCGATTTTCTAACATTAACAATCAACATTGACAATGATATGTTTAATATGACCGATTTGTGCAATATAAGGGTCATAGATGATCGATATGTGTGATAAAAGTGTATATTTGTAAGTTATTTAGTATTATAACTACTTGGATAGACTACATTTCTAATATCCACAAGTTAGCAATCAACAATAACAATGATATGTTCAATATGATCGATATATGTGATATAAGGGTCATAGATGATCGATATGTGTGATCTAAGAGCATATTTGTAAGTTATTTAGTGTTCTAAGAACTTGGACGAACTCCATTTCCAATATCTATAGGTCAACAATTAACTCTGGTTGAAGATGTCGCTTCGCGGGGCGAGGTCTAGGGTTTCTCGCGAAGCTGCGGCGCGCGATGGGCAGCTCTTCGGCGCGCGTGGTCTGCAGAGCGCGAAGTCGAGGGCGCGCGAGGTCTGCGACGTGCGTGCTCTGCGGCGCGCGGTGGTGTGGTCTGCGCCGCGTGTTGGAAAGGCGAGGTCTTCGGCGAGTGTTGGCGAGGCGAGGCGAGATCTGACGATGGCGGGCCTCAATCGATGGCGAGGACTTTGCGTCTCCAGGCTGGCTGCCGCGTGCCTTCGTCGCCGGTGCTCGGTGACGCTGGGGGTGCCTCTGGCGGAGCGCGCCCACCTGCGCGGCGACCTTCTCAGGGAGTCGGGCCTTTCGCCCGTGGTCGAGGGACCTTCAGGGGGCTTCAGATGGCGCTGGTCTGCCCCCCAGGCCTGGTTGGGGGTCCGATGGTGCTCGCAGGCATCCGGGGGTCCATGTTCGAGACTGTTTTGACGTGGTTATCTCAAATGCAGATGCCACTGGGGGGGTTCCAGCTCTGGGGCCGCCGGTCTGGATGCGGGAGCAGGTCAGGCTGCCGGTGGAAGTTCGGAGGAGTGGTGTGTGGTGGAAGATCGGCGCAGGCGGCGCGAGGCTAGGGATTCTGTGCGGGCTCGGGGGCCTCCGCTGGTATCTCCTTTCGGCAGGGGTTGCTTCCGGTGTGGTGCATTGGATCACTGGGCGAGGGCGTGCCGCGGGCCGCTTCGCTGTTTTTCTTGCCGGGTTTCGGTCACTCTAGGCGGTCCTGCCCGTTGCTGTTTCGTCCTGGAAGCATGTTGGTTGCTGAGGGCGCTGGGGATGGGGCCCTCTTCTTGGCGACATCAGATATGGGGTTCGTGTCGAAGGCAGATTTCAAGGATGATGTGGGGCAGATCACTCCATGGCGGGCATTGGCGAGAGGGCTTCAGGCGCAAGAGGAGCGTGCCTTGCTGAGTGGGTCGGCTATGGGAGTGTTGCAGATGAAGTGGCGGAGGGTCCGGGACTCGGATGTCGCGGTTGTGCCGGCTTGGGTGGAGAGAGTTGTGCTCAGGGGGCTGTCGATGAGGGCGAGGTCGAAGGACCGCATCTCGAGCTTGCTGCAGGGTGTTCTTGTGGTTGACTCTGTCGAGTCCGCGGGCCGTGACCCGGGGCAACCTGTGGACGTTCTGCTTCTGGTGAGGCCGGTTGGCGAGGAGAAGATGGGCTGGTGGGAGGTGGTGCTGGACGGCAGGAAGGTCTTGATTGAGCTGGTGGTCGCAGATGTCTGGGTGGCTTTGCAGGGGGCCGGGGTGCGTAGGGGGGGCATCTCGGTGGCGGAGTGTGCGTCGGAGGCTGGCGGTGGTGAGGCGGCTCGCCTTTGTGCCACGCAGGTCCCGGAGGTGGGGGCGCTGCCCATGGAAGGGGGGATTTCTTGTGAGGGGGGTCGGCCCTCCGACTGGCTTCTTCCTCCTAAGCCGGTGGTTCGCTTTGGTACCTTTTCTGAGGTGGGGGTTCCGAGGTCGGGTTCTCTGCCGTGGGGCCCTGTGGGTGAAGTGGTTGGGGGTTGTGGTGTGGGGGAGGTGCCACCTGTGTCCCTGGGGCTGGAGGGGGTGGTTGGAGGTTCGCCAGAACAGGTGGGGTTTGGTTGTCGGGGAGCCGCTTGCATGTGAGCAGTTTGGGGAGGGGCCGGTCCTGCTGGCCGAGGCGATGGCGGCAGGTGGGTCGGTGGTGGAGGGGGAGTCGATGGCTCGTGCTGGCGTCGCTGCCGGGTTGGGGAGCGTGGTGGGGGCTCCTCTTTCGCCTCTAGGGCCTGTGTTGAGGTTGGGGGAGAGGGCTCTGACCGGCGGTTTGGTTTGGCATATGAGAGGGCGAGGGGCGGAAGGAGAAGGTTGGAGAAGTTGGCAAGGGCGTCGTTGCGGGCGGCGTTGGCGGCGGGAGTTGCGGGTGAGGCTGCCTGCGCGAGGGGCGGCAATCCCATTGCGGTGAGAAACCGCTTTGCTTCTCTGGATCGGGGAATGGTGCGACGATTGGGGGTTATTCCTCCCTCGAAGATGGTTGATCGGTTGCCTAAATGAAGCTGCTGTCTCTTAATGTGAGGGGCTTGGGCCGGCCCGACAAGAGGCTCGGGGTGCATAATTTGCTGAGAGAGGCTGGGGCAGATATTTTTATTCTTCAGGAGACAAAGCTGCAGTCGTTGGATGATCAGCAACGAAGGGAGGTGAGTAGGGGTGAGATCTTTCAGGTTGCGGTGAAAGAGGCTGCGGGTGCTTCCCGGGGCGGTCCGATTCTTTTGACCTTTTGGGGACTTTCGCCTCCCGTTTTACTTTATCGGTGAGGCTACGTCGTAGAGCGGATGGTCTTTGCCTGTTCATCACTAACGTGTACGGCCCGTGCCGACAGGAGGATGGCAGATTGGCTGCTGACTTGGACGATATAGCGCCTGAGGTGGGTGATGGAGCCTGGATCATTGGTGGGGATCTGAACGTTACCTTGTTCCCAGAGGATAGGCCGAGGGGTGGCGGGGGCTTGGATGCTGGATCTGCGAATTTGAGGCAGGTGGTCCGTTCTTTGGGCTTGTCTGTGGTGGACGCGGCAGGTTGCAGGTTTACGTGGAGGAATGCGAGGTCCAGGTCCAGGCTCGAAAGGTTCCTCGTGTCAGTTGAGGCGGGGGAGCTCTTCCCTTTGGCGAGGGCTTGGGCTCTTTCGAGGACGCTGTCAGATCATACACCGGTTCTTTGGTTTTCTGGGGAGGAGCGCGTGGCTCGGTTCTCTTTTCGTTTTGAGAAGAAGTGGCTGTTGGAGGAGGGCTTTCGGGATCTGGTTTCTGAGCATTGGCGGGCGTTCTCCGTCTCCGGTTCGGCGGTGTCGCGTTATGCGGCAAAGCTGGGCGCACTTAGGAGGTTGTTGCTGTCGTATGGGAAGGAGGTCGCCAGGAGGAGGAGGGCCAGCAGGGCTGAGGCGGAGGTGGGAATTAGCATGCTGGATGAGCTGGATGATGACCGGGGTTTGACTCCGGAGGAGGTGGAGGAGAGGGCTGCATGGTTGGAGGTTGTCTACCAGGAGGACAGGAAAGAAGAGGTCCATTGGAGGCAGCGATCGCGGCAGAATTGGTTGAGGGAGGGTGATGCTAACACTCGCTTCTTCCATTCGGTTGCATCTGGAAGGAGGAGAAAGAGCTTCTTGCATGAGGTGGAGGTGGGGGGCCGAAGGATTTCGGGGGAAAGGAACATTGGTGTTGCCTTGCGGGAGCATTTTGTAAGGGCCTCGAGGAGGGTGAGGGGGGGATGGTTGGGGGTGGACCGGACGGGGGTCGGGGTCGTTGACCGGTCAGCAGGCGGATTTGTTGGTGGCAGATTTTTCGGAGGCGGAGGTTCGCAGGGTGGTCTGGGATTTAAATGCGGATGGGGCTCCTGGCCCGGATGGTTTCTCTATTTGTTTTTACAGGGAGTTCTGGGAGCTGTTGAAGAGGGAAATTATGGAGGTTCTGAATGAGTTCAGAGATGGCAACTGCGGCTTTGAGAAGGTCAACAGGGCCTTGATTTTTCTATTGCCAAAGAAAAAGACCCCAGTGGGTGTTGGAGACTATCGGCCTATATCGATCTCTAACGGCATCTATCTCATTGTGGCCAAGGTCTTGGCGAGCAGGCTTAGAGTTGTTCTCTCGAGCGTGGTTCTTCCTTCACAGTCCGCATTCATTCCTGGACGCTGTATGGCAGATGGTATTGTGACTGCGTCGGAGGTCTGTCGTAAATGGAAGAGATCTAGGAAGAAAGGTGCGATTTAGAAGATCGACTATGCGAAGGCCTATGATTGTGTCAGCTGGAAGTTTCTGTGGACGTCGCTTGAGAAGAAGGGATTCCCACCTCTTTGGGTGGACTGGGTTAAGAGGTGTGTCACTACGTGCTCTTGCTCGGTGCTGGTCAATGGAAGTCAGGAAGGAGGCTGGTTCCAACCGCAGAGGGGGTGCGCCAGGGATGCCCCCCTGCTCCCCTTCTGTTTGTTTTGGGTGCGGATTGTCTTGCGGTTTTATTTCGGCGGGCAGTTGAGGAAAGCTGGTGTGAGGGGTTCACGTTGGGGGACATCTCCGTCCCGGTTTTGCAATATGCGGACGACACACTCATTTTTTTGGGGGAGACGGAGGCAAAGAACCACAATGCTGTTGTCTTGGTGGACGTGTTTGGATGTCTTTCTGGCTTGCAGATCAATAGGCAGAAGTCTGTACTGGTAACTCTTGGGATGCAGGAGGACGAGAAGATCCGGTTAGCTGAGTGGGCGGGCTGCCCTCTAGGTACATTGCCCATCTCCTACTTGGAGTTGCCTTTGGTCGACGACAGACTAAGGAAGTCCGATTGGGACTGTGTTCTTCGGAGGTTGGAGGAGCGGATGGAGGGGTGGAAGGCTGTCACTTTGTCCAAGGGCGGGAAGCTTACCCTGCTCAAACATGTTCTTTCTGCAATTCCGATTTTCTTCTTCTCTACCCGCTTGATGCCTGTTGGGGTTAGAAAGAAGGTGGAGGCTTTGATGAGATCTTTCTTCTGGTCTAGTGGAAAGCAGGATAAGAAGGGGTTGCACCTGGTGGCTTGGAGGGATCTTACTCTACCCGTTTCCGAGGGTGGGTTGGGGGTCAGGGATGTGGAATGTATGAACAGGGCCTTGCTTGCGAAGTGGGTGGTGCGCATCTGGGGCCCATCGGACTTGCTGGTGGTGCGGCTGCTGAGGAAGATCTATGGGGTCTCGGGCGTGTTGGTGGCGACGAGGCGGCGTTATGAGTATTCACTGTGGAGTGGGGTCCGTGCGGTCCTGTCGGGTATGAGGCCTTTTCTTCGCCCGCGGCTGGGAGATGGTCTTCTCTTCAGATTTTAGCTTGATGACTGGACGGGAGAGGGGCCCTTGGCGCTCCGTTTCCCTAGATTGGGGGCGTTGGCTGTGGACAAGGGGGCGCGGGTGGCGGAGGTTGTGGACTCAGGTACTTGGGCTCCGAGGTTCGCTGCGGTTCTGTCTGACCAGAGGATGCAGGATTTTTTGCAGTTGCTTATGGAGATTCCCTCGATCGGGGAGTTGTCGGGGGAGCCGGACTGTTTTGAGTGGGTGGAGGGTAAGTTCTCGGTTAAGAAGGCGTACCGGAGGTTGTGTGGTGGAGGGCTGGAGCATGACGAGGATCTATGTGTGGATCTGAAGATTATTTGGGCGGCAAAGATTCCTACCAGGGTTAAGGTGTTCCTCTGGTGTTTGTGGCGGGGTCGTCTGTGTGACAAGGTCAGAAGGGGTAGATTGTTGGGCGTGACGGCCGTTTATTGTGACAGATGCATTGATGGCGTGGAAGACGTGAATCACATCTTCTTCGGTTGCAGGCTGTCGGTGGACGTGTGGGTGTCTTTGGGATTGCCTTGGGTTCAGTCTTCCTATGCGGATCTTTTTTGGGGATCTATTCGTGCGGTGGGGGCTGGCTCCACCGATAATGTTTCCAGAGTTTTTGCGGTACTTTGGGCTATATGGCTTGGTAGAAATGATGTCATTTTCAAAGGGCAGCGTTTTTACTGTGAAAATGTGGTGGCGCAGTGTAACGCTTTGTACAATTTCTGGGTATCCGGATGATGTAACTTTTTGCATATCAATGAAATTTGTGGTGTGGTGACTCCCATCTTGGGAGTGCTCCCCCTTGTTTTATTAAAAAAACAATTAACAGTACTAGTGATATGTTCGATATGACCGATATGTAAGGGTCATAGATGATCAATATGTGTGATCTAAGAGTATTTGCATGTTGTTTAGTGTTCTAAGAATATGGACGGACTCTATTTCCAATATCTATAAGTCAAGAATCAACATTAACATCGATATGTTTGAAATGACCGGTATGTGCGATATATGGGGTATAAGTGACCGATGTGTGTGAATATACGTGTGTATTTGTATGTTATTTAAAGTTTTAATATCTTGGATGATCTTAATTTCAAGGAAAAAAACGACAAAAAATACCATTTTTGAGTCATTTCCAACATTTAACTGATACCGTGATATATCGACGATATATCCCAATATATCCTTTTCTGGACGAACCGATACGATATCGATATTGATATGACCTTCTATGACTGCAGATATGTCTCCAAAGCATTTGCTAGAGGCACATTCCTTCATTGTTGTTCCAAGCTGGGCTTAAAGAGAAATTGTCAATAATCCAGCCTTCCATGAACGAACCAAGCACATCGAGGTAGATCGCCACTACATTTGAGATATGATTCTAAAGGAATTTATGTAATTTTCCCATAGGGCTATTCTTCTATATAAGAGAGCCCTAGAGTCGTAATGAATAAGACAATTTCTTTTTCCCTTTCTATAGATCCAGGTACTTTGTCTGATTCCTTCCTCTATAACGTGTCCTGATTGAGTCCCTATACTCCACGTTATCCTCCCATATCATATTGGAGTACATGGTTTTATGGTCCGTTAAATACTCCTTATATTCATTCTCAGTCATGTGTATAAGGAAGCCAATCTGAGGATTGGTGTCACGTAATCCTCCCGTGTCATATAATAATTTTGTAGATTCCGAATTATATTTTCTGAATTATTTAAACTGAGAGTCCGGCATTCTGAATTATTGTTTTTGATTATAAAAATCGATATTCTGAACTGAGAGTCTGAGAACATTTCTTAGCTTCCTCCTCTCACTCGCAGTGTCTACCTTTCTCGGACAAATAATGCACCATGATTTTTCAGGTGTGGGATTTTAGGGCTCAGAGAAAATCAGATAAAGAAATTCACCTTTACATATCAAGAAGGAAAAAAGGAAAGATAAAGAAATTGAATTCACCAAATAGACTCCTCGACGTATATGGCTTGGGTCCTTAGTCACAAGTCCGAGGTAGGATATTCAAAAGTAGTAGTGGTTAGCCCTGATTAGCGAGATAAATTACTGATGCCCCTGAAAAAGAGACCTCCACGCTTTTTTAGAGAAATGAAGGGATATGCCGTCCCAAGTTGGGACCCACCATGAAGTGTGTGTATATATATATTAAATATAAACAAATTTATATGTTACATCGTGTCACATTTGCCATGATATAGCAAGTGACCTACAATGTTCTATTACATTCTCTATAAAACATCCGCCCTCCAAAAATGGCTTTGTTCCTGACGCACCAAATCACTCATATCAATGCAAAAGGATAACCGGTGTCCTCGTGCCAAAAAACGTAAACCAATTAATATCTCTCCAGAATGTGGGACAATCCGACTCGGCGAGCCACAAATATTTGCCATGCCCCTCACCTCTATGGAGAAAGGACAAGTGAAGAAGAACAGATGGTCCGCGTCCTCAAATGTCTTCCTGCATATGTCACACGTGGAATCCTCCACACCCAACAATTGATCCCAACATACCTTGGTGAGAATCTTCCTAAGTCTGAAAAGCCAAAACCATAACTCGGTTTGACACCTTGCTTCTCCAAATCATACCCGCATCAACACGAACCTCTTCATGCACCTCAATCCCATCCTCGACCAAAAATCGGCATGCTTTCTTTACTGTAAACCTCCCATCTCCCCACACAAAATGGTCCATTCCCGAAGATGGATCCTCGATCTACATCAACTCCATCTGTAACACAAGGATTTCCTCCACTATCTGATTCGACAATTCTGAGGCGAACTCTGGAGACCACAAACCTTGGTCCCAAACTTGTTGCACATACACCTTGCTATTCCTCGCCAACCACAAGACGTGCGGGAATTAATCCCCCACCGCACCAACCCCCGTCCAATCATTCAACATAAAACAGAATCCTGAACCGTCCCCGAGGATTGGTCTTAAGCTACATGCCACTTACGGAACAATTTTAGTAATCCCCTTCCACAAAGATGACATAAGGCATCTTGGGACGACCTCCACTGACATAGATACCCCATGTATCTTCCTCGGTAAACTGCAAAGGAGGTCCTCGGACTTCCCCCATAATCGTACCACCCATTTCATCATAAAAGCCGTATTCATGTCCTCCACCCGCAGCACACCCAAACCACCTAACTTCTTTGACGTTGTCACCTTGGCCCAGTCTACCAAGTATACACTCTTCTTAACCTACCGACCGTCAAAATGGAAAAACCATCTCATCAATGCCTTGTTCCTTGTGCGCACCTCGGTTGGCAACAACCTCGTGGAACAGAAGAATGTTAGGATTGCAGATAGAACATGCTTCATAAGGACCAACTTCCCTCCTTTTGAGAGCATCGACGCCTTCTAATACGCCAGCCTCCCCTCCAATCTCTCCATCAAAATCCTCCAATCCTTCGACTTTGGTTTCCCCGCGACCAACGGGAGTCCCAAGTACATCACTGGCAAGGCAGCGAAATGGCACCCCTATACTGTTGTTACATTCCGCATCTCCTGTTCCGAGATGCCAAACGGCACTACCGTCGAATTGTCCATGTTGATATGGACACCTCTCTGAAAATGTCCATGATAATCGATGCCCGATAGATCTTCTCTGTCTCCACCCCCAGGAATAAAACCTTGTCATCCGTATACTGCAAGAGCGGGATGGAAATCTCTTCCTTCCTATATCCCGAGCAACATTCCCCGCTTGTCTCCAACCTCACCAGAATATGTAACACATCGGCGACAATCACAAAGAGAAGCGGTGCCAGTTGGCATCCCTGTCGAATTCCCCTTTGAGGCTCGAAAAAGCCACCCTTCGATCTTCCATTGACAAGCATAGCATGGGACGCAGTTGTAACACACCACTTGATCCTAGCAATCTACATCTCTGAGAATCTTCTCTTCTCCAATGAAGCTCATAAGAACCTCCAATCTACATAGTCATATGCTTTGGAGAAATCCAACTTCCAAAGCAAACTTTTGGCCTTCTTTTCCAATCCGTCGCCATTTCCGATGCCATCACTAACCCGGTTGCCATGTCTCTCCCATGTACAAATGAAGTCTGCTGATGTAAAATGATCTAGTATAACACCCCCTCAACCGATTAGCAAGAATCTTCAAAATAATAAGATATACAGCATTAGACAGTGCTATAGGCATGCATTCTTCCACCCTGGTCGGAGTGTCCTTTTTTGGCAACAAGAAAATGAGCGCCTTGTTCAGTCTCTCGAAACCCTTATTTCATGCATTGAATTCCTCCAATACCTCCATCATGTCATGCTTGACCACCTCTCAAAACTCTATAAAGCACACCGACAACCAATCCAGCCCCGGTGTCTCGTTCGCATTAAGCTGAATGAGCGCCTGCTTCGTTTCTGCCCCCGTAAACTCCCTCACCAATGTTCCCTCCTCCACATCAGATATCCATGAGACTCCCCTCCCGTGCCTGCCCCGTCCTGAACAAGCATGCCATCCACTTTAAGCCTGAAAGTGTGACAGCAACGTCGCTCCCACTTCTCGATCTCCCTCCCCTAACTCCCCCCTACTGCAACCAAGTGTATCATATTCCCGCGCCTTCTCCCACTAAGCATGGTATGGAAGAATGGTGTCTTCACATCCCCTTCTCTCAACCACTATTGTCTAAATCTCTATGTTGATGATATCATTGCTACAAAAGATGACGTGCATGGTCTCCGTGCGGCTAAGGATTTCCTTGGACAACAATTTGTCACCAAGGACATTGGATACTTATGTTACTTTCTGGGACTTGAGTTTATCAGGAACCTGCAGGGTCTTGTTGTGACCCAGAGGAAAATTGTTACTGATCTTCTCTCTAAGACATGCTTGGCGTAGTGCAGATGGACCCCGGCATGAAGTTATATGATGATGATACAAAGGAGGTAGACTAGATGCAGTACTTAAAGCTTGTCGAAAAGCTCCTATAAGAGACCATTACCATGCGAATGTCTCTTTTATAGTGAGTAGAGTTAGCATGTTTATGGAGCTGTCTAGACATGCACATGTGGATGCGGTTCATATGATTCTGAGGTACCTGAAGTCCTCTCCTGATATTGGACTATTCTTTAGGAGAGAAACATCCCTCGCCATTATAACATGTGCATATGCAGATTATGCAGAATGTCTGAAGGATTGGAGATCTACCTCAGGTTTTGCAGTGTTTCGAAGGATCTGTTTGGTGTCTTGGAAGAGGAAGAAGCAGATCATGGTTGTCAGATCCAGTGTAGCGTCAAAGTATAGAGCCACGACACAGGGGAATATTGAGATGATGCGAGTCAGATCCGTTCTGACTGACCTAACTATTGATGTCCCTCTTCCCATGCATATACAATGCGACAATCAAACTGCTCTTTACATTGCCAATAATCATGCCTTCCATGAGAGGTCAGATTTAGAAAGGCTTTATCTCTACTTCCCACGTCTTCTCATGAGAACAGACAATAGATGTATTCACCAAGGCCCTTGCCAGAGGTGTTGTTCCGAGCTGAAAGTGATCGTTATCTATGCTCCATCTTGACGGAGAGTGTTGAGAGAGTATTTATCTTTTCTTGTTTTTTGCATTCTCTTTTCTTCCGGTCTTTTATTTAATTTGCCCAGTTGGTTTCTCCTCTTATAGAAGAAACTCTAGGGCCTCATAATTTATCAGGTCATTATTTGATAAAGCCTATGCATAAAGAATACAAGAATATCCTATTCACCCAAGCCACCCACAAGTCACTATAATATTATGCAAAGAAAAGTACGCAAATAGAGTTATAACAACTTTGATTTCTTATATAAAGAAAGGTCAATCCTGAAAAAAAATCCACTGGAATATTTTTCTCGAACAACAACCTGAGATAAGATCAAGTATTCTTAAAAAAATTATTAAGAATCAAGGTCAAACACATTTGATTTCTTTTATTTACGAAAATATGATGTATGCAACAAAGTTAGAAACACTTCGCAAGGGATACCATGAGCATAAGGGGGAGATGTTGATATCACAAGGATGAGAGAGAGATGAACACACAAGGGTTAATAGCAAAAGTCTAACATGAGATAGCAACCGTGCAACAAGCAGAGATGGAGAGGGATAGTTTGGCGTCGCGGTGATCAGAGAGAGGGAGAGAGCACAACCAGTGAGAGCAATCAGAGAGAGCGCATGAGGCGAGCGAGCGAGTCGAAGAAAATCGGAGAAGTGGAATGCTAGGGTTGGGTCAGGGGCTTACTTGAAGTCGGGGAGAGGTTTTCTAGTAGGGTCATCGGGTGTTTATTTTGTTCCAACCTTCCAAGTCTAAGTTATAATAGATATGCAGCTACATAATCTGTCGCATATGTGATATTACCGCATATTGAATGATTGCCTTTTTTTAGAAACGGTGGGATGGGCCACCTTTAGAGGACTATCCAAAAAATATATTAATAGTAAATTAAATAATTACACCCGCCAGGAATCCGGGAGGGCTCCGTCATGTCCAAGTACATTTTCGGAATAGAACCTCGACCCCTCAAAAATCACACTATTTCTGCCCAACCAGATGCATCAGATTGTCGCACAAATATTTAATCTTCCGTTCTCTGAACCTCCCCACTTTTTGCAAGAGTCCCAGAAGCTGTCCTTATTACTTTAATCGAGACATGTGATTGCTGCTCTTTGCCATACATCAACCGAACCAGGGCACTCAAAAAATAAGTGGTTCACGTCCTCCTGGGATTCGCTACATCTACAACATACCTCCATAGCTCCAGAGAAGAGCCTCGCTTTCCTAGCTGCCGTCAAGTCGTCAACACCCACTCCCTCCTCAGAAGCCAGAGAAAAACCTTTAGCCGGGACGGGATCTGCCAAGATCAGATCATACCGCAGTCCCTCGAGATTATTGAATCCATATTGGAAGGTTGGGCAGCCAAAGATCTGTTGACCTTTTGAGCCGAGAAGGATCCATCTCGCCAACCCCAAGCGTCCCGTCCCATCGTTAGACCTGCCCGGTTGGATAGCCGACCAGACAGACACAGAAATTTAGCCAATCTCTGATCCACAAAGGTAGGAGACCTGGACTCGTTCACCCACACCTCGGCCACACTGACATCCTTGTTTTAAGCCAGATATCTAGATCGACTGGATGAAGAGATGCGACACTACCGCTTCGTGGTCGATTTTGGTGAATGGGAAGCAAGAGGGTTGCTTCTTCCAGCCACAGAGGGGTGTGCGACAAGGGTGTCCTATGGCCCCTCTGTTGTTCGTTTTGACGGTTGATGCTTTGGTGGTTATTACCAGGGTGGCGGAGGAGGGCGGCTTCTTCAGAGGGTTCTCCAAAGATGGTCTTTCTGTGCCTCTCCTGCAGTATGCGGACGATACCTTATTCTTTATGGAGGGTGGAGTGGAGGAATGCAAAGCGGTAAAGGCGGTGCTTGATATCTTTGGCGATCTCTTGGGTCTAAGGGTGAATGGTGCCTGTAGAGATAATTATGTAGTTGGTGTATCTTTTATGCTATTTTTATTTTCTATGTTCCATCTTATGTAATTTTTCCATGAGCTGTCTCTATATAAGAGAACCTAGGATTCTTTGGAATATAGAACAACTCTTTCCTTCAGCATGGTATCAGAGCCAAAACCCTAAACCATTCCCACAACACCCCCCCCACCCGTCCCGCCCTGCCGGGCCCTGCCGCCCCCTCTCCTCGGTGCAGCTCCCCTCCTCCTGCCGGGCCCCTCCCCTCCTGTCGCCGCTGCCCCTCCCTCTCGCCGACCCCACACATCCCGCTGGGCCCTCTCCTGCCGACCCTTCCCCTCCCACTGGGCCCTCTCTATCCGGCGACCACCTGCCGGTTCCTGCCCTCGCCGACCTCTGCCACAGCCGCCTCTTCCGCCATCTCAATGGATTTGAGTACGTAAAGTCAACATATGCACAAAAATACTATGAGGTTCATGTAGACACTTGTCTTTTCGTCTACAAATCCTAGTTCTTCGTCTCCGGCGAGATGTCAGAAAACAAAGTCGATATGCCCTCCATAGGCGCATTCAAAGGTCCCGCACCAATAGTCAAGATGGATGGGACGAACTATTAGCTCTGGGCGATGCAGTTCATGAACCTCATGAAGTCGAACGGTATGAAGCATATTCTTACCGAGGAAGAGCCTGCAGAGAAGACTGGGATCTATGCCTCATGGGAGGCTGATGATTCACATGCCAAGGTTTGGCTGTCAGGCACGTTGTCGATGGAGATTGCTGATGATGTCCTTCATCATCCCATCGCTAAGGCGATGTGGGACATACTGGCGGCAACATATTCACAGGTGCGGAATGAGACCAAGATGTTACAGCTCCAACACGACATATTCACAATGAAGCAGAATGGACGGCCACTTCACTCCTTGTATACATCCTTGTGGGGGTTGTTTGAGAAACTCTATAGTACTATTCCTCTCACGACCACCCCCGAGCAGCAGAAGACATTTAGGAATACTACCATGGCGGGGGTTCTGTGTGCAGCCCTTGATCCTGAATATGATGCCGCCCGATCACAGATACTTGCCGATGCTACCATTCCTCCAATGGAGGACGTCTACCGGAGGCTTAGCCGCATCTCTGTCTCGTCCAGTGCTTCTACTCCACCACCATCGGCGATGGCTGCTTACAGAGGGAGAGGTGGTTCTTCTTCATTCCGTGGTCGTGGACCTCGTGGTCGAGATGGTCGTTTTCATCAGCCATGTACTTTTTGTCATCGGACAGGCCATGCTGAGGATACATGCTATTCTAAGCATGGATTTCCAGCCTCGGCGCGAGTAGCCGAACATGTTGCATCTCCGTCGGCATCTGCTTCGGATCAGAGGTTTGAGGAGCTTGTTGCAAGATTGCGAGATACCATGCCTCCTTTTTCTACAAATTCTCCATGAGGCCCTTCAGATATTGCTGCTCCAGCTTCTGCCAGTACTTCTGCCACTGCTAGCACCTCAGGTAGTGTTTGTGCGTTTACATCATGTTATAGTTTTGATGTCTCAGATTGGATCATGGACTCCAGTGCCACACACCATCTTTGCTACGACAGAGACAGACTTATGTCATACAGGGAGATTCCACCAGGGCGGTCAGTGGTAATAGCTGATGGGACCCATTCACCCATTATTGGACAGGGGGAGATTACTTTGTCGCCTTCCATGCATCTACAGAATGTCTTATATGCCCCTGATTTTTCGATGAACGTACTTTCTATTAGTCAGATTACAAAGGATTTGCACTGTCGCGCTATATTTGACCCATCTTCTCTTATATTTCAGGACATTCTAATGGGCAGGGTGATTGGTTGTGGTTCTGAGCAGGATGGTCTTTATCGTCTGACCCGGAGTTCATATGCTGGTGTCTCCTCTCATGCAGCTGGATCTGTCTCTCCGTATACATGGCATCTACGCTTTGGTCACCTTCCCCTTCAGAAGATGTGTCATCTCTTGCCTCCGATTTCTCCGAGTTCTTCCTTTTGGTGTGAAGCCTGTCAGTTGGGAAAGCACAATAGAGCTAGCTTCCCTAGTCGTCAGTGTCGGAGCAGTAGATCCTCTTTTGAATTACTTCATGTCGATATTTGGGGTCCAAGTCGTGTCCCTGATCACCAGGGACACATGTTTTATCTGATCACCAGGGACACATGCTTTATCTTGTAGTCGGTGATGATTTCTCTCGTGTGTCGTGGGTCTTTCCATTAAAGAATAAATCTGAAGCAGGAGATGTTATCAGGAATCTTATCAATGAAGTGCAAAATGTTTTTTCCTCTCATGTGAAAATATGTTCGTACTGATAATGCTTTGGAATTTTGCACTCGTTCTCTCTCACATTTTTTTTCATCAAGAGGTATTATTCATCAAACCACATGTGCATACACCTCTCAATAAAATGGAGTCGCTGAGAGAAAACTTTGTCATCTTCTTGATATTACTCGAACCCTACTTATCCAGAGTTGTGCTCCTATTTCTTTTTGAGGAGATGCCGTCCTTATAGCTTGCTATCTTGTCAATCGTGTGCCGTCCTCGGTACTTGGTGAGAAAATTCCCCTTTTGTTGTTTTTCCAGACAAGGAATTATTCTCACTTATTCCTCGTGTTTTTGGTGTTGTTGGTTTTGTTCATCAATTGTCTCCTGGTCTTGACAAGCTCTCGCCTATGGCAGTCAAATGTGTCTTTGTGGGTTACTCTCGGACTCAGAAGGGATACCGTTGCTATGATCCTGTATACAAGAAATACTATGTCAGTGCTGATGTTACATTCTTTGAGTCTGTTATCTACTTCTCTCCTGCAGGTGATAGGTTGGCCTCATCCACATCTAATGACGAGGTCTATGTTCCTCCTCCTCCTATTTTGAGTCCACCAAAGTCCATCCCAGTTCCTGTGGTCGTGCCAACATCACCACCACCGCCACCACCACTGCCACCACCACCAAAACCACCTGTCTCGCCATTACCAAAATATTATACACGTCTGTCGGGTCCTGCTCATGCTGCATGTCAATCATCCAGCACGCCTAATGTATGCCTAGATGTTATTTCTAATGATGGATCGAATAGTGTGCATGTGCAGGGTTCATCATTGCAGGAGGAATGTGAACCATCGAATAATGTGGTTGATGATCTGGATGTCCCTATTGCTATACGGAAGAAGAAATGCACTTGTACTTCGTATCCTCTTGCCTCCCAGGTTTCCTTTCATCGCCTCAAGGGGGACTTTCAGAGGCTTGCAGTGGTTTTGTCTTCTGTGGAGATACCACAGAATTATCAGGATGCCTTGAAGATTGATTGTTGGCGTTCTGCCATGGAGGAGGAAATGGTTGCTCTACAGTCACGGGGTACATGGAGCTTGGTTCCCGCTCCCTCAGGGAGCATCTGTCGTTAGCTGCGAATGGGTATTCACTGTCAAGTATCACGCAGTTGGTAATCTTGATCGTTACAAGTCAAGACTAGTGGCACGAGTTTTTTACTCAGACATATGGCATGGATTATATGGATACCTTCTCTCCAGTTGCTCGCCATTCCACTCTTCGTATTCTTCTGTCAGTTGTTGTGGTACGTGATTGACCCTTGTTTCAACTTGATGTTAAGAATACATTCTTGTATGGTGATCTGCAGGAAGAAGTCTACATGCAGCAGCCTCCGGGGTTCGCTGCTGAGGGGGAGAATCATATGGTGTGTAGACTTCATAAGACAATATCTGGCCTTAAATAGAGCCCAAGGGTGTGGTTTCAGAAGCTTTCCCATCTAATTGAACAACAATGATTCAAGAGATCAAATTCGGATCACTCGTTGTTCATTCAGAAGACTCTTAGAGGTACAGTTGTCATCATGGTGTATGTTGATGATATTTTGGTTACAAGAGATGATACTCAGGGGGTAAAGATGGCAAAAGCATTTTTGGGCCGTCAGTTTGTTACGAAGGATCTTGGTACTCTACGATACTATCTGGGGTTGGAGTTTGCCAGGAATGCATAGGGTCTTGTGATGACCCAAAGGAAATATATTACAGATATGCTTATCGAGACATGCATGGTTGGGTGTAGACCCTCAACTACTCCTATGGACCCTAACATGAAATTATATGATAATGATACAGAGGAAGTTGACAGGAGAAGGTATGGAGAAATGGTGGTAAGCTTCTTTACATCACTATAACTCGACCTGATATTGCCTTTGCAGTCAGTCGGGTAAGCCAGTTCATGGGACAACCGAGACAGGTACATATGGATGCCATATATATGATACTCAGGTATCTAAAGTCGTCTTTAAGCACATGGTTGTTGTTTAGAAAGGTAACAAATTTATCTATCTCGGCATGTGCGGATGCTGATTATGCAGGATGACCTAAGGATCAGAAGTCTACTTCTGGCTTTGCAGTGTTTGTGGGTAGCTCTCTAGTTTCTTGGAAAAGCAAGAAACAAACAGTTGTGGCTAGATCGAGTGTTGAATCTGAATATAGGGCCATGGCACAAGGAAGTACGGAGATGATGTGGGTTTGAGCTGTACTAGAAGACTTGCATATAGATGTACCTATACCCATGCAGCTACAATGTGATAATCAAGCCGCATTGTTCATTACCAATAATCCTGCCTTTCATGAAAGAACTAAACATATTGAAGTAGATTGCCACTACACTAGAGATATGATCTAGAAGGGCTTGATTTCTACTTCACATGTTAGTTCAGGGGAGCAAACTGCCGACATCTTCACTAAGCCATTGCTCAGAGGACCATTCCAGAAGTGTACTTCCAAGTTGAGCATGATTGACATCTATGCTCCATCTTGAGGGGGAGTATAGAGATAATTATGTAGTTGGAGTATCTTTTATGCTATTTTTATTTTCTCTGTTCCATCTTATGTAATTTACCCACGGGTTGTCTCTATATAAGAGAGCCTAGGGTTCTTTGGAATATAGAACAACTCTTTCCACCAACAGTGCAAAATCGGCGTTCGTGCCCTTTAACATGTCGGTTGCGGACTCGGTGACGTGCAGTGTGGTTCTTGATACGTTGTTGAAGTCATTGCCTATCTCCTACTTGGGACTGCCTCTTCTGACGGGGTGACTGTGTCAGGTCGACTGGTCGTCGCTGGTCGAAAAGTTGGAGAAGAAGCTTTCGGGGTGGAAGGAAGGCGACTCTCTTATCTAAGGGCGGTCGCCTGATCCTGACTAGGGCGGTTCTCTCGGCCATTCCGATTTTCTTCATGTCCTTGAGGGCTTTGCCAGTGGGGGTCTAATACAAGCTGGAGTCTTTGATGCGTAGGTTTTTCTGGTCGTCTTCGCATGGAGACAGGGGCATGGCTTTGGTTGATTGGTCGTCGGTTTCTACGCCTACCAGAGAGGGTGGCTTGGGTGTTCTAAATCTGGGAGTTATGAATAAAGCGTTAATGGCAAAGTGGGTGATAAAGATTTGGGGTCCTGGAGTGGATCTGTGCTCCACTCTTATCAGAACTATCTATGGTGTTTCTTCCAGTCAGGCGGTCCAAGCGGACGGAGGGGGTACAGCAACCACTTTCTGGAGAGGGGTTTGCTCGGTCTTACCGTATTTAACGGGTCGCTTGAGGCCTATACTTGGGGATGGTCGCATTTTTTGTTTCTGGAGGGACAACTGGACTGATGGGGGAGCTCTCTGCAATCTGTATCCAAGGTTATTTGCACTGAATGATTGCCTTTGCGGACCGTTGAGAACCTTGAGTCCACATATGTGGCCGCTCGGACCAACTTTCTAAACGTTAGATGCTTAACACAAAGTCTAGTCGTCTACCGGACAAATCATTCCTTTAGACTCCAACCCACTAGTTCAACCTTCTCTCCATAATGACCAAGATACATCTTCATCATCTATTACAAGAGACTAGTGTGTTGAGGCGAGGTGATATGTTTTGTCATGTATTATGGGTTTGAGTGAGGGGTGATTTCATTTGTTGCAAGCTGAGAATTTTATGAGCACATCTTTTAGTCATGGAACTTGGGTGTGTTGGTGGAACCATATAAAGAGCACTACACCTTTGTAATCCTTGAAAAAGCTAAGACAAGATTTGACCCATAATGTCTCCTCTCGTGGCATAGGACGATCCTTCGAAACTATCTCAAACCACGTAAACAGTCTTTTTGACATCTTGTTTGGCTGCTTTTATTCGTCTTTATGTTAGTCTTCCACAGTTGAAGATAATAATTTGCATGCCTATATAAAGAAGGCCCCTTTGGTTAATGAAAGAGACAGACCAGACAAGAAATATAATTCTGGGAGATCAACTCCATTATTTCTGTCTGCTTCCCTTTTTTTCTGGCACGTCTTCGCATGTCTCTTGTAAATCCCCTTGCTGCTTGATATGTTTCCTTCCCAATTTGCACATCTTTGCGCTCCCAAAGTCCTATGCTACATGAATGTTTCCCTTTCCCTCACCCTCCATCTCTTTCTCTTGCCTGGTTGATCCACTTGCATCAATTCTTCGATAGGAAATCCAACTGATATTATTATAGTCATCCTCTTAACATATACATCTACATACTACATGTATCTCTGGGCTTCCCCATTACGTCAAAATGCAATAACTTAATGAACTGCTTCGATTAACGAAAGGAAATCCAACTGATATTACTAGTCATCCTCTTATCCTGTATAACTAAATAGTATGTGTCTCTCGTCTTTCCCAGCATGTCAAAATGCAATAACTTGAACAGATTAGCATTACATTATAGAAAAATATGATTCAATAACATAAAGATTAAATGAGTTTATGTTGGAGTATATGTGTCACTTATGTAAGATGGGTAAATGGATCCTTCCAAGATCAATTTACCACATCCAGAGTTTAGTCTCATATCTACCAATGGTGGGACTTAGAGGGTCTGTGGAGGCCATATAAGAAGCCCCAAACCTCCTGTAACAGATGAGAAATTGCAATGCAACATATGGCCCTTTGAGGCCTTCTCCCGTGGTTTCATCCCGCTCCTTAAGGAGTAGGGTTCCATGTTAAAATCACATGTTCCTCAATGTTTTCTTGTTTTCTCTGATATATGTTTCCGCATTATATTTTCTAACATAGTATCAAAGCGGGTTCAATTCTTGAGGAATTATTTCATGTTCTTTATTTGTGTTTGAGATTCGAGATTCACTTCTAGGGTTTTGTTGAAATCCTAATTCATAATTTTGTCAAGATTCGATTCTTCATTGTTCTTAAAGAATATTCTGAGGAGTATATTAGATTATGCGATCATGTTCAAGTTCCGAAGACCTGTTCCTATTTCAGAATTTTTAAGGTTTATTTTGAAACCCTAATATTGTAGAAGATTCAATGGCATTTCGATGGCAGTTTGTTCATGTTCTATCATTCATCCTCTGATTCTTGGGTTCCTGGAACCCTAGTTCTAGAAAGATCTCTGCCGACATTTGTATGATCTCCAGATTATGGTACAAGAAGTTTGCCGAATAAGGGCACCGATCCCAGGCGTGCGAGCTTTAATTCAGATCCAGGCAGTGACCCAACCCAAGTTCAAGATCATCTCCAGGCTGCAGTCATATGGCATCTCGTCGATTTCCAGGATGAAGCCGCATGGTGGTTCCCCTTGCAGGAATCGAGAGCCTGGTGGTGTACCTAGTCCGGCCCATCATGGGAAGTGGCGCCGCCAAGCCCTCTCCGGCGTAGACCTCGACCCTTCTGGCCTTCCCTTCAGCGAAGTCGTTGTCGGAGTGGCTCCGTCCTCGCCTACCGTCGGGCTCCCTCTCTGCTTGGGGCGTCTGACCGGGCACCAAGTTTGTCCACAACCTCTGGCTCGAGCTCTCCCTCGGGGATACCTCCCTCGATCCCCTGCCCCTCGTCCGCACTGTCCACATCGCCTCTGTCCACGTCTGTGACTTCGTCGGCATCGTCCTCATTGAGTCCCACCAACTCCTCTCCGATGGCTTCGTATGCCCTTGCGGCCGCCTCCTCTCCAGATCATTGCGTGCCCTCTAGGTGGCAGCGGTGACATCATCGGAACCCTAATAGGGGCGGCTCCCTTTGTGAGGAGGTTCCCAAATCAGGGAACCCTATTTTTAAAAAATTGATGAGGCACGTGCGATTCTTTTATGTAAAAGCCCAAGTGGGCTACAACAAAAAAAGGGGGTGATGTTGCTTAAAAAAAGAGGGAGAGAGATTTCAAAAAAAAGGAGAGGAAGAAAGCAAGCCCAATAGGTTGTTGTTTATAAAAAAATTTGAGAAAATGCGCGTACAAAGGAAAAGTTGTACGGAAAGAAAAAAAAAGAAAGAAAGAAAGGAAGGAAAATAATCGGAAAAAAATGATTCAAAAAATGTGAGAAGAAAAGCTGTATAAAAAATTTGGGTTTGGCATATGCATGTTTTGTTTCCCTCATTCTCTTGTCTTTTCCCAACTTTATCGATGCCATTGTTTTCCGACAAGTTTGTGAGAAAGGGGGAGTATTGTGTAGAGTCGCATGTCTGTTCCAGATTCAGATGTCAGATTCCAGACCAGCCAGATGTTCAGACTCTATAGTTCAATTGCAGACTCTATGTATCGGTTCAGAGTCCAAGTTTGAGGCACTCCATATTTGAGTGACACATTTTCTTCGAGTTCTCCATAGATAGACTCCTTTTTCAGACGCGCACATGTATGTAGTCGTCAGTTTGTGGTCCTCATCTTTTGTTTTGGTCAGAGTTTTCATGTGTTCCATAGGGACTCCAGAGTAGAGATCTCATTCCCTATACCATATGGGATAGGATTTTTATGTGGTTTCATAGGGACTCCAAAGTATAGATCCCATTCTCTGAGCCAGTATTGGAGAGACCCAGTTCTCCGACGAGGAGACTTTTTCAGACCTCATTCTTCAGCGACCATGGACTCCGACGAGGATGTCTCCACGACTTTTCAGTTCGGCCCTTTCGGAGATGGAGTAGTTGTCCACATGATGTGGCTGGCCAGAGTTATCCATGTGTATACTCATTTCCAGTTGCAGTGACTCTGACAGACGCAGTATAGAGCACATGCTCTCCGATGAGGAGATTCAGTTTGACTCACACTCCAACCCGTTTGTTCCTCCTCACCTGCACGACATGAGAAGCAACGTCCTCGACAGCAACCGACAGTTGTGCGCGTTGAGTTGATATTGTCTGTAGTGTCATGTAGTGTGAGTTTGAGTAATTTCTTTCTATTTGTCCAAGCTGAGCATTGCATGCTCCAGCTTGAGTGGGGAGTGTTGGAGTATATACCACTTATGTAAGATGGGTAAATGGATCCTTCCAAGATCCATTTACCACATCAAGAGTTTAGTCCCACATCTACCATTGGTGGGACTTGGAGGGTATGTGGAGGCTGTATAAGAAGCCACAGACCTCCTGTAACATATGAGAAATTGCAATGCAACGTATGGTCCTTTGAGGCCTTCTCCCATGGTTTCATCCCGCTCCTTAGAGTGTATGTTTCCACGTTAAAATCTTGTGTTCTGGGGAGTGTTGGAGTATATACCACTTATGTAAGATGGGTAAATGGATCCTTCCAAGATCCATTTACCACATCAAGAGTTTAGTCCCACATCTACCATTGGTGGGACTTGGAGGGTATGTGGAGGCTATATAAGAAGCCACAGACCTCCTGTAACATATGAGAAATTGCAATGCAACGTATGGTCCTTTGAGGCCTTCTCCCATGGTTTCATCCCGCTCCTTAGAGTGTATGTTTCCACGTTAAAATCTTGTGTTCCTCAATGTTTTATTCTTTTCTTTGTACGCTTCCGCATTATATTTTTTAACAGTTTATCAATATATGATGATAATTAACCTCTATTGATCATCCTCTGGCTTTTCAGGAAAAAAAGAGACGGAAGAGTACCCTGTGGTTTCTTGTTTAGGGGAGCCACTGGGACAATTACAGAGAGAACTAACATTAAAATAATAAATGAGAAAAGGCCTCAGGCTACAATAGAAGTTTTTAACACTAAAACTGTTGCTATTATCTTCTCTAAAAGGGAGATCCCAAAACAAACGTTATATACAATATGTTCAGTAAGACATTTTCTCGTCCAGCTTTTTGTAGCATTATATGCAGATCTTGCAAAAGTAGATTTTATAGTTGAATGCAGGTACTAGTGGTTGAATTCTTACTGATGTTTTTACATGCAGTTTATAAACCATCTTGTCAATCAACTTGCTAGGCACCGCTTCCTGAAAATAGCTTGTTTAATGGAGCGAAAGTCTATTCTTGGGGCATATTCCTTGCTCAGAGTTATCGAGTCAGAATTGCATAGCTACCTTTCAGCTGCCTGCATCCGTATGGTATCCAGTCATCTTTGCTTCATATCCATATATGTCTATAATGACTTTTCCCTTGTGGAACACTGAAACAAGGATCGGATGCATAGTAATCATGATTATATTCTATATTGAGGAGTAACTGCCGTGATTGTTATTTATCTTTATATAATAGGGTAACTATCTGTCAGCAAGTCAAATTGCATCAGAAATACATGAGCAAGGAGCAGTTGACGACAGGGACACTTTTCTTCATAGCATAAGGGATCTCTTGAGCATTCATTCAAGTATGTGTTGATTGTTTTGGATGTAAAATATAGGTTTTGGGAATTCCAAATTTATTTTTTCTCCCTTTTTATTATAGATGCTCAAGGCACACTGCCCACATATGTCTCTGCTCATGGCATCATTCAGAAAATATCCAACCTTCAATCAGATCTATGCTCTCTTCAGTTTGAATTGGAAAATTCCCTTCCCGAAGACAGAAGGAGATGCATTAACGATCTGTATGTATCTGTCATTGTAATATAAGTTACTTTTTAGGTGATTTTCTTCATGAAGATTTGTGGATTTTGAAATATTGGGCATGCATCATTTATTTAAATTTGGATGCCAACATGTGTAAAAGCTGAACATCAGCAGAATCTTATTAGCACAATTCGTGGAAACACGTTATAAAAAGTTAACCTGCTTTTTTTGGAAGACTATTAACTGCCTTCTTTTTGCCAGTGTATGATTATCTTTATTAACATAATTTTAGCGATCGATTACTTTTGTAGAATTGAACCAGTTGATGTTGGACAAATTTTTGTTTTGGTTGATGTAAAAGTTGAAGAACACAAAATGACATAAGATTGTGTGCATGACCAACAATGCAACGTGGAGGATATGTAAATTTCATTCATATAGAACTTCTCATATTCTTCCTTGGGCCCTTTTTTCTTATGTTCAAATCTGGATAACGATCTGCCTGAATTTTAAGTAGGTTTTTTTTTGAAAAGCCAAATGATGAATAGCTGGGATGGTTAGTCATCCAAATATCATTAAAATAGGTTTATGATGGGAAATAGCAAAAGCATCCATCTCAACCTACACATGAACACACGCAGGACTTAGTACAAACCCTTGGTACTGTTCAAAAATTTATAATAATATCTCTCATTTTGGAATATGAAAACATTCCATAAATCGATTATAGGAAAGTTTCGGTCTCATTGTTTTCTACATGTTGAACTACTTTCATACATTTTTGTCTTCTGAAGCTCTTTTAGAAACTATTGAAACATAAATCATCATACCATGCGATGTTTGCAACTCTAATTAATTAGGCACAAGAAACGAACATGGTCTACATCTTATTCATCTTTCGACAGAGAGCATAAGTTTTTTTAGTTCAAAAAGGGGGAAATACTCTGGAGGTATCTGTCCCAAGCTTTATTTAAAGAAGGGTGCATGAAAACTTACAACATCCATGTCTCGGAGAGATCTAGTTAAATAGACAACATTATCAACATAAAATCTATGTGAACGAAAATTTAGCCCATTACGAGAGATTCAGATCGTC
The DNA here is from genome assembly GCA_037367405.1 of Ottelia alismoides. Taxonomy (NCBI): domain Eukaryota; kingdom Viridiplantae; phylum Streptophyta; class Magnoliopsida; order Alismatales; family Hydrocharitaceae; genus Ottelia; species Ottelia alismoides. The sequence goes on from JAZKJV010000394.1 coordinate 349,162, forward strand.
CAGATCATGGTGAATGGGCGCAACAACTCCAACATATATTTGAACTGGTAGGCCATCAGGGAGTTCCAAAAGTTTGTGTCGGAAGAAGGGTCCACCCACAAAATGTTCATCTTCGACTGAATCTCGCAGACTCGAGCCCAAGGATAGAAAAGATGATCCAAAATTTCCTCCTCAGGAGCACACACAGAGCATCCAATTTCACCTCCTTGGATGGAGGATTTCCTCACCTTAGTCAGCAACCGTCCAAGCCTGTGGAGCCAAAGGAAGACCTTGATCTTCATCAGCGCCCTCATCACGAGCTGCTTCCTCCTCGAGTACCAATTGTGATGGCACACAATTGGTGGTATTTTTGCATTGTGCACTAAATAAGTTTCAATCTTTAATCGGGTTTGAGTTGTGCTATAGTTTGAGTTGAGACCCACCCCTTCGTGGGTACTTATGTAATTTTGCTTTCAAGTATCTATACATTAACAATAATGTCTCTCTAGAGGCTTATTGGCTCTCATTTCATATATTAAAGTAATTACTTTCCACATAGCATCAGAGTATTTGTCCTAAATCGATATTCTTTACCACAAGAACCTCTCTCCATCATTGCCCCCTACCCATTTGCCGCCGACTTGGGCTCATAACAGCCATTGCCTCCTCTACTGACCTTTCAAAACCATCTCTGACACCTCTACGACCATTACTACTGTTAATAACGGTTGTTGCCCCATCCAATGACTCGCTACTCCCATGTGATGATCTAGACAGTAGTGGATCATTGTTTTTCCATTTATTTATATTCTGCCATATGAGAAGATGTCCAGAGATCCGGAATCTGTTCTTGTAGCTTGAGGAAAACATTCTATCATCAAATCGTCAAGTTGGACATGATCGATTATGCTAATAGGTCATGATCATCCTGATAATAATTAGTGGACAGATGAAGCTTCATATATGGGATGAAAACAATGTCACTGTGTATGCATGGCTTTTGCGCAATGACATTTTCGAAATGCATATATGGTGATCTACTATGGCATCGCATACACGGTCTGGAGCAATCTGAAGGAGTCATTCTTAGAAGAAGAAGAATGTGAGCCATGCATTTTAAATTTATCATGAGATGATGCATCTTAAACTGGAGGAAGCCTCTTTCCTAAAACTATTCACTTGTATAATTTTTATAGGTCCGATTATACATTGATGGACTGAATCCTGCTTATTGCTTAACTAGGGATCAAATTATGATGGGAACCATGTTGCCCAATCTCTAGGAGATGCACAACAAGCTTAATCGCCTTGGTGGCACCCAACATCATGAGGTATTTGATTCCTAAACTACTGCTCTTCTTGTTACTTCTGGACAAGGAGAAAAGATGCCTAGAGGAGTTTGTGGTTGAGGCCACCACAAAGTTTTTACTTGACCAATTCATCTCACTATCGGGCAGATTGGCTCCACTGAGCTATACTAGGAGAGGTAAGACTCAATATATAGGATGCACTGATATGTGTTGGGGCAAGCACTGCAGGCACTACAATGCTCACATGGCTACCACTGAGAGAGGTGGATTTCATATGGTAACACTCCATCTACAGTCTTGAGCTCGGCATGCCCCAAAATGCTTCCATGCTTGCTAGCGAAGTATCCAATGATTTACATTCGATAATTGTTTTTGATCTCATTCTCACGAATGTCTGGGATTATGTCCAGTTCCATATCGGCCGGGTCCGAAAAAGAGATTCTTGCTTCGGATGAGAAGATGGAATCTCTTCTCAAAAATCAAACATGGGTATCAGTCAAGTTAACAAGTGCGGAAAAAATATTGTCTGCAAGTGGTTTTTTAAGAAGGATGTAGTTCCATGTACTAAAGAAAGAAGGCATGTTTCATTGGAATGGTAAGGATGTGCCATTCAAAGACCAAGGATCATGTAGGATCTGGCATGTTCCCGTACATTTTCCCAACATGCATTATTAGCATGTTCGTGGACAGCCTAAGATAAGAGTGTTATGAAGCATCAAATGTATATTTTAATATTTCAAAGGAACACATTATATTGGCCTCGTCTACGAAAGTGATAAATGTGTCTGGTTGTTGGGAATGCAGATCAATATTATGATGTAACATGGATATGAGAAGATCAACGACTATAGTTTTGTACAGTAGGTCATTTTATCATCTAGTTGAAAGAAACCTTACCTAATCATGTAGAGGCAAAAGACATGGAATTGGTTGAAGCAGCTAGTTAAGGCATCTTGTTAAAAAACATGCTAAGAGATCTTGAACTTCAATATGATCATGTAATAGTATAAAAACAGTTTGAGTGCTATTTGCTCTGCTAAGGATAACATTTTTCTTGAAAGAACCATGTACATTGATGCCAGATACTACTCCATTCCAATAAAGAAGATGACTAGATTGAAGAAGATTTAAACAAATGATAATAGGGTTTTTGTCAGTTCTGCCCCTCTGAGATCTTGCAATTTCAATTATGCCTCTCCCTTTTTAGGAATATCAGTAGTGCCCTCGACTTTTTGCGTTCTATCACTTGTTCCCCTCTTTTACTTTAACCGTTACTGAGTTGAACTTAACCATGGTTTCTTCAAACCATGGTGCAATTAAGAGGTATAATTGTCCAGACTTCTTCATCTTCTTCCTCCATTTGTTCTTCTTCCTTACTCTTCATAATTTCTCTCTCTTAGTTACATCTTCATGCATCCATCGAATCTCTGAATTTTTTGCATTTTCACGGATATATCACTCATTACGGATCAAACGGTCTATTTTATTGATTTTTTCGGTGAATTTTTATGAATCAATTAGTCAAAATTTTATCTTAGTTAAAAAAATAATGAAAGCCCTCATGTTTCAGCCCTTCCTCTACAGGTTCTTGACGACGGCTGGTAGGGGGCGACCTGGGCGCGGGGGAGGAGGAGGCGCGGGGGAGGCGAGGGGGCAACGCGGGCCGAGGGAGGGATAGGCAAGGGGGCGGCGCGTTCAGGGGGAGAGGGAGGCGAGGGGGTGGCGCGGGCCGGGGGAGGGGTAGGCGAGGGGGAGGAGGATGCGCAGTGGGCCGACGGGGGCAGGGGGAGGCGCAAGGGCGGCGCAGTGGGCCGGCGGGGGAGGGGTAGGTTAGGGCGAGGAGCTGCGGGCGAAGCAGGAGAAGCCGAGGCCGGGAGAGGAGCTGCGGGCGTGGGTTGCATATGGCAGAGCAATGGCGACACCCTCGTGGAGCAGCCCAAGTGGATTCCACCCTGCTATCAGCGCGGCGTGCCACTACGCATCCTTCTGCTCATCACTGAAGTATGAGAGCACTCCGATCACACAGTTGGACATCAGGAAATCCTTCGTGTGTTTTGCCGTCAATTTTAGTTGGGCAAAGAACATCACGAGCATCTCCAGCGCTGTGAAGATGCAGTCCTCGTTGAGGTAATGGACCTTCACGGAAACCCTCTCATCGTTGCTTTTGACGGTCTCGTATGGGAGGAGAAGGCGCTTTGTCTGGTCGTTTTTCCATTCAAAGCGGAGTCTGACGAGGCGTTTGAGCTGGGAGATGGTAGACTCGGGTTTGGTCGTGATGGGGCAGTAGTCGGCGGTGTGGGAGGAGCTGTGGGTGAAGGGGAGCAGCCGGAGGTGGGGGAGGAGTTCCGAGCAGAGAGGGAGGAGGTTGGGAGAGGAGGAAGAGGATGAGGATGAAGAAGAAGATGATGAGGATGGACTTTTCTATCCATTTTTTAAACTTAATTCCCGATGCATCGTCAAAGTTAACGCCCATTTGCATTGGGAATAAACGGCAACTAACCGGAGGGGCACAAGAGATAAAACGACAAGAAGTCAGGGGCACAATGGATATTCTTGAAAAGAGAGGGGCATAACTGATATTGGAATATCTCGGAGGGGCACAACTGATAAAAATCCATGATAATATTTTCACATGTTTACTAGGCCAGCTCTTAAAAAGAAGTTCCAATGTTGCTTGGACTTGATTATTGCAAATAGATGGTAATAGCTTCGATGTTTGGTATAGTGGTAGAGTTCAATAATTATATCTGTTTAATAGAAGAGTCAATTCAAGGTGGAGATTTGGTGGTATGCCTCTAACACATCAATTAGCTTTGATGTAGTTGTATTTCATTAGTTACCTCCATTATTTTAGAAAGAAGCTGCTCATCAAGAATAGGGTTTTGTTGGTGTCTGTCTATTATTAGGGTAATCCTATGCTGATTTTCTCCATGTGATGCAAGAACAATTTGCTAATGTGGGAAAAGGCTTTGTTGTTTTTGAATGCAAGAACAATTTTATGTACCATGTAAATTTCATGTGTTTGTGCATTTTTTCTTTTCTTTTTGTGCTCGATATCTACAACATATGAAATGGTTAAGAAGATTGTTAAAAAGCACAGATTTTTCTTCTAGAAGTGTACTAACAAGGGTGAAGGCTTATATTGCATAGTTGTTTGGTATCATGTCAATAAATTAATGTTAGGTGGGGTGTTGGAATCTGTCGTTTGTAGTCAACGACGTATTGTTGTCGTTTGAGTCGTGCTCCGGAGTGGATTTGGCTCCTTTGTTTTTAATGTCTTCTGTAGGAGAATGACTTGATACACGATAAACGACTTACTTTACATGTGTGTTGATATCATAGAAGGTTAGGATATTATTGACACTGGGTGTGAAAACTTGGCGGTGGATCTCTGTTCTACTTTTTGTTTATGATTGGTTTGTTTTCTCATTCGGGAGTGTTGATATGCCTTGAATTCCAACCATTTGTTGGGTTGGATTGTTGATGTGGCTGATCTCCACCCTACATCCTGATTGGCTGAGAGTTTTTTTAGAAGTAAAAAAGGACGGTCTCTCAAGTTGGGACCCACCACAATATACGTTTATTATATATATATATATAAGAAAAAGAACCATAAGAGTTACAAAAAGTGATATGGTGCAAGCTTTACATAACGCTCGACAATGCTCGGCCACATTCTCAATAAAAAGTATTCCCCCCAAAGATTACATCATTTCTTGTACACCAAATTGCCCACAAAAATGTGAAAATAAAGGTTGGGTTCTCTCGTCCAGATCTATTCACCAATCTCAACTCACTCTAAAAACCTGAATTGTTTTGCCCAGCACGAAAATAAAGATTGGTTGAGAGTTATTAGGCTAAATTGGTGTGATGCCTAATCCACCTCCTGAATCCTTATTGGCTGTTGTTGGGTCAGATTGTTGAGATGCATGATTTGTCTCCTGAATATCAATTGAGTGAGAGCTATTGGGTTGGATTGATGAGATGTCTGATCTGTATCCTCAATCATGATTGGTTGAGAGCATTGTTGTAAAAATCCCCCGACTGGCCCGACTAGTAGGTCCGACTAGTCTAGTCGGTGGGGTGGCCGATCGAGTACTCACTAATTCCGACTAAGGCCAACTAGTCGATCGATTTTTGCTTGGAGATACCATTTATTTTTTATTTTTTAAAGCAAACTTATTCTAATATGCTTAATGTTTTATTTAAATTCAATTTCTTCTTTTATTTCATTATGATAATATAAAAAATGTACAAATCTATGTAAATATGTAAGAATATACATACAAAAATGATTTATATATTTAAAATAATTAAAAAATTCAAAATCGATAAAAGCCCGACTAAATCCGATTAGTCGTCCGACTGCCGATTAATCCTTAGTCAGTGACCCAACCGACCGAGTACCGACTACCGATTTTGGCAACCTTGGTTGAGAGTTGTTTGGCTGGCTGCTTAATACAATTAGTATTCTTTTGTTGTATAAAGGGGACCTTGGGGCTACCACGTATTGCATCCCCATCCCATTCTCATTATATCTTCGCAGTATCCTTTATACCTCTCTACATCCTTTGTATTGTTTAACATAGTGAAAAACGATTGTTGCCGTCCAAGGACGTGATCCAGTTTCAGGTGAACTTTGTAAAACCATTTGTCTTCGTTCTTGCTTGGTTGGTCGTGTTTGTGCATGTTCTGCTTCCACGAAATGCAATAAATTGGTATCAAAGCATCAAGTTCCATTAAGATTTTCAAGCAAGATGATGTCGCGCAATCTGAAGATTGAGAAGTTCACAAGAAGGAATTGATCTAGTGTATGGCAGGTCAAAATGTGTGCCATATTGAAATAACAGGTCATTTAGTCATCGTTGGACCATGAGCAGGTGAAGGCACTTGAAACCTCCGAGTTGATGGTTGTGATGCTCGCAGATCCAGGTTGCCTATTTACACAGCACTCGCAGTATTATTTTTTATATTGATCGCATTAGGTTATAGAAAATAAGGGAAAATTTTCGCGTTGGAATGTCATTCACAATTTAAATAACATACCACAGAAAAATAAGTGTCATCAATTCACATTGCATTAATTTCCATATACAATACTTGTATCCCAAAATATAACAGAAGAGAAATAAAAGCATTTACATTATCTTGTACAAAAGCTATAACATGTGTACCATAATAGAAATTGCGGAAGATCATCATCCAGCTGTCAATCTACTGTGATGCAGGTGTCTTGCCTGCCATACATGTTATGAGGAAAAGAATGTCAACAAAGGTCGAATATAATCTAGCATACTAAAAATAATCGGTAATTCTGTGGTTTCAAAAGAAAGCAAGTAGATAGGTGTTAATATTAAAATTTAACAAGCTATTTGCGGGGAAATTGATTTTTAAGTTGTTTTGTATGTGAATCACCTGCTCACTCATCACCCCTTAACTTTCCATATGTAAGATTTTCATTCATTGATTATATGATCCATGTGTAGGTTATCATCTTTTTGACATATAACTCAGTTGATGGATCTTGAGATTGTTGATGATGAATCGTTGATCTAATCTTTATCTTTGTCTAATTTCTCAAGCCTAGTGGATAGTCTGTAATCTTGGTTTGAGTGTGACCTCACACTATGACTCTAAGGCGTGAAGAGTACCTGAGGGTTGGGGTGCCTCCGTAGGCATCCAGTAGAGTATAATCCATCCTAACTAAGTTCCCAACACGTCCACTAGCATCTCCTAACATATGTAGTAATAGTTATAAATTCTGATTAAATGTTGATGATTGATGATGATTGATGATTCTGTCTCACAATCTTTTCTTTGCCAGGACCATGGTTGCAAAAATCGGTAGTCGGCACTCGGTCGGTTGGGTCACTGACTAAGGATTAATCGGCAGTCGGACGACTAATCGGATTTAGTCGGGCTTTAATCGGTTTTGAATTTTTTAATTATTTTAAATATATAAATCATTTTTGTATGTTTATTCTTATATATTTGCATAGACTTGTACATTTTTTATATTATCATAATGAAACAAAAGAAGAATTTGAATTTAAATAAACCATTAAGCATATTAGAATAAGTTTGCTTTAAAAATAAAGAATAAATGGTATCTCCAAGCAAAAATCGATCGACTTATTGGCCTTAGTCGGAATTAGTCAGTACTCGGTCGGCCACCCTACCGACTAGACTAGTCGGACCTACTAGTCGGGTCAGTCGGGGGATTTTTACAACAATGGCCAGGACATACTAGTGGAACAGTAAACCACTGTTGCAAAAGTCGGCCGACTAGGCCGACTAGTCAGCCCGACTATGCGACTCGGAGGGGTCACCGATTCGAATAGCCTAAAGCGGGCTATAGTCGGTTGAGCCCGCTTAGTCGGGTGCCTAGTCGGTCTAGTCGGCCGCTTAGGCGGCCGATTTTTGCATCAAAGGTTCGGCCATATCCTAAACCCGATAACCCGAAATAGGCAACTTAAGTTTCTGTTCGACAGAAACTATTCGTTCCCAGTCCCACCCGCAGCCCTCGCAGCCCTAGCTCCCGATTCCCACCTGCAGCCCTCGTCGCTCGCCGCCTCTCCGCGCCGCTGCTCCATCGCCGCTCGTCGCTCGCCGCCCTCCCGATTCACCACCAAGGCCTTGCTCCATCGCCAGCCTCGTAACAACGTCGCTCGCAGTCACCGCTCAGGACCTAGGTTAGATTTTTTTTTTCATTTTTCATTTTTTTTTCTTTCTCTATTTTTACTATTTGAATAGAACTTGGAACTTGCACTAGACTATCATCTAAGTTGTTTGTTGGTATAGAATCATAGATATAAAGTTGTATGTTGGCTTACCCTAATATTCTTTTAGTTGTTTTCAGTTGTAATGTTTTGTGTTGGTAGGATACTATGTTCCAAAGAATTGAATGGATTATTTGCCTTGTAGATCTTGTCAGTGACGAAACCACATCAAGTTATTGTTGATTTTTTTAATTCTTTATGCTTCCGTGCTTCCGTTGGTGTTGGGATGATTGCTTGAAGTATGATTATGTAACTACTAATCTAGAGCCAAGGCTCTCTTGTTTGAACATCTATTACACTTGCTCAAGTATATCTGACATGTATGTTGGCATTTAGGTCAACTTTGATATTCTTTTATGATTGTCATTGTCCACCTTATATTATTTTTTGGGCATGTTGTAATTGTTCTTTTATTTTTGAACATTTGTTTGTACTATGTGCCAAACATTTTGTTCTTAACTTGCTTCTATTTTCATTCTCTTGCTATTTTTTATGCTCTTAAAAATATTAAAACTGCTAAATATATGAATATAAATGAGAGTATATGTTATAACAATTGATTTATATATTTAAAATAATAAAAAAATTCCAAACCGACTAATGCCCGATTAAATCCGATTACTCTCCCGACTGCCGATTAATCCTTAGTCAGTGACCCTGTCGACCGAGTACCGACTGTCGACTTCTGCAACCTTGCAGTAAACAATCTCAAGAATAGTACCAAGTCAACTGTAACTAAAGTCAATTGTAGCCAATCTCAACTACACCTGACAACAATCTCTTCTTCGCCAGGACCTACTAGCGGAACAATAAAACTCAAATGGTGAGGAAGCCTCCTAAGAAACTCTTCCATCTCGCCCTCCCAGCGGAAGTGTGGTCCAGGTGAGGGATAGGCACACTCCCAAACTACACCCCTAACACGGGTGGAAGAGACTTTCCAAGCTAAGTCACTTCAAAAAACTGACTCGATCGGTACGGGCAAAAAGAGCTCGAAAAAACAAAACCAAGGGTCCTCCAGCCTAGGTACCCTACTGAAACAAGGTCGGCGGAACTGGTCAAAAACATGAATCCCAATAAAGCGTAAAAATACTGCGAGCTTGCATAAAAACCGTACAAAGGACTGGGATCCTAGACCTGTGCACTAGGCGGCCGCTTCTCTAACTAGACTTCCTATCTCCTGCCCAGTTGCGGGCCACCGCACCTTCGCAGAGTCGGGTGTAAGGGAAACCGTGACTTGTACTATTAATTATCAGTCATCATTGATTCACCATACTTGATTCCTTATTCTTTCTTGATCTCTATTGTAGTTAACTTTACAGATCTAGGCATCTGGTCAACGATCTTATTAATAGTGATTAATAGTTTGTAGAGTATACCTAAAGGGTGATTTCATGAAGATGATCAGTCTTTGTGGTCACAATTATCATTTTTACAATCATAAGATTAGAAATTACTTATTAGATCTAGATCTTAGTTCAATCTATGTCAGATTACCCAATTTTTTTCTCTATCTCTTATGCACTAAACTAAAACCATAAATGCAGGAAAGGACCATTATGGAGGATGCAATGCAACAGTCAATCTAATAAAAGTTTTTATCTCTATTTATCAGTAATAAATAAATATTTTCTAACAAAAATCCATGGATACACACTCTTCGTGATTTAAGAACAAAGATAATCCTTACTGTCATGGTGTCATGGATGGAAAGGATAATCTACTTATGAGATTTTTGCCCTCTATTCGCAACCAAAGACCGTGCAACTCCTATTAATAGCTACGTGGTAGAAATCCAGACCTGAATCTTTCCATTTAATTGGTGCATTGTATCTATCTGGCATAGTGAAGTGTGAACAGCCTGATTACTTGAATGATTACACATTAATTGAAGATACTTTTGCTTGTGCATTCAGTTTGATTTCTTTAAATTAAGTCTGAATTTTTCATTATACATTTGCACCCTCGTATAGATAAAATGGTAGCAATTTACAGGATATTGTATCATCATCACCTATATAATTTTAAGCATCTGTGCCTGTCAACAGTGAAATTGCAAAATTAATTTAGCTCGTGCATACCCAACAATCTACCCCTAGTTTGCAACTAGATACGACAATGTGAAAAGAAAACTGATTTATCTTTTGGCACTGCCAGTAACTTGTTTCAGCATAAAAAATTATAAAAGTATACAACAAAACTGTACCAATAAGCTAATGCAAAGAACTAGGTCCTTCAGACAATTCGTGAAATAACCACCCCGAATATCCAATCCAGATTTCATAATTCTCTGTATGTTGGAGCTAACAACATTATTTTCTTATTTTTCCTTGACCTTTTGGATCCACATATAGTAACATTCCGTGCATAATACCAAAAAGATCATGTTAATTTTACAGTATATTTACACTTGAATCAGTTTCTTGTGTGACTGATCTTTGATAATTGATGTTTCAATATTTCCATTCCAATAACAATCAATAAGATGAAAATTGAGATTCTAAATTGAGATTCTGAAACGTTACTGTTGGAGCATTCGTTGTATGCGCCCATTGTGTTGTAGCAGGGTAAATGGATCTTGGAGGAGATCCATTTACCCCCCAGTGTTTAGTCCCACATCATCCAGTGGTGGGACCTGGAGGCCCTGTGGAGGCTATATAAGGAGCTCCGAGCCTCCTGTAACAGACGAGAAAAAGTAATGCTAAACATGCCCCGTTGAGGGCTTCTCCCGTGGTTTCATCCCGCTCCTCACGAAGTAGGGTTCCACATAAAATCTCTTGTTCCATGTTTTATATTTCTTGAGATTATGCTATGTTTATCGTTTCCGCTTCCGTTTCTGATTTTCTAACATGGTATCAGAGCGGGTTCGGTCGGGATTTTTATGTTCTCTCTTTATTCGAGATCCGATTTTTGATATTGAATAATATTTTTGAGAAGTTCATCAGAGATTTGGTTCTAGGGTTTCTTTCCTGAAACCCTAATCATACAGCCGCATCGTGCGCGATGCTCGTCCAGGCGATGCACAATACATCTCGTGCGAGATTCGGCAGTCCAGATCGGGCTCCACAAGACCACAGCACTCAGGCGGCGATGCCGCAACATCCCAGGTGCACCTCAGACCTTCCCCGTACGTGAGACCCATGCGCACAGATCATCTCCAGGCAGCAGGCATCATCTAGGCGAAAAGAGTGCTTCCACATCATCCAGCAGAGAAGCCCCCGCTGCGAATCGAAGCATTCACCCAGATCCAGTACCCTCCTCGACGGCGGCGCACCCCTTGCACGCCTCCGACTCCACGCATCAGGCGTGCTTTGCGCGAATTCCTCCGAGGCGGACCCTCCAGCCCTTCGTTCTCCTGCATCGCACGTGCGATTCGCGCAACCCCCAGGCACCGTTGTTCCCAGTTCGTCGCGCCCACGCAGCGCTCCAGCTGCCTACGCGCAGCATGCGCACCCAGGCACTGGCCCTCCACGCGTGCTCATCTACAGGAGGCCTCCTCCGAGCCCTCTCCAACGTACGCGCGCGACCCATGCGGAGGAGCAACCCTGGCGCAACCTACAGGTGCACTCCCCTTTCGTATCCAGGTGGCAGGCGCGTCCTCCTCCCATCTCCAGCGCCCAAGGAAGCACCGCCATCCGAAGCCCCATCGGGCGGCCTTCCTCCAGGCGGCGGCGGCAATTGTCATTTCCCAACGGGGGAACCCTAGGTGCTTTATAAAAAAAATGAAAAGCCCAAAGGGGGCTGCGACAAAGAAAAAAAAGGATCTGTTTACAAAAAAAGGGAGGAAGAGCGGCTCTATTGGGCCTTTTTTGGTCCATGTGTTTTTTTAAGGGAGGGGCATCAACGCTTAAAAGAAGTGAGATTCAAAAAAAAACGAAAAAAAAGTCGCATACAAAGAAAAGCCGTATGCAATTTTAATAAAAATGCAAGAAAAGTCGTTAAAAAATGTTGAAACGGCTTTAAAAAAATGTTAAAAATATGACGGCTTATATTAAAAAAATGAAAAGCCGCAAGTATGTTTTGTTTTCCTCTTCTATCTTGTCTTCTCCCAACTTGGTCGATGTTCATTTTTCCGACAAGTATGGGAGAAAGGGGGAGTATATATGTAGAGTCACAGGTCTTATCCAGATTCAGATGCCAGTCTCCAGACCAGTCAGTTGATCAGACTCTACAGTTTGGTTTCAGACTCGACGATCATTGTTTCCGAGTTTCCAGTTTCAGACACGCACGAGTGTGCGGTCATTTTCAGATGAGCATATGTTGCCATCATTGTCAGAGGTCCCCATCATTCTTCTTGTTGTCAGGCCAGAGTTTTCATGTAAGCCATAGGGACTCCAGAGCAGAGGATCATTCCTATGCCATGTGGGCAAGGGTTTTCATGTGGTATCATAGGTACACCAGAGCAGTGCACCATTCTCTGAGCCAGATGGGAGAGACCCAGTTCTCCGACGAGGAGACTTCAGGCGCAGTTTCAGACTCGATGGTCAGATTCCGAGTCTTCAGTTGACTCACACTCCAGCCCGTTCGTACTCCTCACCTGCACGGCATGAGAAGCAACGTCCTCGACCGCAGCATGTGCGCGTTGGGTTGATATTGTCTGTAATGTCCTGTAGCGTTGAGTTGAGTTTATTTCTGTTTGTCCAAGCTGAGCATTGCATGCTCCAGCTTGAGGGGGAGTGTTGGAGCATTCGTTGTATGCACCCATTGTGTTGTAGCAGGGTAAATAGATCCTGGAGGAGATCCATTTACCCCATCCAGTGTTTAGTCCCACATCGTCCAGTGGTGGGACCTGGAGGCCCTGTGGAGGCTATATAAGGAGCCCCGGGCCTCCTGTAACAGACGAGAAAAAGTAATGCTAAACATGCCCCATTGAGGGCTTCTCCCGTGGTTTCATCCCGCTCCTCACGGAGTAGGGTTCCACGTAAAATCTCTTGTTCCATGTTTTATATTTCTTGAGATTATGCTATGTTTATCGTTTCCGCTTCCGCTTCCGATTTTCTAACAGTTACTAAATGTGGTCAACCCAGGAATATTTTACATATTTTATTTGCATGCAAAGCTGTGGAATACCAATGTTTACATGTATGGCAGCAAGGGAGAGGGGTTTTAGAATGTACAAGAACGTAGATGGCAGCAAGAGGGATAATTATATCTCTTTTGGATCTCCAATTTGGAGAAAATGGAGCAAATTGTGCTAGCAGCTCCAGCTGCTACAGATTGTAGCATGCAACAGTAAATGGCTGCTCTTGGGACAGCATCAACTGCTGTAGCAGTAGCAAATTTGGATGCAGAACTTGTTTTGGAGCAACAATGGCTATGGCTGCTCACTGCAGCCAATCGGAGGAGCAGGGGCTTCCAGGAGGTCTTCCAGCTGCTGGAGATGCTTCAGAATAGCAGCAGTTTGCAGCAACAAGGGGGAGGGAAGCAGCAGCACCCTTGCAGGGAGAGGAGCAGCAGCAGCTGCCCAATAGAGGATGCAGCTGCTGCTTCCAAGAGGGAAATAGCTGCAACTGGAGGCTCCTTCGATGGGATTTAGAAGAGAAAAGAGAGAGAAAGTTGAGAGAAGTAGGACTTTGATATTCCATATAAGAGAGAAATGTTTTTAAATATAAAAAAAATTAATTGGAATTCAGAACAGCAAACAACAGTTGTTATATATGGAATATAATGCAATGTGAATTGATGACACTTGTTGTTTTGTGCATTGTTATTTAAATTGTGAATGTCAATCCAACGCGAAAAATTTTCCCTCATTTTCTGTAACCTAACGCGACTAATAGCGAAAATAATACTGTGAGTATTGTTTAAACGGGTAATCTAGATACGCAGGTGTCACAATGGTGTAAGAAGAGAAAGCACACTTAACGATCATGATGTCTTTGGCTGACGAGATTTTTATGAAGGTCGTCGATAAGGATTATGTGACCCGTATGTAATTGAGAATTGAAAGTTTGTACATGATGAAGTCTCTAGCGAACAAGTTGTTGTAAAAGCAACGTATGTTCTCTCTCTCTCTAAATGCAAGAAGATACATCTCTTAAAGAACTTCTAGACCGCTTAAATACATTGTTGATGAATTTAAGAAACGTAGATGTTATGATTGAAGATGAGGATACTGATTTGATTTTGTTGGTTTCTTTTTCGGTGTTGTATGAGAATTTTATTCAATTGTTTATTGTGGAAAGAGAATAGTAACCCAAGAGGAAGTTCGCACGAACTTTAACATATGACCATGATAAGTAGGCTTTGATACTGTGGGTTTGGTTATGAGTCTTATGACTCATGAAAAAGGTCATAATGGTTTGAGATATGTGAACAAGGAAAGACAAAATTCAAAAAATGACAATTCTAAGGACATCTGCAATTAATACATAGAACCTGGACATTGGAATAAGGTTTGCCTAAAGAAGGCCACAATTGTTTCAGTGGATCAAGGAGGCGGATATTCTGAAGATGACTTGGTTTTCACTGTCACAGGTCAAACAACAGATAACACATGCATTCTTGATTGAAGTAGTTCTTACAATATGACTCCCAATAACTATTGGTTATGTACCTATGAGGTGGAAACATTATCATGGGAAATGATGCAGTATGCAAGATTGTAGTTATTGGCTCTGTGAAGATTAAGATGCATGATGCAGTCGTCGGGACGATAACAAAAGCTCATGATGTTCCTGATATGAGAAAGAACATGATATCCCTTGAGTCTTGGACTCAAGGATATAGATATAGCGTTGAAGGTGGAGTCATGCAGGTTGCGAAAATTGGGGTGATTGTCATCAAGGGAAACAAACAAACGCCCTATATGTCTTGCAAGGGTCTACAGTACCTGCGAGTAAGTTCAACCATTGCTTGGACTTGCTCAATGTTGCCAGTTGCCAGTAGTGCCAAGGAAGGGTTGGCGACGGTGAAATCTGGCAAGCAATGTTCTGCAATCTGAGGATATAATTTCACGGTGGATAATGTTTATATATCCTTTAATCCTACTATCTTAATTTGGAGCAGTGGTTAATCTAGTACTGGAGAACTCAACTCATGGTAGAGTATAGTAGTGGTTAATTCTGCTTTGTAAGAATTCAACTCATGGTGGAGTCAAGCAGTGGTTTTATGTTATCTGAGAATTCGACCCCGGTGAAGTCTAGCAGTGGTTAATTCTGCTATTTGAGGATTCAATTCAAAGTGGAGATTGTTGATATGCCTTGAATCCTAACCATTTGTTGGGTTGGATTGTTGATGTGGCTTATCTCGGTCATGCCTTTTGATTAGCTTAGATCTATTGGGCTAGATTTGCTGAGATGTTTGATCTACCTTCTGAATTTTGATTTGATGAGAGTTGTCGGATCGGATTGCTGAGATGCATGTCTGCCTCTTGAATTCTGGTTGGCTGAAAGTTGTTGAGTTGTTTTGCTGAGATGCCTGATCTGCCTCTTTAATACTGATTTGTTGAGAGCAATTGAGCCGGATTCCTGAGATGTTAATCCACCTCTTAAATCCTTAATGGTCTGGAGTTGTTGGGTTGGATTGTTGAATACAAATGGTATTCTTTTATGACAGTATAAAAGGGACCTTGGGGCCACCACATACTGCATTCTCATCCCATTCTCATTGTATCTTCTCAATTTACAAATCTGAAAGTTACCCACAAGACCAAAATTAGATCGGTGTGATCATGTGATCACGTTTTCAGAGCCCTAAGCGAGGGCAAATGGGTTGGGGTGCGACCTAAGTGGCAGCAGCAGCTGTTGGAGGCTGCTTGTGACAGCATAGCCGCTGACGGCCAGCAGAGCGGCTGATGGTAGTAGCGGCAGCCACTGGAGCATTCTAGAGCGTCGTTAGGAGGGCGGCAACAGTCGTTTGGAACAGCTGGTAGGCAGCGGTAGCCGCTAGGGGGCCTAGGGCGTCGATGACTGCGACACATGATGGTCGAGTGGAGGTGACGACTCAACGAGTGAGAGAGAGAGGGTGGTGGGTGGGGTAGGGTTTTTTGGGTACGAGAGCTCCGGTCGAGGACCACCGCTCTGATGCCATGATGAGAGAAACGATTAATCTATCTTTCAAAGGAAACATGTGGTTCTCTTATATAGGGAGAGACCCAAAGGGTTATTACATAATATAAAAGAAAGAAACGGAAAATGCAGAAACATAACTATAACATAAAATATCTCTACAAAGGAGTGGCATGGTGCAAAAGGGTTAAATCAGGGTTGGATATTTTTGGGAGGCTCTCGGGGTTGCGGGTCATTAGAGCCTAGTTTGCTTTCGTTCCATTCGACATGCCTATGGAGGTGGCGACGGCTTGTGAGGTTATTTAAGGGACTAGCAAGACAGTTGCCTATCGCCTACCTAGGTCTTCCATTACTGTGGGAGGTTGAAGCGGGTGAATGGACTGGCAGTCGGTTATAGAAAAGATGGAGGAAAGCTAATTGGGAGGAAAGCAACGTGCTTGTTAAGGGGTGAGAGGTTGGTGTTGGTGAAAGCTGTATTATTGGTGATTCCTATGTTCTCTCTTAGAGGATGTTACCAACGGGCGCCAGCGAGTGTTTGGCTACTATGATGAGGCATCATTTCTATTCTTCATCTTGTGACAGAAAATGAATTGCTTTGATAAATTGGGATGTGGTGACGAGAACTACCAATGGATGGGGGTCTCGGCGTTTCTACTGATTAGAGACATGAATAAGGTATTGGCTATCCGAAAGTGAATTATTAGAAATAGGGGGTGATGGTTCGAATTTTAAGACTAATACGATCTCTATTCCATCTCTCCCTGTTTGTGTTTATGAATAGACGTCATGGTCTCGCCTTCCACCTTTTAGAGGGGAATGTGTTATGTCTTATCGAAGTTGGCTACATCGCATCGGCCAGTCATTGGGAGACAGTGGTGGCTTCTTGTTTTGGAGAGACGATTGGACGAAAGAAGGGCCCTTAATGACATGTATCCTAGTTTGCCTTCGCCACTGATAATGTGGCAACAATTGTTGATGTCTAGTTGGATGGATCGTGGACGCCGAATTTTATGACTATGGTGGCCAGGATGGAGAAGCCTTCAATTAGCCAAGACTTATGGCGCTGGAGAGATGGGAAATTCATTGTTATGAAGGCGTATGAGGTTTTGTTTGTTGTTCCAATGTCAGTTACTGATGAGGTCTCTCGAGATTGTGTAGGATTCTGTGTAAAGCTTTTTCTATGAACTTTGAGGAGGGGTGTCTTATGATGGGAATCCGGAGAGACGGGATTTTCCTTGTGTATGATGAGACCTGCAAGCGGTGTGGAGAGTTTGCAGAGGACATTGATCACCTATTCTTTCAGTGTCATGGACCGAGGGAGATTTGGGTGACATCCGACTTGCCTAGTGTTCAGTGGGGTAGCGTGGATTCATTTTTGGAACTCGGTGGGGAATGGTTGGAGGGGATTGGTGGAAGGCATGATGAGGATGGCTGCACAGTCTGGGCCATATGGCTAGCAAGGAATGATTGTGTTTTCAAAGAAAAGAGTTGTAACGTGAGAATGTAACTGAGCATGCCAAGGCTTTGCATGATTCATGGAGCTTGTAAATTTTTGTTTATAATTTTCATACAAAATTTGGACGGGTGTCTCATAGAGGTTCGTCTAATTTTCTCTAAAAAAGAATTCAGACCACAAGAAAACAATATATGTGGAAAATGCTCGGCAACGATGAGTCAATGAGTATACAATGCCCTTGTGCCCACTGTAATCTAGGGTTTAATTTCAATAAGTCGAACAAAACCCATGGGAAGATGTGTACAATATATAGGCATCTTAAATAGATGGAATTTACTGCCAAGATCCATTTATGCAATCATGTACAACACAATGTAATCTTAATGAGCCTTTTTTGTTTCAGATATTTGCACTCTACCTCCATAGTTTTGAGTGCTATTTGTTTATTCCCATCGTTGCCTTAATTTGGTTGACTGTCATGCATATCTGGTCCTTGGTTATGTGTGTGTGAATTGTTAGCGTTTTTTTCCAAGTTTCAGGTTCGTGGGAAAGAGGATGGTGATCATCTAAAACAGATTAATGTAGACTCGTCAATTGTTATTTTTTTCAACACATGATTTATCTTTATTATCCCTGTCAACTGTTAATTTCTATACCTTGTTTGTGATCCTTACATTGTACTTTCTGTGATACTTAATGACTTTTTCTGAATTCAGGTGTGTACTTATTCAGAGCTTGGAGCAGCTTCTTTTTACGTCCACCACTTCTGCAGAACCAATATTAACACCACGAGTAAGCAATCTTTCTATGTATATATTTCTTAATGAAGATTTGCATTTACAAGTGAAGCAGCTAGGAGGAGCAACATTTATGGATAAGCTTTGCCTCTTTGTTGCAGATCTAACATCAGCTTTGTTCCTTCAAGAATGTAATAGTTGGCGAATGATAATTTTAAGTTAATAATCTGTATCCGGCCATTTGCCGGGTATTCGCCCCAACCAAATGATATTGACGCAGATATTTTATAGATACCCATGAAAAAATATCTGGGTCGGGTACCCGTAAGTTGCTAACCCGTTAAACTAGGTGACCCATTGGAAGACCTGTGAGTAGAACTGGGTACCCGGGTTAGTAGTGGGAACCAGAGTTGTAGCCTTATAGGTCTGGCTGTTTAGTTTGAAATCTGCAAAAAAAATTGCAATGTTTGACTCGTGAGTTTGGAGGGGAATCAACAATACCATCAAGTACTGTGTTTGGTAAACACAGTACTTGATGGTATTGCCAAAGTACTGTGTTTGGTAAACACAGTACTTGATGGTATTGATATCCTTAAAAGAACGTCGTTATAGATCCATTTCATTTTAGTGTACAAATATGGATCCCATTTTAAAGGATATGGGAATATATTTTTCATATTTGTTAATACCCTTATATGTTCCTATGTTTGTATCTGACATCGGATAAGGACATCGTAAGCCCTAAATCCGAATTTATATCTTATTGTTTACATCAATGGTAAGATATTTATATTTATATGTAGACATAGATGTAGTAGCATATACTTGATTTTAACAATTATATATCTAAGTTATATATTAATCTTGCACCTTTTATAGTAATAAAAGGTTACATACTAGTTATATATTGTTGGGAACTTGGAAGGCTTGGTGGTGCCAAGTAACGCCAATATGCAGAAAACCTCATTCAACGAGCATTCTATACCATGAAGAAAAGCAGCCACCCGAAGAGAAAACTCAGAGAATGGTTAAAATGTAAAAACTCGCCAAGATGTATGAAAAAACTATGGGTGCACTCGAAGCCTTGGACTAGGTTTTTGTTACTATCACAAGGAAAACGGTAAAGGGGATGTGGGTTACATGTAGAGACCCAAGGGGTTAAGTGGATCCTCATCCATGACTTATTAACCCTGCACAAATAATACAACTCAACGTAAACCTGCCTCAGTTGAATATATCCACTAGATGTTTTGTTTATATTTAAAACTACATGTTTATAATATTGCTGACACTAGTCATATTTTTGGGATTTTGCTGATATTTGCCCTTGCACCTCTTCCACCTTTATTTTTTAAATGCTGTGTTGTATCTTTCTCCGTATCTAGTTTATGTAGATTTCACTTGCTTCTCATTCTTTTCTCATTTTTTTTCCGAATTTTTCAGCTGCTAGTGAGAGCACTAGATGAAATGGAAAAAGTTAACGCACAACTTTCAGTGTCCATTGAGCATGTGACAGATGCTCACCGAGCAAAGGCTGAGGTAAACTCAAAAATTCAACAATAAGCAATTTTTCCACATTAAGTAGGGCCGGTTGTATGAATTCTTTGCCTCCATTTAAATCTATCTTGAGTTATTATTGGGCTTAGATCTAAATAATTAAGGTCTCTTGTCCAACACTTCTTGTGCCTTCCTCACCCTAAAAATTAATGCAATTTTTGTGGATCATTCCCTCGTAGCAAACACAATGTTTATATGCATGTTAAGTTGATAGATTGGCTATGTAGCTGATCTCTGTCAGGGACGAAGCCAGGATTTCCGGTTTGGTGGGGGTAAATAAATTTGGAAGGTAATTTTTAAAAAAAAGGAACGGGATGAGAGAGAAGGGTCATTGAGAGAAGAAAGAACCGGATGCTATTTACAGTATTAGTAGGATTTGTATTTTTTTTAACGTTTAGAAAGGAAGATAATCACTTGTAGGAAGTTACCAACTAAATTTTAAAGATGGGGAGGCCATCTCCTAAATGATAGAGAACTTTCCATTGGAAACAACCCAACATACAAAGAATTCCAAAATTTTCGATTTTTGCAATGTGTTTTCCTGTGCTCCAAATAAGATTATTTTCTTTTATATTCAGATAGTTCAACACCATCCGCATGAAGTTGGACGGGAAAGGCAGGTGTTTGTTGATTTCTTTTGCAATCCAGACAGGCTGAGGAGCCAAGTAAGAGAACTCACTGCTCGTGTCAAAGCTTTGCAAGAATAGTTTGCATTGATCATCTGCAAGCACACACTCCCCTTCGCATGGGCGATACAAATTCAAATGCAGGGCTTGCCAGTGTCAAGCACGACCAGCTTCATTCGTTTGCGGTGAAGTAAATTACCATTTTTTTTGTCAGCAAATCGTGCTTCCAGTTTCTGTCTGAAACTGTATCATCAAATCGCGCAGTCGAGTGGGTGTTTGGTGGGAAGTTCATGTAGCTGTTGCCGTTATGTATTCTAAAAATTGATGAGGTATTTGTGTAATAGTTATTTATTTGCGCAGATACTTGGTTTCGTAGAAAGCTGTGTATTTTTGTAAACCAGTATAATGGTTCAGATTCATATGTATACTATAATGTCTGGTGTACGTAAGTGTCAATGTTAGTTTGGCATTTCCTTTTTCCTGGTAGACTTGCATATTTACACGTGAGGTTTACATAATTTTTAAACTTAATACAAGCATAAATTTCAAAAAAAAAGTCCCTGCACCTAATTTAGGGATGTCAATGGGCATGGGGTGGGTATCAATATTTCCAAACCCATATCCATTTATAAAATCACTGCCCATACCCGTCCATTTATTAAACGAGTAATTTCTATCAGGTACTCACATATTCGATGGATACTCATGTATCCAATGGGTACCCACATGTTTGACATAATAAAATTTTAAGCTATTAATAAATTTACATGAGATTTTCATGCATAGACTAAACAAAGGAAGACCATGTAATATGGAGGTACACAAAGATGTGTAATGTGTAGGAAATGTTAAAAGGTATATACATATGTTATATGTTTAACTCTTTTAGGTTGATAATTTTTATTTATTTAAGATACAAAAGGTAGTTGAATATGAATAAAGGGATTTCTACACCCATAACCTTGAGGAATTCTGCAATTACAATCATAACTCTTCATAATCATGAATTACATGAGGAACCCTGAGTAATGCTTAACTCTTACATGGTGTAACCCTGTGTTATATTCCATTATGGATCCATGTTATATTTAACAGTTTTTGTTGAAAAAGACAAAACTGCCCCTAAAGCTCATTCTTATTTACAAAACATGTCATCCTCTCTTCCTGCAGTCGATCCTCCCCTGCTCGAAGCCCCAAGCAAGCCGCCACAGATCCTCCCCATCTCGAAGCTTCCCCTGCTCGAAGCCCCCACCCCCTCGGAGCAGCAACTCATGCCGGTCATTCACTGCGGTGTTGACCCTTCCCGTCCCCTCCCTCGCTTTGAAGACCGACCCCTCATCGCGGTGCCGACCTTCCCCTCCAACGGTTCTCCCCTGCTCAACACCCCCCCCCCCCGGGTCCCGACGCCGACCTTCCCCTCCATTGGTCCTCCCTTGCTCAACACCTCCCCCCCCCCCCCCCCCGGGGGTCTTGACGCCGACCTTCCCCTTCCTCGCCCCCGCCCGGCGGAAGCTCCCCCCCCCCCCCCCCCCGCCCCGCCTCCTTCCACCGACCTGCAATGAAGCTGCCCTCCCACCGTTGCTGCATCCACCTGAAAGCCTACCTCCACCTTGTATTTTGGCTAATCCTAACCGTTAGATCATAGGTTCCGTTCATATGGTTGAGTTAACATATTAAACTAACGGAGGGTTATGAGTGTAAGACGGACTGACTATCCGAGGTTTCTCATGTAATTCATGATTATGCAAGGTTATGATGTAATTACGGAATTACTCGGGGTTATAGGTGTAAAAATCCCATGAATAAATGGATAGAGAGAATAAAATTGAGTTGGATTTTTATGTATACAACTCGATACCTATTAGATAAGAAGTGGATTTGGTAAGTTTGACTAAAATGCAACACTCGTATCTATATTTATATTTATTGTCTATTCGGGTTTGGGGATTTCATGTTCTTAAATGGGGCAGGTTTGGGTCAGGTACCTAATGAGTATACTCAGATTGACATCCCTAACCTGATTTCAATGTCTTATGAACTTTAAAAGGTAACAATTTGGCACCTGAACTTTAAGATGTCTTATTGTGATCCTTGACTATTGAAATTTAGTTGAACATTTTATTTTCTAATCTTAAATTTCAATAATCAAGGACTACCTTGAAAAAAAACTAAGTCCGGATACGACATTGTTACCTTCTAAAGTTAAGGTATAACATTGAAATTAAATTGCAGGCTTTTCGGTAATTTACTCCTAACATAATTGTATCCACTAAAATCCAAATTGTTGGTACAAACAGTTCGGGAATTTTTAGAACAATGAAGCCATCAAATCAGTTATCGTACCCTCGATAGCTAAAGCTTCAGTTGATTTGTATCTGCCATTAATAGTTTGGGCTGTGGATTTGGATGTAACCTATCCCTGTGGATACCTAATGTAAGCAACATATTTAAGGCTTTGATAAGCAATGCCTGATTAACTTTCTTGTCCATGTAACTCTTGGTATGTCATGTCCATTATTAAGACCATTAAAATATTAAATTATGTAGAATGCAGTTGACAAGGCATTATATTACTGAAATCCAGTCCTCAACATCTATATTTTTGAAATGATTATGCGGAAAGAGTATATTGATCTGATTTTGCATCTTTACAAGTCATACTAGCTTCTTTAGTCAAGAATGGAACACAGCTGCTAGTGCAATGGAACAAAGATAGGGTTTCACATTGACCGAGTTTCCCAGCATCATTAGTCTGGCAGCCATTCCTGCCGGAACTATATGAGGAGATCCAGGTCTGGGCTATTAATGAACACCGATACATTTCTTGTTGACTCATCTAATAACATTACAAAACAGGGGCTATGAGCCCCCCAGTTATACATATAATCAATCTAAACCAAAAAAAGAATTCACTTCCAGCTACGATTACAGATTCGCCGGGACCAAAAAAGTCAGTATGACTGACCTCTGTCTTTTAAGTGAAGAATGCTGTCATCTTCTTAGAGTAAAAATAAGGTGTGGGAAGTAGTCAGTTCTCTGTCTCAGTGTTTCTGAAATCACACCTTCTTTCTCTTAACAGTTTCTGGATTCTCCTCGAGCATGACCAGTTCATCGTCATAGTCATCTATATTAACCTGATCGTGTGGGCCTTTACCGTTAGGGCTAGGGTTTGATAGTAACTCCAAACCACCTGCCGCACTGGATATCTCCGTGATTTTTCTCTTGGTTCCAACAAGAGCATCAGATTCCACAGGGGCCATCTCAGTCTCAACGGAAATTTCTGCAGCAGCTGACAATGGCAGTGTGGTGACTGAACTCTTTGCACTGGTAGTGGCATTAACCTGAGAATCCTGCTTAGCAGTAGGTTGAGTCCACCCAGACAGAACCATTCCATCAGGTTCCTTCTCATCATCAAATTCGTCTCTGCGGAACATTAAAGTTAATGAAACAAGAAATCATATCCATCAATGGTTATATTAACCAAGTACATTCTGATGTCAAACAAACAACAAATAGGAGATGCCATCTAACGACACTAACAATTTCAATCGTGGTTATCATTTATTAAGATAGATGCGTAATAAATAGCTACCCATTCTATTCATTTCAACCACTCCCTAATATCTTTTTCGGTGACTTATGGCTCAGTCAGCTCCATTTCAATCTGCTTATTTATTTACCTTTGCTTACTATTCAATAAAAGGTGAAATAATAACAGTGGAACGTACGTGCTTACCATATACATGAACAGAATCCTCAGTAACGAGGACATATTTTTTGTACAAATGGAAGAAAGCTAAAAGTTACCTGTGCTTGATATTGATATTACATGAGAGCTCCTGTTGAAGATCTTCAACCGTGAGCATTGTCCCATTGCGTACTGGCACAGGGAGTTCAGCAAGGATCTGAATAATAGTCTCACTACATTATTTATCAATTCATGTGATAACAATAAGGCATAAATGGAAAAGGTACCTTCTCAAAGTTTAGAGCATAATTAGCAGCTTCATCCTCGTCAAGATCATCCCCCGCCTCGAATACAAGGGTCGAGCCAATCATTATCATAGGGGAGTTCATACCAAGAATTCTTTTCACAACTTTCTCTACCAAGTCTTTCAACTTGGATGATTTAGTGTTGATCTCAAGTAGCAGAGGTGTCTACAAAAAGCAAACAAACTCTAAGACCAGATTATTTGATGATCTGGAGTCCACAATGACACAACAATAATAGAATGATACCTCAGAGCAAACATAGCAAGATTTGTTAGGCTCGAAGGGCTCTACGGGCATCAAAAGCATCTTTCTTAATGGATGTTCAACACAGTAAGTCATTCTGAAAAACAAGTGTCCATTGTCAGATTTTTTAACCAAAAAGATATTTGGTCATAGTAACCAACAAAAAAAAGGATAAAATACATCAAACATGAACACTTCTATTCTATTACTATATTACAAGCAGGGGGTCTTGCCCCCCGCCCATTAAATTTTCACCCATGAATTCCAATTACACCCTCCTTTCTCCTACGATTGTTCCAATTCTGCCCTTCTACTTCCGTAGAATCAATCTCCCCTCCCCTCTCACCGAGCGACGACTCCTGTCTAGGGCTACCACCCCCAAATCCACCCCCCGCGGTCCCGCCTCTCCAACTCCGTCCTCTGCCACCTCCCCTCCAACCCTGTTCACCTTCTCTAAGGCCACATCACCATATCCTCCCCTCCTCACCATCACGTCGTCGACGATGGCCACAAAACGTACGGAGTTAGGGCCTCGAATCTTCGGATGAGCACAATTGGGGTTTCTCCAAGCGAGAGTGGATGTTCACGGGAATGGTCAAATTTCTACATTGATTCTTTACTTGGCACCAGATGATGATGCAGCACCGGCATTCGGCGAGGTCGATGTGGTCGACTTTAGCGTGGGCGGACTATGCAACCAAATGGACCATTTTTGTTCTATATGTTTTCGCATATGACTTTACCCACCCCCCTCAACTTCCAGACCCTGGAGATCCCCCAACGCACGTCGAGTACGTCGAGTCACTGACCAACAACTAATGGGATTTTTTAAAAATAATTACTAAAATATTCTTAATTAATTAAATAACCATCAAGTCATAATATTTAAAAATATAGCCATCAATCGGCACCTGAGGTGCCGATTTGGGAAGTAATGTCCAAATCGGCACCTGAGGTGCCGATTTGGAAACATGAGGGATGGACATGCAAATTGCCCAATGAGTTTGCCCAAATCAGCACCTCAAGTGCCGATTTGGGCATCTCATTGAGAAATTTGCATTTCCATCATTTGGGTCATTTGTATTCACATCCCCTCGTTTGTTATCAATAATTTTTTTCGACTAACCTCTTTTGTTATCAAAAGTAGAGCATTACCATAAGGATATAATTACATTCGAATGGTAAATGCATATCCTTTCTATAATTTAATAATTCTTTTCAAAATTTTAAATTTTTAGTTATAATTATTTTCCTTCATTATATTATATGAAATCTTTTATTATAATTAATAATATGTATACTTATAATATAATATATAATTAAATCCCTTCATATTAGGCATATGGATTTTCAAAATTATAATATAATATATAATTAAATCCCTTAAATCTTCTAATTAATACATTGATTTTTATTCGATCATACTCGTATCCGATCTTTAGTCGATCAATATTCTTATTCACTTTTTATTCAATTCAGATTTAATTCAATGAATATTTTATACGAATTCATATCTAATTATATGTTTCCCTAAATCTTCATCCTGACTCATATCCGTACGCAAATTGTTATTCCTATTCGATATAGACGGTGTGAATATGGATATGAAAATTGACATATCTGATATGTATCCGATCCTTTTTCATAGTTAATCAACGTTGATCTGACCACTCTAAAATTAAATTGAATAAGTAACAATTATTATGTATAAGTATAATTAATTAGAATAAAGGATTTAATGTATAATATAACGAAGGAAAAGAATTATAATAAAATTTAAAATTTTGAAAAGAATTATTTAAATAATAGAAAGGATATGCATATACCATTCGAACGTAATTATATCCTTGTGGTAATGCTCTAACTTTTGATAACAAAAAAGGTTAGTTGAAAAAAACTATTGATAACAAACGAGGGGATGGGAATACAAATGGCCCAAATGATGGAAATGCAAATTGCCCACCGCATATAATTCAGCGACGAAGGGCTAAATTATTAGGTTTGTGAGCTTTTCCCCTGAATATATGTTCAAATCCTCACTTCTGGAAATTTAGGAGGGTTTTGAGGGTATTATTACAGGCCAAAGAAATGAATGCAACTGTTTTTTAATATAGTTTACATTGATCTAATCACCTAATCAAATTAAGGTTTTAGTTTAGACTCTCAAAATGAAGATAAATTAGTAGCAAATTCTTCATATGCTTTTAGAGTCTCTGTTGGCACATTGTAGGAATGTGACCTGGGAGGCCTCTCCTTCTCGAATCCCTCCCCGCCTCCTTCGCTTCTGATCTTTGTGGGATTCGATGTCCCATCCATGATTCCATGAAATTTGGTTCGCAATCGGGATAATATCTTATTGGAGATCCATGGACATGCCTAGATCGATCTACACAAACGAGGTCATCAATCTACAGCTCGAGCTGTCGTCAAATCGTGATATACATGCGTTGGCATATACTCCAAGTTCATATTGATAATCTAGAAAGGGTAAATTTCAACTTTATTTAGATTGTTAAAAACTGATAAAATTGATGGAGGAGATGGGGTCTTGGACCGAGTTGAAATTTTAATGATATCATGCTAATATCAAGTGATCTAAAATTCTCATTTCTTTAAAAAGTTTGTTCACAATGAAAGTTATATGCAATATCTAAAATGTGTAGATATTGTATACATGTTCAAAAATTGGTAATGAGTGAATATTTACTTCCATTGCATAATGTTGTTTGAGTTTAAAGAGATGAAACATGGCACATATTTATACCCGTGCATTTACAAGGAAAGTAACAATCTTAGTAAGATATAATAGTTATAAGACCTTTCTCATTATATACAAAGTCAGTAAGTCAATCATAGGATTTAATCATTGTACTGAATGGTGTCCCAATAAAACAAAATATAACTGTAGCGATGATTTTTTTTTGAAATCTATTATTGAATAATCAAGTTTCGAACGATTTGTCTGTTTTATATTGGATGTTTCCTACCTAACACAACCTCCATCATTTACCAGGATTGGATGTATTATGTGACCCTCAACTATTTTTCCCAAGATGAACTTCTTTACATGTTAAGTAGTGTTTATGTAGGGATTCAATCGAATACGAATATATTTTTGTATGTGTTTGTTATCGTATCCACTTTTAAATGGATGTGAATAATTTTGCTTATTTTGGTTTTTGACAAAATATGCAGATAAAGTTACAACTTTTTATTGGCACATACGGATATGAATATGGATATAAAAGTAAATGAGATTATATAATTTTCTTACAAACAAAATTATGTTTATATGAAGTAATAGAAAAATCTAATTATATGATTTTATGATAAATAATAATATAATTACTGTAGATGTTATAGTAGAACAAATTTTCCCCGTGCTTTGCACGGGGGTGTGCACTAGTATTATATATAGAAGAGAAATTTAAAAGTCCCAAATATCCATCTTTAGGAGTTAAAATCTTCTCAATAATGATGATTGTGCAACTTTTTTTGTGTTCAGCAAATCGATGGAAGGGGCTAATGCTAAGTAAATATGGAGTGTTGGGAAAAAATGAGCAAGTGGTTTATTCCATATGCCCTAGGCTCTCTTATATAGGAGAGTAGCCTATGGGTAAATTACATAAAGCATATAATGAAAAATAAAATAGAGAAGAGGTACAGATACTACTACTATATGCGTTAACACTCCCCCTCAAGATGGAGCATAGATATCAATCATGCTCAGCTTGGACGCACACTTCTGGAATGGGCCTCATAGCAATGCTTTGGTGAATATATCCGCAGTCTGATTCTCTGAGGCAACATGAGACGTAGCAATGAACCCCTTCTGAATCATGTCACGTATGAAGTGACAGTCAACCTCAATGTGCTTGGTCCGCTCAGGGAATGCTGGGTTGTTTGCAATGAACAAGGCAGCCTGATTATCACATTCCAAGTTCATAGGAAGTGGTACATCTAAACATAGGTATGTAAGCACAGCTTTCACCCACATCATTTATGTAGTAGCCTGGGCCATAGCCCTATACTCGGTTTCAGCACTAGATCTAGCTACCACCGTCTGTTTCTTGCTTCTCCACGAGACTAGGGCATCTCCAACATAGACGGCGTACCCTTAGGTGGACTTCATGTCCTTGGGACATCCTGCATAGTCTGCATCCGCACATGCAGAGATAGAAATTCCCTTTCCTTTCTTGAATAGCAGACCTGCACCTGGAGAAGATTTGAGATATCTAAGAATCATATGTATTGCATCCATATGCACCTGGCATGGTTGCTCCATGAACTGGCTCACACGACTCACTGCAAATGATATATCTGGTCTAGTGATCGTGACATAAAACAGTTTGCCTACCAGTTCTCTGTATCTTCTCCTGTCCACCTCCTCTGTGTCATCTTCATAAATCTTCATGCTGGGATCCATTGGTGTCGTAGCAGGTCGACACCCAAGCATACCTGTTTCACTCAACAGATCTGTAACATATTTCCTTTGTGACATTACTAACCCATATGGATTTCTTGCAAATTCAAGCCCCAGAAAATATCTAAGGACACCAAGATCCTTAGTGACAAATTCACTACCCAGCATTTCTTTCGCCTGCTTTATGCCCTGCTCATCATCTCCTGTAATCAAGATGTCATCAACATAAACCATAATCACAATGATACCTCTAGCAGTCTTCTGTACAAACAAGGAATGATCAGCATTGGAGCGTTTGTATCCTTGTTTTCCGAAGAGATCTGAGAGCCTCTGAAACCATGCTCTGGGGCTCTGCTTAAGGTCATAGATAGCCTTATGCAACCTGCATACCTTGGAACACTCCCCCTCAATAGCAAAACCAGGTGGTTGTTGCATATAAACTTCTTCCTGCAAATCTCCATATAGGAATGCATTCTTTACGTCCAGCTGATGGAGCGACCAGTCTTTAGCAACTGCAACTGACAACAAGATCCGTAGAGTGGAATGGCGTGCCACAGGAGAGAATGTGTCTAGGTAGTCCACTCCGTAAGTCTGTGTAAAGCCATGTGCAACAAGACGCACCTTGTACCTGTCAATGGAGCCATCTGCATTGTGCTTCACTGTAAACACCCACTTGCAGCACACCGGGTTCACATCTGGAGGTATAGGAACCAAACTCCAAGTTCCTCTGGACTGAAGTGCTGCCATTTCCTCTTCCATTGCTAGCCGCCATCTACTATCCTGCAGAACATCTTGATGATTGCGTGGAATATCTACAGCTGACAGTGCCACAACAAATGACCTGAAATCTCCAGATAGCCTGTCAAAGGACACGGATGCTGATAATGGATATGTAACACAGCTCCTCTTCGACTTGCGTAGAGCAATGGGAACATCTAAATCAGTTGTAGCCTCATCTGGCCCCTGCAACATATCCTGCTCAGAAATGTCGTCAGATCCATCAACAGTAATATTTTCATTACATACCATAGGCGAGCTAGTAGACGAGTCATGACCATGAGCGGGAGGAGGCCTGCGGGTATAATGGAACGGTAGCGGTGATATAGGTGGTGGTGGTGGCGGTGGTGGTGGTGGTGCTAACGGCATCTGTGGTGGTGGTGCTGGTGACGGCATCTGAGGTGGTGGTGTCATATATATGGCATCAGTGGGTAGAGGTGGTAGCTGCTTGTCTCCTGAGGATGAAAAATACATAACATTTTCAAAAAAATGTAACATTTGCACTGATCATATACCGCCGACGCAGAGGATCAAAGCACTTGTACCCCTTTTGAGTTCTGGAGTACCCAACAAAAACACATTTGACAGCCCTAGGAGAGAGCTTGTCAGTACCATGCGACAACTGATGGACAAATGCAACCGACCCAAACACACGAGGAGTAAGAGTAAACAGATCCTTGCCAGGATGAATAATGGAAAACGGAATGTGTTCATTCAAGACAGAAGAAGGCATACGATTAATTAGATAACATGCAGTGAGAACTGCATCACCCCAGTAGGAGTAGGGAACATGACTCTGTATAAGGAGTGATCTTGTGACATCAAGAAGGTGACGGCGTTTCCTTTCAGCAATTCCATTCTGTTGAGATGTATGAGCACAAGAAGTTTGATGAACAATCCCTTTTGAGGAGTAATAATTGGCAAGAGCATTGGTGCACAATTCTAAAGCATTATCACTTCTCACAGACTTCGCAGATGTGGAGAAAACATTTTGTATTTCATTCAGAAAATGGATAATGATATTTCCTGCTTCAGATTTATTTTTCATCAGAAACACCCATGACACTCTAGAAAAATCATCCACAAATACTATATAAAATCTGTGTCCCTGATGATCAGGTACACGACTCGGACCCCAGACATCAATATGAAATAACTCAAACTTGGAGGTACTACTCCGACCTGGACGACTGGGAAAGGACGACTTGTGATGCTTTCCCAACTGACACGCCTCACAATGAATAGGAGTGTGAGGAAGACCATAAGGTAACACTTGACGCAACTTCTGAAGCGGTAAATGACCAAAGCGTAGATGCCACAATAAAGTAGATACTTGTCCAGCAGGAGAGGATGAGGATCCAGCAAATGGGGTCTGATTCAGGCGGTAGAGGCCTCCTTGCTCATAGCCACGACCAATCACGTTGCTCGTATGGATGTCCTTAAAAATCAAAGAAGATGGATCAAAAATTGCCCGGCAATGTAGATCCTTCGTAATCTGACTAATTGACAACAAAATCATTGAAAAATCAGGTGCATGTAGCACATTCTTAAGCTGCATAGAAGATGTCAATCTAATCTCCCCCTGACCAGTGATGGGGGAATGTGTACCATTGGCAATTACTACTGTCCTTCTTGGAGGGATCTGAGTGTATCCTGTAAGTAGACTCTGGTCGCCACATAGGTGATGTGTAGCACCTGAGTCCATAATCCATGGTAATGTATCTGATCTACTACAGTTGAGTGCGAGTATACTACCTGAAGCACTGGTAGACGCAGAGGCAGAAGCAGCAGCATTAGAATGACTCTCTGTAGTTGCTGCTGGACCGGATGGTGGAATAACGCCCCTCAGACGGGCAACTAGATCATCGAACCGTTGATCCAAAGTAGCAGCAGATGGAGGCTCTATCTGCTCAGCAGCTCGTGCAAATGCAGGAAATCCATGCTTTGAGTAGCATGTGTCTTCATTATGTCCAACTCTGTGACAGTAGGTACATGTTGGCCTAGTGCGGCCACCTCTTCCACGAGGTCCACGTCCACGGCCCTGGTGATGAAATCTGCGACCTCTGTTGGCTGACATGGCTGAAGAATTCTGACTCGCAGCCGTGGAAGGAACTGTGATCCGACTCAATCTATGGAAAGCTTCCTCCACGGGAGGAATAGTAGAGTCAGCCAAAATCTGTGATCGTGCAGCCTCATACTCTGGATCGAGTGCAGCCAGGAACACACCTACCATAGTCGCATTCCTATATGTCTTCTACTGTTCTGGCATGGTTGTAAGAGGCATGAAGCTATAGAGATTCTCGAACATCCCTCTCAGTGATATATAGAGAGAATGTAAAGGGCGACCATTCTGCTTTATTGTGAATATATCATGCTGAAGTTGCAGAATCTTCGTCTCGTTCTTCGCCTGAGAGTATGTTGCCGCCAGAATATCCCACATATCCTTAGTTGTGGGTTGATGTAGAATGTCATTGGCAATTTCAATCGCCAACGTACCAGATAGCCAAACCTTGGCATATGCATCATCAGCCTCCCAGGAGGCATTGACTCCAGTCTTCTCAGCAGGCTCAGGTTCAGTAAGGATATGTTTCTTGCCTGTTGACTTCATCATGCTCATGAACTGCATTGCCCACAGTTCATAATTTGTACCATCCATCTTTACTATAGGCGCTGGACCACGAAAGACGCCAATAGATGGGATATCTGACTTGTTTTCTGACATCTTGGATACTGAAGACTGGAGTTATTGACCGGTGATTGTCTTTGTCTACAATGACATTGACGGGTTTAGTTGCACGTGTAGACCTCAAGCAACTAAGCCCATGATGATGGTTTTCTGGGCTTTAGGACTTGGAAACGTGCACGCGTACAGGAGCTACACGTCTTGGAGCAATGGATGCGCACTGGATGCAGGAGATCACGCGCGCTGGGCACTGGATGCGCTGGACACGCGCACTGCACAGCCGCACAGGAGTTCACGCACGCACAGCCTTGCGCAGATCACGCGCAGGCACGCGATGGGAGAGGCCCGCAGATCACGCACTGAGTCGCGCGATCACGCGCAGGCACGCAATGGCAGATACGCGCCGGAGATGCGCGCTGGCACGGAAGGGATGTGCCATCGGAGATGATCTGCGCAGCGCTGATCGGAGAGGAGGAGCGCACGGCGCTGATCGGAGAGAAGGAGCGCACAGGAGAGAGGGCGGCGCCGATCGGATGAGAAGAGAGAGAGAGAGAGGCCGGCGGGTGTGGTGGGTAGGGTTAGGGTTTCGAGAACTCCGGTCTAGGACCGTCGCTCTGATATCATGTTGGGAAAAAATGAGCAAGTGGTTAATTCCATAAGCCCTAGGCTCTCTTATATAGGAGAGTAGCCTATGGGTAAATTACATAAAGCATATAATGACAAATAAAATAGAGAAGAGGTACAGATACTACTACTATATGCGTTAACATGGAGTCATCGCATACACCAGACATCAATGTCTGGCTTCAAGAACCAAATGCAGAAAAAGATCTGGTTAAAATATACTACTGTTTTAATAGTTTAAACTTGGACTATGTTTGCAAGGCATCAGTGTCACCATTGAACATGACACAGACATTCTTACATGCCCGTGAAGAGGCATCTTCTTTGTAAAGTAGTAGATTAAATACCATGGGACTCCGCAGGAGTGAGTGAGTGCCGTTGAGGACCAGGAACATGGAATCTCTAGAACTGGCATTGACTACTCAGGGAAGGTGAAAGATTAGCGTCCTCTGGGTTGAGACCAGGGGAGGAGTTGGAGAAGGTGGCGGTAGGAAATGGTTGTCCGTTGCATGGTTTAGAAAACACGCCTCGAGGCGTCCGCCTCAAACAGCCCAGGTGAGGCGTATGCCTCGAGGCGCTGAGGTGGTCCTCGAGGCACCAATGAATTGAGGCAGTCTCGAAGCGCCGCCTCGGGCTGCACAAGTTTGGTGCTCAATTTTTTATATTTTTTATATTAATTTTTATGATAACTTAAGTATAATATTAATTATTAACAATTTAATTTTTTATATACTCATATTTATTCTATATTTAAAAAATTGTGTTAGCTATATAAAATGGTAGGGTATGGTGCAATAGGGGGGTGCATACAACAGTTCAACTGGATTTTACAGATCGGATGGTTAGGATTCAAAGCATATCTATATATATAAGTGTGTTAGTCATATAACACATAAAACAACATAAAAATATTGTATATTGTGTATGTCGATAATAAATGTTAGTCACATAATTTTGCTTCACCAATGCACGTAAAGGGAAGTGTTGTATATCGACAAGAACTTCACTCCGCCAACATAATGGAGGTCATAATAAGCTTTGCATTGTATATGGATGACAATACGAATTAGGATTCAAATTAAATCATGCAAAGAATATTATATATTCTCATATTCATAGCATATATGATGAATATGTTGGGGAATATCTAAATTTATGATTTTATAAATATATATATAATTATGCTTAATTGTATTTTATATATTTTTTTTAAATAAATCGAGGCTTACGCCTGGACCGCTCAAGCCTTATGCCTAGCCTCATCAAGGGAAAACCGCCTCGATCCGCCTCACGTTTTTTAAAACCATGGTTTGTTGTTTCCTTTGTCTACCGACCTACACAATGGAAGACTGTTGTTCAGGCTCCTGATCTTAATGGCAACTTTTGCAGCAGGGGCATCAAGCTCTACCTCTGACATGGAAGTTTTTTTAAGAAAAATGAAGGTGGCCTCTCAAATTGGGAGCCACCTCTATGTATAAGAATATATATATATATATATCAAAAGCTAAAAAGTAAAAAAGTACGTTAAGCTACATTTGCCACGACAAGCAAAGTACCCTACAATGCTCAATAACATTCTCAGTATAAAATATATACCTCCCTCCCCCAAATAACTTTGTTCCTGGCGCACCAAAATCCAAATCCCAATGCAAATGGGTATGAACGATCCCCGTACCCGTAGCCGCAAATTGATCTGATATCCCGCCAAAAAGTGGTACAGTCATGCCGCGCAAGCCAGGGAATATCGACTTTGTTCCACACCTCCGTCGAAGCTGGACAAGAAAAAAATAGGTGGTCTGCATCCTCCATCACTGCCCGCATCTATCACAAGAAACATCCTCCAACCTAAGCAACTGACCTCGGTGCCCCTTGATGAGGATCCTCCCATTCCTGAACAGCCAAAGAAATACCATGACCCGGTTCAGCACCTTACATCTCTGAATCATACCCAAGTCCACTCCGAGCTTTTCCTACACCTCCTCCTCGTCCCCCATCAGAAAATGGTAGGCTTTCCTCACCGAGAATATCCCGTCTCCCCACACGAAATGGTTTCTGCCCGTAGATGGACCGTCGCTCTGCGCCAGCTCCAACTGCAATGCAATGAACTCCTCCTCCACTCTCTGTTCCGACAACGCCGATGAGATAACTGGGAACCACGCCCCGCGATCCAAAACCTGTTGCACCAGCACCTCCCTATTTCCGACTAGCCGTAAAAGCCGAGGGTAGCGCTCCCCCAACGTCTCGTCCTTCATCCATCGTCCTACCAAAAGCGAAAATCATACCCATTCCCAAGCACCGATCTCAGCTTAGAAGCCATCTTAGACACATGGAAGTTGATCCTATGGAGGTGGGGAAGGGAAAAGAGGGCATGGCTCAGTTGGGACAGGGTTGGCCGGTAGCACAGCGTACGAGTCAGGGGTGGCAGTTGAGGCAGGAGTGGGGGATCCTTCCCAAAGGAAGAGATATAGGGAAGAGAAATGGCCTTTCTGTCTTCGACCGTTTGGAGGGAGCAAGAACCACTTGAATGGTTGGTGCCTTCTATTTTTTGTGAGCGACGGTTGGGGAAACCCATTTTATTTGTCTTCATGATTTTACGCCATAGGGGTGTGTGTGTGTAAAGGAACTGTCGGAACATTCTATTTGAAGTTCATCTGGTACTCAAGTTGGAGTGGAGTCACAGCCAGCTCTTCTTAATGGCTCGACTCATCCGTCTCTGGACCGAGTGCTACTCTTGAAGAAGTTAGAGGGGCATGCACCTCTCATTGTGAATGAAAAGGCTGAACAATTGGCTTTCAACGAGGCTTTCGACCTCAAATGGACGGTGAAGGGGGCATGGTCCTTCAAAATTTCACTACGTGGGGGTATGGCTCTAAGGTGGTTAAGGGGTCGACCCTTTGCATAAAGATATATGCGTGAAAGCATGGGAGGTAGAAGAGATCATTCTCAGTGATGGCTCCAATTATAGGGAGTGAGAGGGAGAGGTCGCCAAAGAGGCATGTTTTGAAAGCCGAAACTCCCTCAAGTATCAGACAATGGGTTTTGAGCCCACAAAGGAGACATAAGTGGTTCAGGGAAGTGGTAGATCTTGTGGGGGCTCGCTTTGTTTATCAATGAAGTGCTTAATCTCTGGAATATCTGTGGTCAGAGAAGTGGTGGATGGTGGAAGGGGGTAGATATCGCTATGCTTCAGGGGATTAGGCTAGAAAAATCTAGTATGGAGACTGAAAAAAATGTGGAGGCTCCATGCTTAACGACTAGAAGGCTATTGAGGCTATCCGTTGGTTAAAGGCAATTGAGCCTATCCGTTGGTTAAATGTTACGTTGCTCAGTTAGGATCATAAATGCTTTCAGAGAGAGGCAATGCTGAAAGGGACATGACTCCTACCATTGGTTTTTCCAAAAATATCTGATCATTGGTGATTAACAGTTTCTTATATCTATGGCCAAACAGAGGAGATTAATTGGGAGGTATTACGGTATGAATTACAGTGACTTTGATTTCTATCCTAGCCATGGATGATGGGGGCAATTTCAACTATACGTTAGAAGGCACTTATTGTTTAATAATCCTAAGGGAGCACATGCCAGTCAGAGGAATTCTGGAAGTTAATTGAAGTTAATTTCAGTTGAAACTTTTGAACGCCTCAAACTACTGGTTTTCTTTGAGGAACTCGACGTGTAGGTCAAGGTCATGCGATCAAATTTTGCCGAATTTCAGTTGAATTTCGATTTCGGTAGGTGACCGAAATTCGACCGAAATTTGGGGGGGCCCAGTTCAAAAACCAACTGAAATGACCGAAATTCGGCCGAAATTTCGTTTCGGTCAGTCATCGAAACGAAACCGAAATCAAACATTTAAGACCTTGGTCAGGGCTTGACGAATTTTTGGTAACCATGGATCTGCTCAATAATCAATACCTATTATCACCTTTGTTTGGTGAAGGTCAGTTCTCGTATCAGGTTGACCATACTCCTTTCAACAGGGATTGAGGTGAGAGCTTGAGACTGCATCTTTCCTTATATTTGATAAGTCTTGACTGGTTGAACCGGGTTTTGGGGAGTGGCTGGTTGAATGATGTAGAGCTCAAATTGTAGGAATGGGGGAAGAGGGAACAAAAACTTAAACAATAGAAGATTGTCAGGGAGGATCATAAACGTGAGATTGAATGGGTCAAGGCAGTTGTGGCTAAAGAAGGGGGACGCAAATACGGTGTTCTTTCATACGTTGGTTAGTGGCACGCAGACAACTTCATACAAGTAATTTAAGTCGAATGGGAGATGACCCATATGGATTAGGGTGGAAATGGCAATTGTGGATCACTTCAAGCAACAGGCTTCGTCGTGACTTGGATAGGTGGTGATCAAGTAAGAGGGCTGAAGGAAAGGGGTCCAGCAGGCCATATTTTTTTGGGCCCAACAGACAAGTTTCTTATTGCATTTTGCTATATTCTTATTGTTTTTTCATTTACTATGGGCTCGTATCTTTTGTAATCACTAAAGAAACACAATAGAAGATACAGTTCTTAGCAGTTTTAGCCCTAGTTACCTCATGCTCTTTAGGAAGTAGGGTTCCACATAAACCCATGTTTCTCATTGTTTTTTATGTGTGGCCTACCACGCTCTAAATCTTTATTGTTGCTACAACAACTAGGATTCCCCGCATAGAAACCCATCATCGCCATTGCATGATCACATCACCACCACTGAGATGGTGAAGTTGTTCTTCATACCCGACGACACTGCATGGATACTGTGGAAGACCCATCGCAGGAGAAAGGGCTTCGTCGGGCTCTGGTACCCAACACCTTGTTTTCTTCTCGCCGAGTCCTTGTCAGTCTCCTCAAGGGTTCGCTTCTGGAACCATATCAACCACATATGAAAGAGGGTTGAAGCCCTCACGCCCGAGTAGTGATGGCAAGGTTCACGTAGTACATGCACTCTAACATGATGATGACGAGGAGGAATACAGCTCATTGCCTCCACTGATGTGGTATCTCTCACCACCAACGATGCTCTCGCGGCTTGTGATGATCCCACCACCAACAGCGCTCCCGCAAATGATGGTCCAGTAGATGGCGCTCTAGGATATGGTGTGTGATACTTCAGCACTTGACGAGTGATCAATTATCCAAAAAGGAGCAACACGATCAACTGTGACAAGGAAAAAATCGAACGATGGGTTCTTTGAACCCTAAATTTTGTAAGCACTGGAAGTCTGAGAAGATAATGGTTGTCTAAAGCATAGGTCGTCTTTATTTATTCATTTTTTGGTGGTCCCAAATAGGTTTGGGATTCTTGTAAAGAAAAGGGAAGTAAGAAGAAGACTCTATTGGGCCCAAGAGGAAAATGAGAGGGGAACATTACAGGGGAGAAGAAAAAATAGAAAAAAGAAGAATAGGGAGTCCAATGGTCACAATGTCTTGTTATGTTTATTTTCCAGCGTAATGGGCCAAGTTATTGTACCAAAAGGAAAAGAAAAGTAGATGCGGGATCAAAAAAAAAGGTCAAAGATTTGTGGAAAAAAGGGGAAAACTGGCTGCTCATAAAAAAGAGAGAAGGTTGTTGAAGAAAGGGAAAAATCAATTTGTTCAAAAAACGATTGAATGGCTGAGAGAAAAAATGATGAGATAAAAACAAGAAAAATGAAAAAAGGTGAATTGCTTGAGAAAAAAAGGGAGAGGATTGATCGAAAAAATGGTTCAACTGAATATTTAAAAAAAAAAAAGAAAACTGTTTTACCCTATAGTTCTCCCAACTTTTTTGAATCAAAAAGGAGGAAACGTGCGCAGTAGTGCCCATCCCAAAATATATTAAATCGGTTGAATTATAAAAGTCAGGTCTCGAGGAGAGTTCTAGCTATGTACTATGTTCTCAACGTAAAACTGTGCATCTCTGAAAAGGACTTTGGTGCACATTAACCAAATAACCCACAACATTGCTATCAGAAACACACCTCAGTTGCAGATCTGAACTAATTTGTTATAAAGCTGGCCCAAATTAGAATGAGAAGAAATATCTAACCAAGCAATATCAGCCAACTCCCAAACCTGACGAGAGCAAGCACAAGCATGGAAAAAAATGCATGAGATCCCATGACATCCTAAGGGGTTAAACCATGGATAGGACAAGTGTCATCCTCTCCTGAGCAAAAGAGGCTCAACACATCCTGGTCAACGTCTTCTCCTTCCGCTTAATTCACAGGAATATGTTTATCTTCATGAGGATGCATAAAGCTCAAGAAATTTACAGTCTCATTCCATGGCCCCTAGTTGGGGGTTGCAGGAGTCCGTGAGAGCAGCATATGCCTTTTGACTAAAAAATAACCGTCCTGCCAAATCCAACGGTCCCAACCTGTAGGTGGTCCCCATAGTCTAATAAAATCTTGGAGACACTGCTTAGAAAAATCTGAAATAAAGGTTAGAGCCCACTGGTTAACCCAAGTGTCTCGAAATATCATGTGGTTTGCAACCAAGGCAAACATGCAAGGAAAGTAGATGTTCATAGGATCCCCCCTAATCCAGTTGTCCAACCAAAATATGAATGACGGCCCATTCCCCAACAGGTCATACAAAAGGCAGCGAATCATGAATCACAGCACATATTGATGTCCAGAAGACTGGGATGATTGAGCGACCAAGGAGGAACGGAAGGGTGGGGTGAGATGTTATAAATCTTCCACGCCAGATGGCTAGCAAGGTCAGTCCCATCTCCCCGAATTCTTACCGCATGTTTGAGGACTTTGTTCATATCTTCTAGCCTTCAGACCCCAAGACACCCCCTCATCCAGAGGAAGTATAATCGTGTCCCAGTTCACCTGGTTCATACTTCTATAACTGACATCTGATGAACGCCAAAAAAATCTTCTCATGCATGCTTCAAGACGACGACAAATCCCCGCTGGAAGGATGTGGAAGAACATGAAATCACAGGAGTTGTTGCCACGACAGCCTTCAAGAGCACAAGTCTACATCCTCTTGAAAGACACGATGCTTTCCACTCCGCCAATTTCCGCTCCGATCTCTCAACCACATGCAACCAATCTGACCGATGCAGTCTTCAATTGGAAAGAGGCAACCTCAAGTAACTCAAAGGAAGACAACTGTTAGATTTATTGTATTTTCTATTTTATATGAGTCATGTAACCCTTAAGGGTCATATATGTATTTTTCTATTTTTTCCTCCCAAGGGTGTCTCTCTATATAAGAGACACTGGACCCATGAATATACACAACTCATTCTCTTCTCCACATAGTAACAGAGCAACAGTCCTAAACCGGGGCTTATACCTAAAACTCACCGCCACCAGGCCCACCACCAATTGTCGTCCTCCACGACCTTACGTGAACCCTTCTTCCTCGTCTAAGAGTCTCACGCGATGCCTCAATGGGTTCCCCAACGTTACCGTCACGTTGCCCATGCCCTGCCCAGGTACCGCCTAGGTGCTGCCCAACGATACACTAGCGCCTCCAGCGCATCTTCGGGTGACGCTAGTACCAACAACGGCTATCTCAAGTACCTCTGTTGTGCTAATTATTCAAATTACAGATCTCTTGCATATATGTGTGTAAGTTCCAGAGTATTTTTCCGCCCTTCTATGCATAATTGATCAACAACAGAACTTTGATCTCTCTATCTGACCATCATGAGATCTACTTCTACGAGACGAAGTACTTTCCCACTCCATCTACTATGATGACACAAGACATTGCTATCAAACTGAAGGGCAACGAAAACTATATGCTCTGGCCTCTTTCCTTTAAGGTGTTCATTCTTCATTGGTGGTCAGTGGAAGGCCTATAACCTGACTAAAGATCCTACAGATGAGAAAGATAAAGAATATGATAACTAGATCGCAGACAACTAAGATGCACATATCGCATCAAATTTGCTTTTCAAAGACACGGCCAAGACATACTCACAGAAGACAACAAAGTCCCGCCTTGCTATCATCTACGGACGGATCTGATCTGCATCACATGATGACTCTACTCTTGTTGAGTACTACAATCGTCTCGCTAGTTTGTACGAGGAGCTTGCGATCTTTCAACCCTCATGTTGTACCAAACATGTACAAGAGCATTCAGACTGGCAGATGTATCGCTTTCCTGATGGCATGCATTCCATATATTAGGCAGTGAACGAGCAATTTCGGATATCTGATACACAGCCAACGATGGTCATCTTTGGACGTCTTGAGGAACTGAAACATATGTCGCACGACCTCCTATCTTACCTCAAGCAGAGACTTCTGCACACGTCGCATCATCTGGGAGAGGAGGATGACATAACTTTCAAGGCAGTCGTGGACGTAACTCTGGTCGGGGTCATGGATCAGATTTTGGATGTCGACGTGACTTTGGCTATGGCTGTGGACGAGTAACTACTGCTTCTCAGTATCCACAATGTGCTCAATGTGGTCGTTGGAACCATCCGTCCGAACGATGTTGGCAGAAGTTTGGCGTACTGCCTTATCAAGTCAATAGTGCCTATAAGGACACCTATGATGTAGAAGAGGTGTCTCCTACTACAAATCCCAGTGGAAAGACGTACATCTCAATGATGTGGATTATTCACGTTTGATGCAGATTTTCCAGACTCATAGGGTTGCTTCTTCTTTTTCTAGTGAGACTATCATTGTTGTCTTGGTTACCCCGTCAGATACAGTAGACAGCTCTGTAACCCCTACTGCTCCCTCTGGAGCCTCTACACATCTGACTATACAAACCTGTTTCAAACCCTCTTCCTCGGTGAAGATGTTTGAGTCGCTACTGGGACTCACTCGCAGGTTACTATTGTCGGAACCATGGAGTTCTCCAAGCTCCGATTTCATAGGTTCATTGTGCTCCTAATTTCCCTCTCAACTTATTATTTGTTCATAAGCTTTGTATTGAGCTTAATTGTCGTATGATATTTGATTAATTGTGTTGCTATTTTCAGGACATCCAGATAAGACAAATTATTGGTGGAGACAAGAGAAGAATGGCCTCTATTATCTTGACATACCCTCATATTATAAGTTTGAGGGTGTTGCATCCATCTACGAAGATCTACTCCTAGAGCTGGCTATTGAGTCACGGCTCGATGAGCCAGGCTTGGGCTCGGCTCGATAAGGGCTCGTGAGCTTGGCTCATTAAGCTATTGAGCCGAGCCCGAGCCAGATTTTTGGGCCCGATAGCTTATCGAGTCGAGCACGAGCCGAGCCCTGCTCAGCTCGATAACTCAATAACGGGCTCGATAAGGAATATATATATTCTATTTGTGAAACTACAATGATTTTTATTTTTATTTGTATTAGTTTTGCAACATTGTTAATGGTGGATTATGTGTTTATGTAGTTTATGTAACACCTATGTTGGGTGGACTATGTTGTAGACTTGAATTTTCTACTTTTTATCTATGTTAATCTAGGTTATAGTTAGATATTTAGTATTTTTTTCTTTTTTATTAACAACCAGAATGTTACAATATATATTATAATTTAACTTTTATATACAACTCGGATGGTGGTCTACTGGTAAGGTGGATGATCTTTAAAAAAGAGGTCTTGGGTTCGAGCCCAGGCAAAACAATTTTTCACCAAAAAAATACCTATTTCCTTAACGAGCATGAATAGGCTCGAGCCCAGATCAGGCTCGATAAGAGGCTCGGGCTCGATAAAGGGCTCTGCTCATGACTTATCGAGCTCGAGCTGGCTCGATAAGGGCTTGAGCCCAACGAGCTCGAGCCCGAGCCAGCTCGACTGGGCTCGATCGAGCCCGAGCCCGAGCCCAGTTGGACTTATCGAGCCCGAGCCCAGCCCTGGCTCGTTAGGCTCGATAGCCGGCCCTATCTACTCCTATGGCATATGCACCTTGAGCATCTTTCTTCTAAGGCTCTCTCCATGATGTTCCATGAGCTCTCTACTCTGAAGCCCTTTCAGTGTGAGGCATGTGAGTTCAGGAAAAATCATTGAGCTTCTTTTCCAGATCGTGTTGAGTCCTATCATACCACTCTTTTTGGTCTTGTTCATTGTGATATTTGGAGACCCTATCCGGTCCAAACTTTGAGGGCCATCACTATTTTATTGTGTTTGTGGATGATTTTAGTAGATCTTCTTGGGTTTACCTAATAAAGGAACATTAGGAGATCAATAAAATTGTCAGGAATTTTTTTTCAATATGTCAAAAATTCTTTTCAGCATGTCTTTAAATTATTCGAACTAACAATGGACTTGAGTTCACCAAACAGGACTTTACATCTTTCTTTACCTCTCAGGAGATTGTTCATCAAACATCATGTCCATATACCTCTCAACAGAATGGGGTAGCGGAAAGGGAACTCTGACATTGGCTTGATTGTTAGGTCTCTCCTCGCTCAGATGAATGCTCCCAAGTATTATTGGGGGGATGTCATCCTTACTACTATTCATCTCATCAACAGGGTTCCATCTTTTGTCCTAAAAGGGACACTCCTTTCTCTTTACTATACCTCATTAAGTCTCATTTTCCTTTACCTTTGATAATTTTTGGGTGCATTGCATTTATTCACAACTTCCATGCAGCAGATAAATTATCACCTATGGCCACCAAGTATGTCTTTCTTGGGTACTCTCGTACTCAGAAGGCTATCAGTGTTATGATCATGTTGGCGTCGATACTATATTTCCGCGAATGTCACTTTCTTTGAGCAGACTAGCTTCTTTACACAGACTGTGGATGGCATCCCTTTGGATCTTCCACCTCCACCAATCATCTATACATGTAAGCATACCATTACAATTGCTTTTGTTCCTTTGCATGTTCCTTTTTTGCAAGATGGTACCCTCTTCAAGTGCTCACACCACTGCCGCCCCGGGTGTACTTAAGGCACTTCTGATAGCTCTCCGCAAGCAAAAACGGTAATGTATTTTTCACCCTATGTCACATTTTACTTCTATTAATGGTTTATCTGGTTGTGACCATGGTTCGAAAAAACTAGCCTCGAGGCGGTCGAGGCATACACCTCGAGGCGGTCGAGGCATACTCCTCGAGGCGAGGCGGTCCAATTTAGCCTCGAGGCTTGTGCCTCGGTCCAGCCCAGTGAGGCGCGCGCCTCAGGTGGTCAAGGCGGTCGAGGCATTTGCCGAGGCATTTTGACTTTTTAAAGCAATTTTTATGATTTTAATGGTTTAATTGTTAGTTTGAAAAGCTTATAAATATCTATTTGTTTAGGATAATGATTATACAAGATAAATTCCTAAATCTGATCTTTCTTTCGTGTCCATAACTTCATGTTTACTATTAATTGTGTCTAACTATTTCTGCAAACTCTTACTATTTCACTCTTAATGAATGAATTCATAAATATCAAATCCAACAATACTCGTAAAATTAACGAGCTTTGCAATATATCAAGCAAAACGAAATGTATATGGTTCATTTCTCATAATGTCATATATTATACATTAGACACATAACATAAATTTCTTCGACTATATTTAATCGTAATTTTAATTAGAACAATATTTTCAAAGATTTGCTCGAAATAGACAAGATTCACAGTTTCTCGTGCGACTATATATTATACGGTAGACACATAACATAAA
Source organism: Ottelia alismoides (assembly GCA_037367405.1). Lineage (NCBI taxonomy): Eukaryota > Viridiplantae > Streptophyta > Magnoliopsida > Alismatales > Hydrocharitaceae > Ottelia > Ottelia alismoides. The sequence continues at coordinate 393,918 of JAZKJV010000394.1, forward strand.
TTTCTTCAACGTATATTTAATCGTACTTTTAATTACAACAATATTTCAAAGATAGATATGTATTGTTTAATGCTTTCACAACATTCATTGACAATGAATTCATTTTTGATTCGATGAAAATGTGTAGAAAGGGATATGATGTTATATCTTCTATTTTAGAGTTCTTATCTATATTATTTCATCATATCTTATAGTGTTAAGTATTATATGTTGGACAGATGACATATAATTACATTGACATATATATAATTATATTTTACGCATATTTTTCTCTATAAATTGAGGCTTGCACCTCGACCGCCTTGAGGCTACGCCTCGCCTCGATTCCGATGAAAACGCCCCCGTTCCGCCTTTCGTTTTCTCAAATCTTGATTGTGAGCCAGTCCACCGTCAAGGCGATGTAGGATATTTTGGGAACCACCTATACACAAGCGAAGAACGAAGCCAAGATTCTCAGCTTCAATTTGACATATTCAGGGCCAAGTAGAATGGTCGTCCCTTACATACCTTCTACTCTTCTCTACGAGGCATGTAACATGTTTGAGAAGCTTCCCATCTTCATGCCTGTTACTACATCCACGGAGCAGCAGATGACCTACAGGAACTCCACGATGGTTAAAGTTTTCTTGGTTGCACTTGATCCAGAGTATGAGGTCGCCCGTGCACAGCTTTTTACGGGGGCAACCATACCTCCTATGGAGGAGGCATACATTCGCCTCAGCAGGCTTCTTATTCCACCCACGGCCACCACACAACCCTCCTCAGTTATGGTTGCATCACACATCAGAGAAGATTCTATGCAGTTCAGAGGGTGTGGTCCCCGCGGCAGAGGGGGTGGGCATCAGCGTGTCCCCTACACCTACTGTCGTCGCTCAGGACACTTTGAGGACACATGTTATCAAAAGCATGGATACCCCGTGTTGGCTCGAGTGGCAGAGCAGATTGAGCCTCCAAATACTTTGGCTCCTCAGGCATATCCACGGCGATGACATTGTGTCTCGTGTATGAGAGATAATGACTCGAGTTGCTGGTACTACCACTACAGGATCCACAGATATCATGGTTTCAGATTTCGTGAAATATCTATGAAATTTCGCCGAAATTTCAATTTCAACACGGTATCGAAATTTCGAGAGAAATGCAGATATAGGGACCTTCCTTCACAAATGTTGTTCGTCTTGGGCAAAATATGATCGAATTTATCGAAATTTCGATGAAATTTTGGTAAATTTTGTTTCGACATGGTATGATATGATATCCGATGTCGAAATTTAAAACCTTGACAGATGTTGCAACTGATGGTAGAGCCTCTTCGAGCTCCTCGGGTATCGCATATGCTTTTAACAGTTGTAGAAGGGCAGATATGACATAATGGATTATGAATTCCGGTGCTTCTCACCATCTGTGTGGTGAATGAGACCAATTCAGATTTTACGGGTCTTTACCCCCTAGTAGATGGGTTGTCATTGCGAAAGGGTTCACTTACTCATCACAGGACAGAGGGAGATGCATTTGATGCCATCCATGCGCTTGCAAAACATTTTATATGCTCTTGATTTTCAAATGAATTTGCTTTCTATTAGTCAGATCATGAAGGATCTGCATTGTCATGTCATTTTTGACACATCCTCTCTTGTGTTTCAGGACATACTCACGGGCAGGGTGTTGGATGTGGCCGTGAGCAGCGGAGGCTCTACAGACTGGTCCAGCCTCCTCACGTTGGTGTTTTTACTATTCCTGATGGACCTGTCTCACCGTACTTGTGGCAGCCTCGCTTTGGCCATCTTTCCTCTGCAGTCCTCCTACAAATTTCTACGAGATCCTCCTTCCAGTGTGAGGCTTGCCAGCTTGGGAAACATAACCGCTCGTCATTTCCATCACATCAGGGTCAGAGCAGTACTCAGTTATTTGAGCTCCTTCATAGATATTTGGGGTACGAGTCGTGTTCCTGATCACCAGGGACACCGTTTTTATCTTGTTGTTGTTGATGATTATTCTAGATTTTTTTAGGTATTTTTGTTAAAGAATAAGTCTAAGGTTGGGTCTGCCATTAGAACCTTTATTACTGAAATAAAGAACATTTTCTCTACTACTGTCAAGTTTTACGATCTGACAGCACTTTACAGCCATCCGAGTTTCTCATGTCTCTTAGCATCATACACCAGACCTCGTGTGCATATACTTCGATTGTGTTTCCCGAGAAGGACCTATTCTCCCTTACACCTCGGTTGTTTGGCTCTGTGGCTTTTGTTCACATCTGATGCCTGGGAGAGACAAGCTCTCCCCTAAAGCTGTCAAATGTGTTTTTGTTGGCTACTCGCATACCCAAAAGGGTTGATCCGCTTCAGCAAAAATACTTTGTCAGCGTTGATATCACATTCTTTGAGTTTGTTATGTATTTCTCTCCCTCAAGTGACAGAATGACCCCATCTGACTCTGGGAGGAGGTATACATACCTCCTCCTCCTACGGTTGCACCTCCTCTACTACCTGCACTACCATCTCCACCACCTTTACCACCACCACCACCGGTACCTACACATGCTCCTGGGGCTGCTCCTGGGGCTGCTCCTGGATCGGCACCCAGTACTTTGACCCAGTTTTTACCATGTGTGTTTACTCACAGGTCTCGCTCTTTTCCCTCTGCTCATGGGCCTTCCCCATCATCCAGCATGCCTCAGGTGTGTAATGAGCACATTGTTTCTACTAATGGCACTATTGATTTGTCGATGGAGTAGGATTCTTTACAGGTTGAGCAGGTATCCTCTCAGGAGGATAGTTTACATGTTCAGGAGGTGGCAGATGCTCTTAACTTGCCTATTGCTTTGTGAAAGCAAAGACATACTTGTGTTACATATCCTCTTGCAGCACAGGTCTCCTTGAGCAGACTTTCAGAGGACTTCAGGAGATTTATTGTTGCACTTTCAGTTGTAGAGTTACCACGGACATATCAGGATGCACTACAGGACAGCCAGTGGTGTATTGCCATGGAGGAGAGATGTTCGCGCTATAGTCGCATGGCACTTGGAGCCTTGTTACAGCTCCTCTTGACGCATCTGTTGTGGGATGCAACTGGGTGTTTACAGTGAAGCACCGAACAGATGGCAATGTAGATCACTATAAGGCAAGACTTGTGGCACGTGGGTTCACCCAGATATATGGGTGGACTATCAGGATACCTTCTCTCCAGTGGCTAGGCACTCTACTCTGCGCATACTTCTTTCAGTTGCTGTGACATGGGATTGGTCTTTCTACCAGCTTGATGTGAAGAATGTCTTTCTTTATGGTGATCTACAGGAGGGGGTTTACATGTAGCAGCTGCTTGGGTTTATTGTTGAGGGGGAGTGTCCGAAGGTTTGCAGGCTTTACAAGGCTAGTATGACCTTAAGCAGAGTCCAAGATCATGGTTTCAGAAGCTCTCGAACCTGATAGAGCAGCAGGGGTTTGTGAGATCGATTGTCGATCATTTACTTGTTCTTCATAGAACTCAAAGAGGTACAGTTGCCATACTTGTTTATGTTGATAACATCATTGTTACAGGGGATGACGTACATGCCATCCAAGCTGCTAAGGATTTCCTAGGTCAACAGTTTGTGACCAAAGACCTCGGTAGTCTATGCTACTTCTTTGGACTGGAGTTTGCCAGGAAACAGCAAGGTCTTGTGATGACCCAGAGGAAGAGGAAGTACGTTACAGATCTTCTCTCTGAGACAGGTATGGCAGATTGTAGACCTGCTACTACTCCCACGGACAGGAGCATGAGGCTATATGATGATGATACTATAGAGGTAGACAAGAGGAGGTGCATGGAGCTCGTTGGGAAGCTCCTTTATGTGACTATCACCAGGCCAGATATATTTGTTGCAATGGGCAAAGTGATTTGGTTTATGGAGCCGCCTAGACAGGCACATATAGATGTAGTCCATATTATTCTAAGGTATCTTAAGGCCTCACCTGGCACTGGTCTTCTTTTCAGCAGAGGAACATCCCTTGCCATTACAGCTTGTGTAGATACATATTATGCACGATGTCCCAAGGATAGGAAGTCTACTTCTGACTTTGCAGTGTTTATAAGGAGTTCCTTGGTGTCATGGAAAAGCAAGAAGCAAACAGTGGTTGCCAGATCCAATGCGGAATCAGAATACAGGGCCATGGCACAGGCTAGTACAGAGATAATGTGGGCCAAATCTATTCTAACTGACCTGACAATTAAGGCGCCTCTTCCCATGCACCTCCAATGCAACAACCAGGTTGCACTCTTCATCGCCAACAACCCAGCTTTCCATGAGAGAACCAAGCATATAGAAATACACTGTTACTACTCGAGACATGATACAGAAGGGTTTCTGTTGGAGTATTTGGTTATGCGTCACTCTTGTAGTAGATGGATAAATGGATCACTCCAAGATCCATTTACCACATCCAATTGTTTAGTCCAACATCTACCAGTTGTGAGATGTGGAGACTCAGTGACGGCTATATAAGAAGCCTCACACCCCATGTATCCAATGAGAAAAGCAATAGACTATCAGCCCTTTGAGGCGTACTCCCATGGTTTCAACCCGCTCCTTCGAGAGTAGGGTTCCACATAAAAATCTATGAGTTCATGTTTATCTTTCCGTTCTTAATGCTCTATTTATCATTTCACTTTCGCATTCCTATTTTCTAACATGGTATCAAAGCGGTTTGATTCTCGAGGATTTCATGCTTGTTGTTATTGTTCGGGATTCGATTTTGATAGTTGGTTCTTGGAGATTTATTTTTATTATCATGTATGGTTCTAGTTCTAGGGTTTCTTTTTGAAATCCTAATCCCGAGCACTTTCAATGTTCAAGTTCTGAAATTCGTCAAGGCGGCTCAGCGCATATCGATCTCAAGGCTCCAAGCTCCAAGCGAAGCCCTCCATATCTCTCTGCCAGCAAATCCCCATCTCCGGGTTACCCAGCTGGGAACCCTACGGTTAAGGTTGCGGCCACATCCAGATTGCAGGCGGCAATGGCAGCCACCTCAGAAGTTCTGAAGCATCACCGTGCGTCGCCGCACCTTGAAACACCTTCGCGCAAGGTGCTACCTCCACTGCGCATAGAAAAAAATAATAAAATATATATATAGCGATGGTCGCCATCGCGCGCGGGTGGCGCCTTCCTCCTCTCCTCTAAGGAGCGCCAACCATCAAATCTCCTCCAGGTGGCTCCCCCTCCATCGGATCCAAGAGCTCCAAGCCGCCAAGGTGTGCTCTCGAGTGGTAGCATATCGCCATCTCGCATCTCCATCTCAGCCGCAACATCGAGCGGTGGCTCCCACAGGCGACGGCGTTCAACAAAAGCACTGATCGTGGGGCATCCTTTGAGAAAGAGATTCCCATTAGGGAACCCTAAATAAGGTAAAGCCCAAATGAGCCAAAAAAGAGAGAGAGAAGTGGCCAGTAAAAAAATAAACAAAAAAAGGAAGAGAAAGTAGGTGTGTGGGTTGCAAGCAATAAGAAAAAAAAGGAGGAAGCACGATTTCTGTTTGGGCCTTATTTGGGTCATTTAAAAAAAATTAAGAAAAGGCCTACAAAAGAAAAGCTGTACATAAAATTGCAAAAAAAAGAGAGAGAAAAGTAAAAAGCCGTAAAAAAATAAAAAGGCTAAATAAAAAGAAGAAGAGACGGCTTAGAAAAAGGGAAATAGAAATAGCTGCAAAAAAATCACTTGTGTTCTGTTTCTCCCCACTTTATTGTCTTCTCCCAACTTGGTCGATGTTTTTCATTCCGACCAGTATGGGAGAAAGGGGGAGTACTGTAGAGTCAAAGGCTACAGATTCTCTAGTCCAGAAACTAGTCAGTTTTCCAGACTCTACAGTTCAGTTTCAGACTCGACGTCATATTCTGAGTCCTCAGTTTCAGACGCGCACATGTATGCAGTCTTTTCAGGTGTGCACATGTTTACCATCATTGTTTGTGGTCCCCATCTTTTGTGTTTTGGCCAGAGTTTTCATGTGATCCATAGGGACTCCAGAGTAGAGATCTCATTCTCTATGCCATGTGGGCTAGGGTTTTCATGTGGTTTGATGGGGACTCCAGAGTAGAGATCCCATTCTCTGTGTCACTATGGGAGACACCCAGTCCTCCAACGAGACTTTTCAGACACCATTCTCCAACGACTGCGAACTCCGCCGAGGATTGCCCTCCACGGCTTTTCAGTTTGGTCCTTTTCATAGATGGAGCAGTTGTCCACATATTGTGGCGGGCCAGAGTACTCCGACGAGGAGACTCATTTCAGTAGCAGTGATTCTGACAGGCACAGTACATAGCACATGCTCTCCGACGAGGAGATTCAATTTGACTCACACTCCAGTCCGTTCATTATCCTCACCTGCACGGCATGAGAAGCAACGTCCTTGACAGCAGCCGACAGTTGGGTGCGTTGAGTTAATATTATCTGCAGTGTCATGTAGCGTGAGTTGAGATTTCTTTATGTTTGTCCAAGCTGAGCATTGCATGCTCCAGCTTGAGGGGGAGTGTTGGAGTATTTGGTTGTGTTGCTCTTGTAGTATATGGGTAAATAGATCACTCCAGGATCCATTTGCCACATCCAGTTGTTTAGTCCCACATCTGCCAGTTATGAGATGTGGAAACTCAGTGAGGGCTATATAAGAAGCTCCTCAGGTGAGAAAAACAATAGACTATCAGGACTTTGAGGCGTTCTCCTGTGGTTTCATCCGATTCATTCGGGAGTAGGGTTCTATGTAAAAATCTCCGAGTTCATGTTTATCTTTCTGTTCTTAATGCTCTGTTTATCATTTCGCTTCCACATTCCTATTTTCTAACAGTTTCATCTCTACTACTCGTTAGCTCAGGAGACCAGTTGATGTTCTTACCAAGGCTCTACGCAGAGGGCCTTACCAGAGATGGTGTTCCAAGCTGAGCATGATTGATATCTATGCTCCAGCTTGAGGGGGAGTGTTGAGATATTTACTATGTTTTGTATCTTTTATATATTTTATATGTTTGTCTCTGTTATGTAATTTGCCCAACAAGTTACTCTTCTATATAAGAGAACCCTAGGGCCTTATGAATAATCAAGTTCTCTCTTTCCACTAGCAAATATCATAGCAGTAGATCTGGAAATGAATATATCGAGATATGTCGCAGATATCAGTGGAAATCTCATAAACATCTTATTTCTTAAAACAATAATTAACATATAAACACTCTTGTGTTCTTGTGAGTGAGAATCCGCTTTGAGGTCCCAATGAGTAAGATTTATTTTTCGAGATTTGTGCATAGATATTTCGAGATTTGTGCATAGATATTTCCACAACATTTCTTTATTCAACCTTTAAGAAATATAAAGATGTCTTTTGTCAAAGATACGAGTTATAGGCCAGAGTACTCCATGAGAAAGGCTCTTTGAAGTGTCGTTGACTTTGATTGGTGAAGAATCAAAGCATACAAGCTAGTTTACCCAGATTGCTCAACAGATCATCACTCATACTCCAACCCTCCAGTTCCTCCTCACCAGTTTAAGAAGCATCGTCATCAACAACAACCAGTGGAGTATGTATTGACTAAAGATTTTATGTATTGTCATGCATTTGGTATACGAGTATTTTTGTATTTATACAATCCAAGCATTGTATGCTCCAATTTGAGAGGATAGTTGAAAATTGTAAAGGATTGAGTTATTGGTTGGGTATTTGGATCTTATGACATGATCCAATTGTGATGTTTAGTCCCACATTACTCGTTGATGGCAATATGATATGATGCTATATAAAGAGCCTCGCACCGTTTTTAATCTCTTGAGAAACACAATAAAATATAAACCTCTTAGTGATTTTCTCATGTGGACCAGTTGTTTCATCCCGCTAGAGTATGATTCCACGTAAATTCATAAGCGTGTTCCCAATTATTTTCAAAGAGTTGTGGACAACTAATCTTAATTGGAAAATCTTCGCATGAAAATGACTTCCCTTCCTAGGCTACGACTAGGCTACGACTTAACTGAATTCTGAAATATCTAGTTATTATAATTTATATTCCACCAGTTCGACATTTAACTGGGATGTGCATGCAAGCACTCTCATTCTTCTCCAGTCCCTTGAAGAAAGCACTTGATGAGAGCCAGAATCTCAAGCCAACATCATTCTCAGCTTAACTCACTAGAAAAACTTGGTTCCATGCATCTTAACTAATTATGTAGTCATGTCTTCCTAAGCGTGGAAGTCTACAAGCAAAACTGATTAGCATCTTCCAGAATGCAGAAGCTGATGAAAGCATGATTCTTTTACCATAGCCGGTGCCACAAAAAGTTACTAAGGTGATCGACTAGCTAGAACAAGGGAAATATAGCTTTGACATGCTAGATCGTGTTGTAATGATGCTTATTTCTAAACATGTGGTGAAAGTGCAGATTGAATAATTTTGCCATATTGCTTTGTCAAACGCGATTTACTTGATTGTGGCCAAGCTACTAGTAAATAGACTTTGACGGGTCCTGAGCTCTCTTATTATCATATATAGAGAGCATTCATCCCTGGTAAAAAGATTGCAGAAATGATCCAAGGATAAAATTATTGATATCGATATCCTATCAGTAGGCTTGGAAATTAATATGCCGAATATATCAGAGATATTGATAGAAATCTCGAAAACATCTTAGTTCTTAAAACAATAAGTGACATATAAATATATTCTTAGGTTCTTATGAGTGAGAATCTGCTTTAAAATCCCTATGAGTAGGATCAATTTATCGAGATATGTGTATGGATATTCCCACAACATTTCTTTATATGACCCTTGAGAGAGATGGAGTTGTGTTCTTTGAGTCTATCGAGGAGACACATTGTGAGCCAGAGTACTCGATGAGAGAGAGTCTTTGCAGTGTCGATGGCTTTGATCGATGTAGATTCAAAGCACACATCCAATTCCTCCTCACAAGCATGATGACCACAGAAGCATTATCGTCAGCAGCGACCAGCAGAGTAAGTGTTGAGTCAAGGTGTTATGTATTGTCATGTAGTCAATATATGTGTGGATATTTTCCTATTGTCCAAGCTGAGCATTGCATGCTCCAACTTGAGGGCGGGTGTTGAGAATTGTGAAGGATTGAGTTGTTGGGTATTTGGATCTTATGATATGATCCAATTGTGATGATTACTCCCACGTTGCTCGTCGATGGCAGTTTGGTATGATGTTATATAAAGAACCCCACACCCTATCTAATCTCTTGAGAAACACAATAGAAAATAAATCCCTTAGTGGCTTTCTCCCATGGACCCGTGATTTCATCTCGCTCCTTACAACAACAACAAAAACAAAGTCTTTTCCCACAATTAAGTAGGGTCAGCTACATGGATTCTTCGCCTCCATTCAGATCTATCTCAGGTATATCTCGGGCTTATATCCAAAAAACTAAGATCCCTTCGTATAGTCTCTTTCCAACGCTTCTTGGGCCGTCCTTACCCTCTCTTAGTCGGCTCAACATCCCAACACTTGCATCTCCTAACTGATGCATCAGTTGATCTTCTTTGCAAATGACCAAGCCATCTTAAGCGGTTTTCTCGCATCTTATCCTCGATCGGAGCTACACCAACTTTCTTTCTGATTGCATCATTCCGAATCCGATCTTTATGTGTGTGTCCACACATCCACCTTAGCATTTTCATTTCTGCTACAGCCGTTCTCTGCACATGTCTATGGTTCACAGGCCAACATTCAAATCCACAGAGCATAGCAGGTCTCACAGCTGCTTTGTAAAACTGTCCTTTAATTTCAAAGGAATTTTCTTATCACAGAGAACAGCAGAGGCTCCTCTCCACTTTAGCCAACCTGCATTTATTCTATTTTCCCCATCATGTTGCAAAATAGATCTCAGATATCTAAAAGAATCTCTCTTCCGAATGTTATCGTCACCAATCTTCACCTCGATTCCTTCACCATTGCTTCCATCAAAGGTGAACTCTATATATTCCGTCTTAGCCCTACTTATACGAAATCCTTTAGTCTCCAACGCATGTCTCCAGACCTCAAGCTTCTCATTTACTCCATCTCTAGTCTCTTCAGTCAACACAATATCATCGGCAAATAATATACACCAAGGTAACTCATCCTGAATGCGACTTGTCAACTCGTCCATAATCAAAGTAAAAAGAAATGGACTCAAAGCTGAACCTTGATGTAAACCAATGTTGATGTCAAAATAGTCCGTCTTCCCAGACGGGGTCCTTACACAAGATAAAGCCCTATCATACATGTCCTTTATGAGGTTAATGTATATGACCGGGTCTTGTCTCTTCTCCAAAACTCTCCACAATATCTCTCGTTGGACAGAATCATAAGTCTTCTTCAAATCAATAAAGATCATATGGAGGTTCTTCCTTTTAGCTCTATAAATCTCCATTGTTCTGCTCAGCAAATGGATGGCTTCAATAGTTGAACGACCTGGCATGAATCCGAATTGGTTTTCTTTTACTTTGGAAACTTGCCTCAACCTTCTTTCAATCACACGTTCCCAAATTTTCATAGTGGGACTCATCAGCTTGATACCTCTGTAATTTGAATAATTTTGAATGTCTCCTTTATTCTTAAAAAGAGGCACCCTGATACTCCTCTGATTATGTTTTCTTTATTTTCACGATATGAAATGAGTCCATGGTTCTTTTTCAATGAGTCGTGGACAACGATGGAAAGTCCACATGAAAACAACTTTCCTTCATAGGCTACCAATCAAGATTGAAGCCTGGAATATCGTGTTGTTCTATTCCACCAATTCGACATTTACCTGGGATATGAAAGCAAGCACTCGCATTCTTCTTCAGTTCCTTGAAGAAAGCACTTTATGAGAGCAAGAATCCCTAGCCAACATCCTGCTCAACTGCATAACTAACGAGAAAATCGCAGTTCCCGTGCATATTAATTAATTATGTGGTCAAGTCTTCCTAAAAGTGGAAATATGTCGACGGAACTGATTAGCATCTTCTAGAATGTAGAAGCTGACGAAAGCATGATTTTTTTACCAGAGCTAGTGCAACCAAAAGTTGTCGAGGTGATCGATGAGTTTCAACAAGGGAATTATAGTTCGACATGATGAATCGTGTTGTAACGATGCTTATTCCTAAACATATGGTTGCAGATTGAATTTTCAACATCTTTATCCAGCGCAATTTATTTGATTGTGGTCGAACTACTAGCTAATAGACTTACAAGGGTCCAACTCCCCTCGTTAATCAAATGTAGACAACGTTCATCCATGGAAGAAAGAATATGGAAATAATCCAAGGTTTGAAATATCAATATCAATATGTAGTGATATTTCTATATTCCTAAATACCTTTTCTGTTATTTTATTTCCTTATGTCTATCTTATGTAATTTACCCATGGGTCTCTCCTCTATATAAGAGAGCCTAAGGTTCCCAGGAATAAACTCGCTTATTTTTTCCAACATGGTATCAGAGTGACGGTCCAAGACCGGATCTCTCGTACCCAAAACCCTAACCCTATCCCCACCCTCCGCTCTCACCGCCGCACGTGCACCATCCACCATCGCGCGCCGCCCCACGCACAGCCACCCCGCACATCGTCGCCTCATGCACGCCGCCCTTGCATGTCGACGCCCTGTACGCCGCCCTTGCACGCCGCCTCTTCTGCGTGCAGCACCTCCGTGCATGGCTTGCCCTCTAGCGGCTCCATCGCCGGTGTCGGTCCCCCCATGTATCTGATGGATTTGGGTGCATAAGTCTACATATGCATTCAAATCCACGTATGTTTGTGTAGACATTCAATCTTTGGTTTACAAAACCCTAGTCTTCTACATCCGGCAATATGTCAGAGAACAAAGTCGATGTACCTGCCACATGCGCTTTCAGAGGTCCAGCGCCTACTATCAAAACGGACGAGACAAACTATGAACTCTGGTCTATGCAGTTCATGAGCCTTAGGAAGTCGAAAGGTAAGAAGCACATTCTTACCGAGGAGGAGCCGGTGGAGAAAACTAGGGTAAACTCCTCGTGGGAGGCGGACGATGCATATGCCAAAGTTTGACTCTCTGGTACATTAACGATTGAGATCGCCAATGATGTGTTACATCAGCCTATGGCTAAGGTGATGTGGGATATCCTTGTAGCAACATATTCTCAAGCGAGGAACGAGACGAAGATCCTCCAACTCCAGCATGATATATTTACTATTAAGCAGAACGGACGCCCCGTTCATTCGTTGTATACATCCCTGCGTGGGATGTTTGAGAAGCTCCACAGCCTCATGCCGCTAACGACGACTCCAGAGCAGCAGAAGACATATAGGAATGCTACCATAGTTGGTGTATTCCTAGCAGCTCTTGATCATGAATATGATACTACTCCCTTCCAGATTCTAACGGATGCCACTATTCCTCCCATGGAGGAAGCGTTCCGCAGGCTCAGCAGGATTGCTATTCCATCCACAACCACTAGCCAGACTTCTTCGGTTATGGCAGTCTCTCGAGGAAGAGGAGGCTCTTCTTTTCGTGGACGTGGACCTCGTGGTAGAGGAGGTCGCATTCATCAGCCATGTACGTACTGTCACCGTCCAGAACATATCGAGGATACATGCTATTCCAAGCATGGCTTTCCGATTTAAACCAGTGTCGCAGAGCAGGTTGGGTCTTTTGTTGTTCATACTTATGTTCTGATCAGAGGTTTGATGATTTCGTAGCTAGACTGCGGAATATCATGCCTCCTACTTCTTCACCATATCTAGGAGGTCATTCAGATGGTGCAGCCCCCGCATCTGCCAGTACGTCTACTATGGCTAGTACCTCATGTAGTACTTTTTCTTTTACATCATGTCACGGATATGAGATTACTGACTGGCCTACGGATTCTGGGCCAACACACCATTTATATGGGGACAGAGACCAGCTTACAGCATATAGACAGGTTCCACCAGGGAGAACTATTGTGATTGCAGATGGGATACATTCCTCGATCACTGGACAGGGGGAGATTTGTTTGACGCCTTCGATGCGTCTGCAGAATGTATCACATGCTCCTGATTTCTCTATGAATTTGTTATCCATTAGTCAAATTACAAAGGAGTTGCACTATAAAGCTATTTTTTACCCATCATCTCTTGTTTTTCAAGACATTATTATAGGCGGAGTGATTGGGTGTGACCGTGAGCAGGGTGGTCTTTATCGCCTGGTCCGAACTTCTTATGTTGGTGTATCCTCTTATGCAACAGGACCAGTTTCTCTGTATACCTGGAACCTATGATTTGGTCACCTCCCTCTTCAGAAGATATGTCATGTGTCGCCGCAGATTTCACCAGGGTCTTCTTTCCAGTGCAAGGCATGTCAGTTGGGAAAGCATCATCGATCTGCTTTTCCTAATCATTAGAGTCGGAGCAGTAGCTCCCTTTTTGAGTTATTTCATGTTGACATTTGGGGTCCGAGTCATGTCCCTGATCACCAGGGGCACCGTTTTTATCTTGTTGTTGTGGATGATTTTTCTCGTTTGTCATGGGTATTTCTTTTGAAAAAAATCTGAAGCGGGGGATGTGATCAAAACTTTTATTAATGAAGTGCAGAATGTTTTCTCTACCTCTGTGAAATTTGTGTGGACTGATAATGCTTTGGAGTTCTGTACTCGTGCTCTATCCCACTTTCTTACGTCCCGTGGAATTATTCATCAAACATCTTGTGCTTACAATTCTCAACAGAATGGTGTTGCAGAGAGAAAGCATCGTCATTTACTTGATGTCACTCAGACTCTTCTTATTCAGAGTCGTGCCCCACATTCGTTCTAGGGTCATGCAGTTCTTACAACATGCTACTTGGTGAATCACACGCCATCGTCCGTCTTGGATGAGAAAATTCCTTTCTCTTTTGCTTTTCCTGAGAAGGAGTTGTTCTCACTTACTCCTAGTGTGATTGGTTCGCTTGCTTTTGTTCACCAGTTGATTCCAGGTCTTGACAAGCTCTCTCCTAAAGCTTTCAAATGTGTGTTTCTTGGGTACTCCAGGACCCAGAAGGGATACCGCTGTCAGAGGAAATACTATATCAGTGTTGATGTCATATTTTTTGAGTATGTGATGTATTTCTCTCCTACAGATGATAGGTTGGCTTCATCAGACTCAAATGATGAGGTTTACATGCCATCCCCTCCTACAAGTCAGTCGCCTCCTCCTCATGTTTCAGTGGTTCCACCACCGCCACCACCACTGCCTCCTTCACCCCTTCCTACTACCCAGTCGCATGTGCCCATTGTTCCACCACTACCTAAATTTTATACCAATCGGACTGCTTTTGCTCATGGTCATCGCTCGTCATCAAATATGCCCCAGGATTGTTTTGATAACATGGTTTATAACGATGGGTCTAGAGATATATCTGTGCAGGAATCATTGCAGGAGAATAGCCAACAAGTGGAGGAGGTTCCCAATGACCTGGATTTACCCATTGCAGTTCAGAAACAGAAGGAGACTTGTACTTCATACCCTCTTGCTTCTCATGTCTCCTTTCATCGTCTGACAGGGGAATTTCAGAGATTTGCATTGGCTCTATCTGCCGTGGCCATTCCACGAAATTATCAAGAGGCCTTGATGGATAGTCGATGGTGCCTGGCTATGGAGGAAGAAATGGTTGTGTTGAAATTACGTGGTACCTGGAGTTTGGTATCTGCTCCCCGTGGAACGTCTGTTGTCAGTTGCAAATGGGTGTTTACTATTAAACATCATGCAGATAGGAGCCTTGATCGCTACAAGGCAAGATTAGTGGCACGAGGATTCACTCAGACCTACGACGTGGATTACTTGGACACGTTTTCTCCAGTAGCTCGTCACTCTACTCCCCGTGTCCTACTTTCAGTTGCAGTGGTACGTGATTGGCCTTTGTTTCAATCGGATGTTAAAAATGTTTTTTTGTATGGAGATCTACAGGAGGAGGTTTACATGCATCAGCCTCCTGGGTTTGCAGCTGAGGGGGAGTGTCAGCAGGTATGTAGACTCCATAAGGCAATATATGGTCTTAAGCAAAGTCCAAGGGCGTGGTTTCAGAAGCTCTCGAATCTGATTGAAAGCAAAGGTTCAAGAGGTCAAATGCAGACCATTTACTCTTTGTGCAGAGAACATCTATAGGTACAGTTGTCATTATGGTCTATGTGGATGATATACTTGTTACAGGAGATGATGTGCAGGGGGTCAAGATGGCAAAAGAATTTCTGGGTCGTCAGTTTGTTACCAAAGATCTTGGTACCCTAAGGGCCTGTTTGGTTGCAGGGTTGGGCAGGGTTGGCCCAACCCTGGTTACTATTCACAAGGGTACTTCCTCCTCACAGATTACTATTCACCCACCCCAACCCAGCCCAACCCAACCCACTCCAACCCAGCAACCAAACAGGCCCTAAGGTATTTCTTAGGGTTGGAATTCGCTAGGAATGCGCAGGGTCATGTGATGACCCAAAGAAAGTATGTTACACACATGCTTGTTGAGACATGCATGATTGGGTGTCGACCATCTACTACTTCTATGGACCCCAGCATGAAGTTATATGATGATGATACATATGAAGTCGACAGAAGGAGATATAGAGAAATGGTGCGAAAGCTTCTCTATGTTACTATTACTAGACTCGATATCTCCTTTGCAGTGAGTCGGTGAGTCAGTTCATGGAGCAGACCCGATAGGTTCACATGGATGCTATATACATGATTTTGAGATATTAAAATCCTCTCGAGGTGCAGGAATAATATTCAAAAAAGGAGCAACTCTGACTGTGTCTGCATGTGCTGATGCAGATTAAGCAGGATGTCCTAAGGATAGGAAGTCTACTTCAGGCTTCACTGTGTTTGTTGGCTGTTCACTTATGTCTTGGAAAAGCAAGAAACAAACGGTGATGGCTAGAGCAAGTGTTGAATATGAGTATATGGTTATGGCCCAAGCAAGCACAGAAATGATGTGGGTTCGAGCAGTATTAGCATATTGGCATATAAAAGTATCTCTACCCATGCAACTACAATGTGATAATCAGGATGCTTTATTTATTGCAAATAATCATGCATTACATGAAAGAACTAAGCATATTGAGGTAGACTTTCACTATACTAGAGATATGATTTAGAAGGGTTTGATTTCTACCTCATGTCAATTCTGGAGAGCAAACAGCAGATGTCTTTACCAAGGCATTACTCAGGGGCATTTCAAAAGTATTCGTCCAAGCTGAGCATGATCGATATATATGCTCCCTCTTGAGGGGGAGTGTAGAGATATTTCTATGTTCCTATGTACCTTTTCTGTTATTTTATTTCCTTTTGTCTATCTTATGTAGTTTACCCATAGGTCTCTCCTCTATATAAGAGAGCCTAGGGTTCCGAGGAATAAACAACTCGCTTATTTTTCCCAATAATATCGTATTAGTAGATCTGGAAATGAACATATCGGATATATCATAGATGTTGGTGGAAATCTTAGGAACATCTAAGTTATAAAAACAAGTACCGTATAAATACTCTCTTAGGCTCTTATAAGTGTGGATCCACTTCAAGGTCCTTATGAGAAAGATCCATTTTTTCAAGATTTATGTATAGATATCCCCATAATATTTCTTTATTCGACCCTTGAGAGATATGGTGTTGTCTTCTGTCGAGGAGACACATTGTGGCCCAAAGTACTCCGTGAGGGAGGCTCTTCGCACATTGGTGTTTATCTAGACTGTTCAACGGATCATCATACATACTCTAACCCTCGAGTGACCTCACCAGCATGACCCGAGATGCATCATCGTCGGCAACAACCAATGGAGTATATGTTGAGTTGAGGTATTTTGTATAGTTATGTATTTAATGTACGAGTGAGTATATTTTATATTTATACATGTTGAGCATTGCATGTTCCAAATTCAGGGGGTGTCGAGAATATGGAAGGATTGAGTTGTTGGTTGGGTATTGGATCTTATGATATGATCCAATTATGACGTTTAATCTAGCATTGCTCGTTGGTGGTAGTTTGGTGTGATGTTGTATAAAAATCCTCACCCCCTTTCCAATCTCTTGAGAAAACAATAGAAAATAAATTCCTTAATGGCTTTCTCTCGTGGACCCATGAGTTCATTCTGCTCCTTGAGGAGTATGGTTCAACGTAAATCCATTTTTGTTTTCAATTCCTCATTATGTTTTATTTATTTTCATTTTTCACGAAGGCCAAACGAGTTCGCGATCCTTTTTCAATAAGTTGTGGACATCCTAATTGGAAAGTCTTCACATGAAAATGACTTTCTTTCCTAGGATACCACTTGATGATTGACTTGCACTATCTGGTTGTTCAGACTCACAGTTCGACATTTACCTGGGATGAGAAAGCAAGCACTCTCATTCTTCTCCGATCCCTAGAAGAAAGCACTTATTGAGAGCCAAAATCCCAAGCCAATGTCCTTAACTCACTAGAAATCTACATGATGTGAATCTTAATTAATTGTTTAATCGAATCTTCCTAAGCGTGGATCTTTATCTACAAAACTAATTATCTTCTGGAAGCTGGAAAAAGCATAATTCTTTTGTCAGCGCTGGTCAACATAAAATTGTTGAGGTGATAGACAAGTTTCTACCGGGAAATTATAGTTTTAACATGTTGAATCGTGTTGTAATGATGTGTAAGCCCAAACATGTAGTGGCACTGAAGATTGAATACTTTCGCCATATTACCTTGTCCAACGCAATTTACTTGATTGTGGTCAAGCTACTAGCTAGTAGACTCGAGGGTCCCAAGTTTCCTCGTTAGCCAAATGTAAAATTAATCCATGGTAGAAAGATTGTGGGAATGATCTAAAGTTTGAAATTTTGATATCGATATCGTATCAGTAGGTCCAGAAATGAATATACCGGGATATATCATAGATATATCGTGGGAAATCTCGGAAACATGTTGGTTCTTAAAACAAAAAGTAGCATGTAAATATAATCTTATTGAAATAAGGAGGTGTATTTAGCCAATTAAATGCATGTTACATCACATAGTATGTATAAATGAAAGCCTCAGAGATATCGAAAGTTATAAAAACAAACAAGTGCAATAACATATAGATTAGAGAGTACACAATCCATGATAACCATAAATTTGATAGAAAAAAGATGAACTAGTATAAATTAAAAACAAAAATTATACAAGGTCTAAAGATAATCAATACCAACTAGAGCTCGTCTTGGATCAACGTTAATATATCAGTAATACGTATAAATAATAAATTCAATGTGTTAACTCATGGAATGATATATAAAATCCTAAATATGTCAACCTATAAGTCTTCAAAAACCAAAAAATACCTTCAATCTTCTTCACGCATTGAAACAAGCAGCAAAATCAAGCAAAGCATGGTTGATATCAATGATAAATCATCCACAACACAATATCAACAATATCTATACTCTATAGAAATGATGGAAAGCTTCCAGCAAATACTTATCAACGATGATATAAGATGGTATATCATGACATATCGATCTATATCAATGAACTATAAATCTATGGAGATATCAACATATGTAACTTGTCAATGCCAATATATTGTCGATATATCAACGATATATAGAAGATTTCAATCTTGGTGAAGGAAGACCATAGACTAGTGTATCTAGACTGGAGATTTCTATGGAGCTCGATGCGTAAAAAAAGTTCCCCTAAAACTTGAATTGCATGGATGAAGCATTGTGTCACCACCTCTTCTTTCTTTGTGATGGTTAATGGGCCTTCAAATGATAGTTTCTTTCAACATCGGCGTAGGGTATCGAAGGGGTATATATGCGCTTTAATTTGTTAACCATGTGGTAGGTTCGATGGATTATCGATGCTTAGGGTGTCCATTTCCTTCTTGCAATACGTGAATGACACCATATTCTTCTTGGAGCGTCGTGAGGCGAGGCATCTTTTGAATATGATTGGTTACGGATTAATAGGGATAAGGCAGCCTCCATTTCCTTTTCCTTTCCTCCTCCCCCTTCTTCCACGCCTTATATATGGTTTCACTCCTTCTCAAGCCCATAGCCTCCCTCCCAGAATACTCTGCACCCTTCCCAACCTGATGCACAACCACTCCATGGTAAGAAAGACCCACCACCGACTATGTGGCCCTTGCCGACGACCTCTCAAAGCCACTGATGTCATTGCCATGCTGCAAAAATGCATTAAAACCTCCCTTGAGTCGCAAGGGTGAGCCTCCAACCCCCATCGCCAACCCCCAACATCGTGAAGGACTTCAGACCCCCTCTAACATTGTGAGTGGAAAATCCTAGCCGACCATCTCTTTTCTCCCTCTCTCGTCTCATCGCCTTTTGCATCCAATTCTTTTCCTCCATATTTCACCAATATGCCCACTCTAACTTGGCTTTGTTACAATCTTACATGTATATAGCAAGAAAGGTGGTTGAACCCTTATTAACATGTTTGTCCCAGTAAATTATTTGTGTCACTAAATAAAAACCGTCAACTTCCAATGTGCACGAGCAAACAGAAAGAAATTTTGATATATTCAAAATGTTGGTGTGCTAAAAGTAACTCAGGCATGGTCGATCTCAAGCCCAGGTAAATGAGGAGAGTCGCGCGTTAGGTAGCCGACAGCCAACGCAAGAGAGACAAATTCCTAAACTATGTTCTTTTTAAGAGCACTGTTTAGTAACTCGAAAAAGCTCGGATCTTTTCAACATAGATTTAAGCAAACATTTAGATTTTGTTGGGGCGTTTGACGCGTTGCATCGCCTGAATGCAATGAGAAGTTGACAAGGGCTGCTACATCGTTGTTCAGATGTAGTTCAAAATTTGCAGAGGTTCTCGAATAAGGAATGCATGCGAGTAAATAAGGTGGTTCCGCTCCATCGTCGTCTGGATGCAGTCCAAAATTGGCAAAGGTTCTCGCATGATGAATGCATGCGAGTAAAGAAGTTAGTCCAAAAGAGGTTGCAAAGGAAGTTGCGGATAGGTAGTTGGAATATTGGCACTTTGACAGCAAAACGATGAAGACAGTAGATACGATGGAAAGAAGGAAGATTCAGATACTGTCTCCAAGAGACAAAATAGCTTGGAGAGAAAGCAAGGGAGATCGAGAAGACGGGCTTTAAACTTTGGAATTCATGTAAAGATAAGGGCAGAAATGGTATTGGAGTGGTTGTTCACAAGAATTTGAAGGATAGTATGGTTGAACTGCAAATATTAGGGGATCGGATTATTTTGCTAAAATCAAAACCCTAACTTTCATTGTGCCTTGTCCTGGATATCCCAAAGAGAACCATATCTTCCCATTGTTGAAGCCCCCTAATCATATGTACATGTCACCTACTACCTCTTCTAAAGATGCCAACCCATTGAACCATCTTCTTGTACCATCTTCTCCTATTCCCAAGCAAACCCAAAACCGAGACTATTCACCTATAAAATGACCCAAAAATTCCAATTTTCGACAATCTGCCATTAGAACAGGCAAAACCTAGTGACAGTGGGCTAAGGTTGAATCCACTACAAATCAAGCTAAAACGTGGTTCGATCCAGGTCAGCCTCGATCACCTGCAACGAAGATTCCCCGTCCAAT
This sequence comes from Ottelia alismoides, assembly GCA_037367405.1. NCBI lineage: Eukaryota > Viridiplantae > Streptophyta > Magnoliopsida > Alismatales > Hydrocharitaceae > Ottelia > Ottelia alismoides. The sequence continues at coordinate 414,450 of JAZKJV010000394.1, forward strand.
TTTGATGTCGTCTTCCTGGTGCTGAGGCCAAGATCAGAGCACATGGTGTTCATCCACATGCGCATCTCGCTCATGATTTAGTGCAGCTTCACGGGACCGCTATTCTCAATATCACTCTTCTTTTTTTAGTCTTGTCTTGAAATATTCCCTGATTGAACCCATAGATCAATCTCTTTTTTCCCAGACTCGAACCACTCATCTCACCCAAATAGCCCCACTTCTCTGCCACCTTCCACAACCCTATCATTGTCGATCTCTTCACAAGAGGCTGAATCCGCCGACCTCATTCCCCCACGAATGTTGGATGGTCCATTCATGCCACTCGCTCCCTGATTTGACTATATAACTGCGGACCGAGCACAAGGGCTCAAGCCGATTTCATCTTGCAAGACCCGCTTTGGAGCCTCGTCACCCTCGATGTCCGGCTGAGAAGAAAACGACAATAGCAATGGAACTACCGCCAACAACATCGCCAGACTACTAACCAATATCCATTAAAGAGAAAGGAGATAAGGGAGAGAAGCAGCAACCATCCGATCAGCTCTCTCTTAGATCCTCCCCTTTCATCCAATCGTTCACCAACTTCGAAGATTGTGATTAAATAAAGAAATCTCTCGCATCGCATCACTATTATTAAATATTAATAAGATTTGAGATGCTAATGCGAAAGAGAGAGAAATGTGAGGGGAAAGCGTGTATCTAAATGCAAGCATTGCAAAGTGCGGGAGAGAGAGTATGGGAACGTTGGGAAGAGGGGTCACAGCCATGGTTCAAAAAATTGCACCTCGAGGCGCACGAGGCGTAAACCTTGAGGCAAGGCAGCCTGGATTCACCCCTGAACGGTTGCCTCAGGGGGTCTCTGAGAGGTGACCGCCTCAGTTGGTCGAGGCGCTCGAGGCGGTCGAGGTAGAGGCAAGGCGATCCTCGAGGTGTTTTAAATTTCATATTCTTTTTTATATAAATCATTTGTCCTAATAGCAATTTCAGATGTTTATAAGGTCTAGTTGTTTAGGATATAGATATACAAGATGAATGCTTAAATTTGGATAAGGCCTTAAATGTCGGTTTCGGTCACCATTTCGGTATCGACCAAAACAGAATTTCGATGGAATTTCGGTGAAATTTCAACCGAAATTTCGGTCATTTCGGTCATTTTTTGTACTAGCACCCCCATATTTCGGTCATTTCGGTCGAATTTCGATTTCGACTGGATATCGATATTCGACAGAAATTCGATCGAATTTCGCTGAAATTTGAGGCCATATTATTTCGCTGCTTTCATGTTCATGTCCAATTATGTCAAAAACTCTTAAATTATACCCTTTGTTGGAGTATTTGGTTGTGCGCCATATGAGTTGTAGGATGGTAAATGGATCTCTCCAGGATCCATTTACCCCATCCATGTGTTTAGTCCCACATCTACCAGTGGCGGGACTTGGAGGCTCTTTGGTGGCTATATAAGGAGCCCCAGACCTCATGTATCCAATGAGAAAAGCAATGCAACATATGGCCCTTTGAGGCCTTCTCCCATGGTTTCATCCCGCTCCTTAGGGAGTAGGGTTCCACGTAAAAATCTCGTCTTCCAAATTTCATATTTATGTTATTATGCTATGTTTATCAATTTCGCTTCCGCTTCCTATTTTCTAACAAGGTATCAGAGCCGGTCGATTCTCGAGGATTTCAAGTTATTATTTATGTTCGAGATTCATTTTTTTTAGATTTATTGTTCTTGTCCGAGATCTCTTCATATCATTCTTGTTCTACGTTAACTCTCTGGCTGGATTCGTGTTCTAGGGTTTCATTTTTGAAACCCTATTTTCTTCACGGATGGTCATCAACATCAAGTCTTCATGCCGTGAGATCTCTCCTGCCGACCTCATGCATGCAGCACCAGGAGTATCCTAGGCAAAGTCCTTGCCCAAGCCGCGTCGCATCTCCAGATCTTACGCAGGCGGCGCGAGACCTTCCCTTCCTTGCAGTCCAGGCCAACCCGTCCAGCCGCCTCCACGTCTGCGCGACGCAGTTTCCCTCCAGGTCGCACCCTCCGTACCTTCCTCTTCTTCTCGCGCGAAGCTGCGCGCGAGTCCCAACATTGTGCATGGCAGCACATCTCATCATCTGGCGACAGCACCACCATCAACTCATGGTCGTGGCGACGATTTCCACGCACATGCACATGAAAATCGCAAGTCGCGCACACCTCCTCCAGTCGGCATGCCCTCACGCTAAGGCACCACTCCTCCCACATGCGCGATCTCCAACCTCCAAGTCCAGGCGTAGGATCCCTTCCTCGCGCAATACCCCCAGACGCGCGATCCTCCAGGCGTAGGACCCATTGCTCGCGCAGTGTCCCCAGCTGAAGCCCTCAGGCGGCGCCTCCCGCTCCATCAGCTCCTTCCCAGGCGCAAGGCGCCGCCTCCATCGAGCGCCAGCAGGCCCCAGCAGCCTTCTCCTTCCCAGTCGCAAGGTGGCGCCTCCATCAAGCCCCTCGCGCGCTCCATCTCTATCTCGGTGACGTCGACAGCAGGGTAGCGGCAAGTTGCATGAACCCCAAAGGGGGGCGGTGGCATTTAAAGAGGGTTCCCATCATGGGAACCCTAGGCCCAGTTTTATTAAAAAAATTTGCTTTAACTGTAAAGCCCAAGGGGGCTTGCCGAGCATGCTTAAAAAAAGGGGGAAAGAAGAGAGAAGAGCCGAGTTTGAGACCCACATTCGAAACAAGTGTTCAAAAAAAAGAGGCGCGTATTAATAAAAAGCCATACGCAATTTCAAAAAAAAATGATTTCAAAAAAAAAACTTCTGAAAAAAAATGTGCGAAAACAAATTAATGATGGCCATAAAAAAATTCCACGACCCTGGGAGAGACCCAGTTCTCCGACGAGGAGACTCTTCAGACTCCATTCTCCAGCGACCGTGGACTCCGACGAGGATTGCACTTGCACGACCCTTTTTCCATTCGGACCTTTTCAGAGATGGAGCAGTTGTCCACATCTTGTGGCGGGCCATAGTACTCCGACGAGGAGACTCATTTCCAGTTGCAGTGACTCCTCAGACGCAGTTCAGAGCACATACTCTTCGACAAGGAGATTCAGTTTGACTCACACTCCAGCCCGTTTGTCCTCCTCACATGCACGTCATGAGAAGCAACGTCCTCGACAGCAGCTGACAGTTGTGCGCGTTGAGTTGATATTGTCTGTAGTGTCATGTAGCGTGAGTTGAGTTTCTTTCTGTTTGTCCAAGCTGAGCATTGCATGCTCCAGCTTGAGGGGGAGTGTTGGAGTATTTGGTTGTGCGCCATTTACCCCATCCATGTGTTTAGTCCCACATCTACCAGTGGTGGGACTTGGAGGCTTTGTGGTGGCTATATAAGGAGCCCCAGACCTCCTGTATCCATTGAGAAAAGCAATGCAACATATGGCCCTTTGAGGCCTTCTCCCATGATTTCATCCCGTTCCTTAGGGAGTAGGGTTCCACGTAAAAATCTCGTCTTCCAAATTTCATATTTATGTTATTATGCTATGTTTATCAATTTCGCTTCCGCTTACTATTTTCTAACAAGGTATCAAAGATGGTCGATTCTCGAGGATTTCAAGTTATTATTTATATTCGAGATTCGTTTTTTTTTTAGATTTATTGTTCTTGTCCGAGATCTCTTCATATCATTCTTGTTCTATGTTAACTCTCTGGCTGGATTCATGTTCTAGGGTTTCATTTTTGAAACCCTATTTTCTTCACGGATAGTCATCAACATCAAGTCCTCATGCCGTGAGATCTCTCCTGCCGACCTCATGCATGCAGCACCAGGAGTATCCCAGGCAAAGTCCTTGTCCAAGCCGCGTGGCATCTCCAGATCTCGCGCAGGCGACGCGAGACCTTCTCTTCCTTGCAGTCCAGGACAACCCGTCCGGCCGCCTCCACGTTTGCGCGACGCAGTTTCCCTCCATGTCGCACTCTCCGTACCTTTCTCTTCTTCTCGCGTGAAGCTGCGCGTGAGTCCCAACGTTGTGCATGGCAGCACATCTCATCATCTGGCGACAGCACCACCATCGACTTATGGTCGTGGCAACGATTTCCACGCACATGCACATGAAATACGCGAGTCGCGCGCACCTCCTCCAGTCGGCATGCCTTCACGCTAAGGCACCACTCCTCCCACAGGCGCGATCTCCAGCCTCCAAGTCCAGGCATAGGATCCCTTCCTCGCGCAGAACCCCCAGACGCGCGATCCTCCAGGCGTAGGACCCATTCCTCGCGTAGTGCCCCCAACTGAAGCCCTCAGGCGGCGCCTCTCGCTCCATCAACTCCTTCCCAGGTGCAAGGTAGCGCCTTCATCGAGCGCCAGCAGGCCCCAGCAGCCTTTTCCTTCCCAGGCGCAAGGCGGCACCTCCATCAAGCCCCTCGCGCGCTCCATCTCTATCTCGGCGACGTCGACAGCAAGGTAGCGGCAAGTTGCATGAACCCCAAAGGGGGCGGTGGCATTTGAAGAGGGTTCCCATCATGGGAACCCTAGGCCCAGTTTTATTAAAAAAATTGCTTTAATTGTAAAGCCCAAGGAGGCTTGCCGAGCATGCTTAAGAAAAGGGAGAAAGAAGAGAGAAGGGTCGAGTTTGAGGCCCACATTCGGGCCAAGTGTTCAAAAAAAAAAGAGGCGCATATAAATAAAAAGTCATACGCAATTTCAAAAAATGATTTCAAAAAAAAACTTCTGAAAAAAAGGTGCGAAAAAAAAATGAATGATGGCTATAAAAAAAATTCCACGACCCTGGGAGAGACCCAGTTCTCCGACGAGGAGACTCTTCAGACTCCATTCTCCAGCGACCGTGGACTCCGACGAGGATTGCACTTCCACGACCCTTTTTCAGTTCGGCCCTTTTCAGAGATGGAGCAGTTGTCCACATCTTGTGGCGGGCCAGAGTCCTCCGACGAGGAGACTCATTTCCAGTTGCAGTGACTCTGACAGGCGCAGTTCAGAGCACATGCTCTCCGACGAGGATATTCAGTTTGACTCACACTCCAGCCCGTTTGTCCTCCTCACATGCACGTCATGAGAAGCAACGTCCTCGACAGCAGCCGACAGTTGTGCGCGTTGAGTTGATATTGTCTGTAGTGTCATGTAGCGTGAGTTGAGTTTCTTTATGTTTGTCCAAGCTGAGCATTGCATACTCCAGCTTGAGGGAGAGTGTTAGAGTATTTGGTTGTGTGCCATATGAGTTGTAGGAAGGTAAATGGATCTCTCCAGGATCCATTTACCCCATCCATGTGTTTAGTCCTACATCTATCAGTGGTGGGACTTGGAGGCTCTGTGGTGGCTATATAAGGAGCCCCAGACCTCATATATCCATTGAGAAAGCAATGCAACATATGGCCCATTGAGGCCTTCTCCCGTGGTTTCATCCCGTTTCTTAAGGAGTAGGGTTCCACGTAAAGATCTCGTCTTCCAAGTTTCATATTTCTGTTATTATGCTATGTTTATCAATTTCGCTTCCGCTTCCTATTTTCTAACACCCTTAAACATATGAATCCGCGAGTATTATAGAAAACATTACCTGTAAACTTAATTTCAAAGAGTTGTCATATAATGAGCTATGCAATATACCGAAAAGGACAAACAAGATAGAATTCAAGGAGAGTGTATGTACTACTCCCATACAAACAGATCCATATATCCGAATAGAAATAAAGTCTTCAATAAAAAATTTCGTCGGGGGGGTTGCCCCCACACCCCCGCAGGGGGGAGTGCACCTGCTCCCTCCCTAGATCCCCCCCAGGCTCGCTGACTGGGTAGCGAGACCCATGTCTTGTTGGGGTATGGTATGTAAGAGGGGTGCATATAGGGATGAGCGTTGGGTAGGGCCGGCCCGGCCCAGCCCGGTGCCCGGCGCGATAAAGCCCGAGCCTGAACGATAAATGGGAGGGCTTGGGCTTGATTTTTGGCCCGATCTAATTTTCGAGCCGGGTTCGGGCAAGCTTGGGCCCGAGCCCGAAGCCCGTGGGCCGGCCCGAGTATAGGCCTGAGTGTAGGCCCGTATATAAGCCCGATGTTTTTTCCATATGTAATTTATGATTTCTAATATCACATTTGATCTTCCTTCTTAAATTGCCATTATTGTATGCTATTTAGACATCAACTATGTTCATGTTTTGAAGAAATACATAATCAATTTGTATATTTGCATATTAAATGTGTATTATATTCACGTTTAAATTATTTTAACATAGCGGGTCGGCCCGACCCGAGCCCAACCTATGTACTTGCGGGCCGAGCTCGGGCTTGGGCTGTAATTTCTGAAATTCAACGGGCCTAGGCCCGGCCCGTGAGCCCGTAAATTGAAACCGGGCTCAGGCTGGGCTAGGTTGGGCCCGACCCGATGCTCATCCCTAGGTGCATACAACGGTTCTTCAACTTGGGTTAGATGGTTAGAATTCTGAGGGATATCAACATATTCATTCTCTGATTGGATGGAAAATTAGTAAAAAAGCACATACATTTGTAATCTTTCTTTCGGTATTCCTATCTTTATAATTTCATCATATATTATAGTGATATATATCATATATTATTCAGAATATATATATAATTTCATTAGTATATATTTATTGTATTTTTATAGGTATTTATCCTTGTAAATTGAGGCTTATGCCTCGAGGCTACACCTCACCTCGATTCCAAGAAAACTGCCTCGTTCCTGTAGAGATATTTCTAGAGTTTAATGTATTTTTCTGTTATATTTATTTTCCTTGTTCCATCTTATGTAATTTACCCATAAGCTTTCTTTATATAAGAGAGCCTAGGGTTCTTTGGAATCACATCTTCTCATTTTCATTTCTCCCAACATGGTATCAAAGCCACCACCCTAAAACCCTAGCCGCCCTCTCCTCTCCTTTCTCGCAGGCGCCGCCACCTTCTCTCCCTCATCTCGCCGGCGCCGCAACCCTCTCGTCGCCCCTCCTCTCGTCGCCTCTCCTCCCGCAACCCCTCCTCCCGCCGCCCCTCCTCCCGTCACCATCTAGCCGCCGACGCCGCCCCCCCATACCCGGCGCCACCCCCGTCTCCTTCTCTATCTCTCTCCCATTCCTCATGGATTTGAGTGCATAAGTCTACATATGCACTCAAATCCTTACATGTTTATGTAGACATTTATTCCTTGGTCTACAAACACTTTCTCCGTCTTGTACATTAATGTCAAAAAACAAAGTTGATATGCCCTCCATCGGTGCTTTCAAAGGTCCACGCCCATAGTCAAGATGGATGGGACGAATTACGAGCTCTGAGTGATGTAGTTCATGAGTCTCATGAAGTCCAATGGTAAGAAGCACATTCTTACTGAAGATGAGCCGGCAGAGAAGACTGGGGTTCATGCCTCGTGGGAGGCTGATGATTCGTATGCCAAGGTCTGGCTTTCAGGCACACTGACGATGATGATTGCTAATGATGTACTACATCAGCCCACTGCTAAGGCAATGCGGGACATCCTTGTCGCGACATACTCGCAGATGAGAAATGAGACCAAGATCCTCCAACTTTAGCATGATATATTTACGGTCAAGCAGGATGGTCGGCCTCTGCATTCGTTATATACATCCCTACGAGGGATGTTTGAGAAGCTCTACAGCATCATTTCCCTTACGGCAACCCCTGAGCAGCAGAAGACGTTCCAAAATGCTACAATGGTGGGAGTCTTACTAGCGGCGCTTGACCCGGAATATGATGAAGCTCGCTCGCAGATCCTGGCAGATGCTATTATTCCGCTAATGAAGGAAGAAGTGTATCGAAGGCTTAGCAGAATCACAGTTCCCTCTATTGCTACTACTCCACCTCCTTCGACGATGGCAGCTTCCAGAGGCAGAGGAGCCTCTTCTTCTTTTCGTGGTCGTGGACTTCCTGGTCGAGGTGGCCGCTTCCGTCAGCCATGCACTTTATGTCATCACCCCGGTCATATGGAGGATACATGCTATTCTAAGCATGGTGTTCCTGCATCAGCCCGTGTGTCCGAGCATGTTGCGCCTCCATAGCCATCTACTTCAGATCAGCGATTTGAGGATCTTGTCGCCAGACTCCGTGATATCATGTCTCATGTCTCTACCAACTCTCCAGGAGGTCACTCGGACATAGCAGCTTCAGCCTCTGCCAGTACGACAGCCCCAGCTAGCACATCAGGTAGTGCTTATGCCTTTACGTCCTGTCATAGTTATGATGTTTCAGAATAGATTATGGACTCCGGTGCGATACATCACCTTTGTCGAGACAGAGATAAGCTTACATCATACAGGGAGGTTCCGCCAGGGCGGTCAGTAGTGATAGCAGATGGGACTCATCCCCCATTATTGGACAGGGGGAGATCAGTTTGACACCCTCTATGCATCTCGAGAATGTCTTGCATGCTCCAGATTTTTCAATGAACATACTATCTATCAGTCAGATTACGAAGGATTTGCACTGTCGTGCTATTTTTGACCCATCGTCTCTTCTTTTTCAAGACATTCTCATGGCCAGAGTGATTGGTTGTGGCTATGAGCAGGATGGTCTCTATCGGTTGGTCCGAACTCCCTATGCTGGTGTCTCATCTCAGTCTAGTGGAACAATCTCTCCTTTTACTTGGCATCTACGCTTTGGTCACCTCCCTCTTCAAAAGCTACGTCATATCTTGCCTCAGATTTCACCACGTTCTTCTTTTCAGTGTGAAGCGTGTTCGTTAGGAAAGCATCACAGATCTACTTTCCCTAGTCGTGAATCTCAGAGCACTAGCTCTCCTTTCGAGTTGTTGCATGTTAACATTCGGGGTCTGAGTCATACCCCTGATCACCAGGGACAGGTTTTATCTTGTCATGGTTGATGATTTCTCTAGATTGTCATGGGTGTTTTTATTGAAGAATAAATCTGAAGTAGGGGATGTAATCAAAAATCTTATAAATGAAGTTCAATGTTTTTTCTTTTACTGTGAAAATCGTGCGTACGGATAATGCCTTAGAGTTTTGCACTTGTGCTCTTTCACAATTCTTCTTGTCTCACGGCATTATCCATCAAACAACTTGTGCTTACAGGTCTCAACAAAATGGTGTTGCAGAGAGAAAACATAGTCATCTTCTTGATATCACTCGGACTTTTACTTATCCAAAGTTGTGCTCCTGTGTCTTTTTGGGGTGATGATGTCCTTATGGCGTGTTATCTGGTGAATCGTATGCCTCCTCTGTCTTAGGTGAGAAAGTTCCACTTTCAGTTGTCTTTTCTGACAAGGAATTGTTCTCCCTAACTCCTCATGTCTTTGGCTCAATTGCTTTCGTGCATCAGCTCACTCCGAGACTTGACAAGCTCTAACCTAAGGCTATCAAGTGTGTGTTTCTTGGATACTCTCGTACTCAAAAGGGCTACAGATGCTATGATCCTGTGCATAAGAGATATTATGTAAGTGCCGATGTCACCTTCTTTGAGTCCGTGATGTATTTTTCGCCTACAGGTGACAGGTTAACTTCCTCTACTACTGATGATGAGATTTATATGCCACCTCCTCCTCTGCGTCCGTCTGTTCACATACCAACTCCTACTGCTCCACCACCATCACCACCACCTCCACAACCACCAGTACCACCTTTACCGAGATTTTACACCCGTCGTCCGGTCCCTGCTCACGAAAGTCGTCATTCATCCACCATGCCCCATGTATGTCCAGGTGATATTACTAACGATGGGACTGAAAATGTGCAAGTGCCAAGTGCAGGGATCTTTACAGGAGAATAGCTTACCGGTGGGTACTGCTGATGATTTGGATGTATCGATTGCCTTAAGGAAGCTGAAGCGGACGTGTGCATCCTATCCACTTGCTTCACAGGTTTCATTCCATCGCCTCACTGGTGATTTTCAGAGGTTTGTTGTGGCCTTATCTACCGTGGAGATACCACGGAATTATCAGGATGCCTTGAAGGATAGTTGCTGGCGTTTAGCCATGGAGGAGGAAGTGGCTGCTCTGCGGTCTCGTGGTACATGGAGCTTGGCTGCTGCTCCCCCAGGAGTTTCTGTTGTCAGTTGTAATTGGGTATTTACTGACAAATATCATGCGGATGGCAGCCTTGATCGTTACAAAGCAAGGCTAGTGGCACGTGGATTCACTCAAACCTATGGCGTGGATTATATGGACGCATTTTCTCTGGTTGCACGTCATTCCACTCTACGTGTCCTTTCAGTTGTTGTGGTACGTGATTGGCCCTTGTTTCAGCTTGATGTTAAGAATGCCTTTTATATGGGGCATTGGGGATCTGCAGGAAGAAGTCTGCATGCAGCAGCCTCCGGGGTTTGCTGCTGATGGGGAGTGTCAGATGATGTGTAGACTTCACAAGGCCATATATGGTCTTCAACAAAACCCGCGGGCGTGGTTTCAGAAGCTTTCAGACTTGATTCAGAAGCAAGGGTTTAAAAGATCAAATGTTGATTATTCTTTGTTTGTCCAGAAGACTCCCAGAGGTACTGTTGTTATCATGGTATATGTTGATGATATACTTTGTTACGGGAGATGATATGCATGGGATAAAGATGGCAAAAGCATTTCTAGGCCGTCAGTTTGTGACTAAGGATCTTGGTACCCTACGATACTTTTTGGGATTGGAATTTGCTATGAATGCGCAGGATCTTGTGATGACCCAAAGGAAGTATATTACAGATATGCTCGTTGAGATGGGCATGATCGAGTGTCGACCCTCGACTACTCCCATGGATCCTAGCATGAAGTCATATGAAGATGATACAGAGGAGGTTGACAGGAGAAGATATAGACAAATGGTGGGAAAGCTTCTCTATATTACTATCACTAGACATGACATTGCTTTTGCTGTAAGTCGGGTGAGTCAGTTCATGGAACAGCCCAGACAAGTACATATGGATGCCATATATATGATACTGAGATATCTAAAGTCGTCTCCAGGTGCAGGACTGTTGTTCAGGAAAGAAACAAATCTCTCTATTTCTGCATGTGTTGATGCGGATTATGCAGGATGTCCTAGGGATCGGAAATCTACTTCAGGGTTTGCAGTGTTTGTTGGCAGTTCCTTAGTTTCTTGGAAAAGCAAGAAACGGACAGCGGTAGCTAGATCTAGTGTTGAATCTGAGTACAGGGCCATGGCACAGGCAACTACGGAGATGATGTGGATTCAAGCCGTATTAGAAGATCTGCATATAGATGTACCTCTACCCATGCAATTACAATGTGACAATCAAGCAGCATTATTTATTGCTATAATCCTGCATTTCATGAAAGAACAAAGCATATTGAGGTAGACTGTCACTATACCAGAGATATAATTCAAAAGGACTTGATTTCTACTTCTCATGTCAGTTCAGGAGTGCAGACTGCAGACATCTTTACCAAGCCATTGCTCAGAGGGCCATTTCAGAAATGTTCTTCCAAGCTGAGCATGATTGATATGCTCCATCTTGAGGGGGAGTGTAGAGATATTTCTAGAGTTTATGTACTTTTCTGTTATATTTATTTTCCTTGTTCCATCTTATGTAATTTACCCATAGGCTTTCTCTATATAAGAGAGCCTAGGGCTCTTTGGAATAACATCTTCTCATTTTCATTTCTCCCAACAGTTCCGTTTTTAGTTTTTTCAAACCTTGCTCGCAGCTTTAGAGAGAGAGGTGAAAGGAGAATAGAGAACGGGATTAACCAAGAGGAGGGGGAGAATGCCACATGCCAAGTTTTGGAAGCAATGAATGGAATGAGGTGGCTAAAACCGGGTGAGTTACCCTGCTTTAGTATATAGTATAGATTCCATCTTATGTAATTTACCCATAGGCTTTCTCTATATAAGAGAGCCTAGGATTCTTTGGAATAACATCTTCTCATTCTCATTTCTCCCAACAGTTCCGTTTTTAGTTTTTTCAAACCTTGCTCGCGGCTCACAGTCACAGGCAATAATATTAGAGAGAGAGGTGAAAGGAGAAAAGAGAACGGGATTAACTAAGAGGGGGAGAGTGCCGCATGTCGAGTTTTGGAAGCAATGAATGGAATGAGGTGGCTAAAACTGGGTGAGTTATCATGCTTTAGTATGTAGTATAGATAGTTATTGGACACTTTATTATTCCAACAAATTAAAAAAATACCAAACAAAAGAAACACATAATTCGAATGAATATAATCACCTATAGTCATCAATGTCATTCTGGAGAACCTTTATTGCTTCAATGACAATCAAACCAGCAATAATAGCATTCGTGGTTGCAACAGCATGCACAATATTGCCAGCAATTCCTTTCGCTTCAAAAAGACTGTGAAGAGGTATACCAAAAGAAGAAGCCCTGATATTGGCAGCTGCAGTAACAAATTCTACAGCCAGTTGGTCATCCTTGTCAAAAACCAGATTGCCTATCTCCTGGTAATAAAAGATGAACACAAACATAAATTGAGATAGAACAGGTTAGTTATCCAAAAATATGCCTCGTCCCAAAAAATCCCGATCCCAAATCTGCCAGCAGAAAGCTTTATATGGTGATTAGTATTCATTATTCCCAAGGTTGAGTATCTGGAGATCTCTTTCTTATGAAAATGAAGCTGAAAAAGAAAAATTACTTTAAGATTTCCCAAGCCCTTGAATTCTTTATAAATCATTCTGGCATTCAAAGGATCGTTACTATCTTATATAGAAAATGCCAAATGAAAGCTGGTAGGCAAATAATCAGCTCTCATCAGAAACTGTGACAAACCTTATCTCTTTTCTGAAGAAATAATCTCAAAGCCTCGAGAAAAATTTGTGTATTTTCAGCAAGGCTCCAAATCCCCTGTGGATCAGTCAAGCCAAGCGACGACATTGCTGAGATAGGTCCGCCATCAGATACACAGTTATCCGAATTCCCATCATGCAAAATAAGCCTCTCAGGCAAAATATCTTTAACATATATGGGACGTGGCTTGCTCCGGTTTTTCCATGTTTCTTCATTAGCTAAAGCAACTTCGATATTGCGACCGAAAACATGATCATAAATTTTCCTGCCATACTGCTCTGCATCTTCTGAATTTTGTTCAAATACATCAATTACTGGCTGTAAGGAATTACCGCCCTCATTGGATTGTACATTCAAGTCATTACTCTGACTTTTGTCACCAAATAACTTTGCAAAAAGCAATTCTTTTGCCCAGACTATACAATGAACAAACTGCAAGCATAAACTGCACATTAGTGATGCAAAACCCGGAAAAGATTAAAGCATGGCCCTTTTTTTTGAGAGAAAAGAGGGTGGAGTCTCAAGTCGAGATGCACCACAAATTTTATAAACTGACATAAAGCACGTGTGATAATTAAGTCTCAAAGCATAGCCATTGGCGTTGAATCTTAGAAAAATATATCCGAACAATCTAAGTTCAAAAGCAGAAGATTTAATGAAAAATATATCCCAAAGACAGGGAATGATGATGGGACTATCTGCTTTCCATGTGCGATAATTACATGAAACCGGTTTTGGTTTTGCTACATTCGTGGAAGAAAGAATTGTGTTCATCTTGGGTCAGGAATAATCTTGGCTGCTTTCCAAAAAGAACAAAGGTGTATGACCACTTCAAAGGTTTTCGTCCAGTTATAGCATTTTCTCCAGCCACCAACCTCTCAAGAAGAAAATCATTCATGTCTTTTCTGAATACAATGCAGAACACTGCACAATTTTGAACCAATGCCTTGAAAACATTAAAAATTCTTTTTTTTTTAACCAGAACATGTGATAAATACTCTAACAGAAGCAAAATATACAAAGATGGTGTATATATTACTTTTGAGAACAAGTACCTCATCTCATCTGAACTATCACCGTCATTTTAGGAGTTTTAAAAAAAGGTAGTATTGGGGAAGAAAATCGGTTATTTATCATAAGAGGCCAGCCCCGCTTTATATAGGGAGAGGCGTGGAAAAAAGTTCAAGTACTCATACACATAAAAAGATAGCATATTGATAAATGTACAATAAAGTAGACCAAAACTCAGTGTAATCTCAACACTCCCCCTCAAGCTTAAAGTTAGCTTAAAAATACCATGCAAGCTAATCTCAGAAACGCATCGATCAAACAAGGTCCACGTGGACATCTGCAATTTGATCAGCAGACGCCGTATGTGGAGTCTGGAGGAGCCCTTTACAGATATATATTGAGTGTAATGACAGTTAACCTATGTGTGTTTGGTCCTCTCACTGAAGGGATTAATGCTAATAAGCTTGCAAAAATCGATAGTTGGTGTTCATTCGGAGGGGCCACTGATTAAAGATTATTCGGCAATCGAGCGACATATATGATTTAGTCTACTTTGTATTTTTTTAATACAACAACAAAGTCTTTTCCCACAGTAAGTAGGGTCAACTACATGGATTCTTTGCCTCCATTGAAATCTATCTTGGGTCATTCTTGGACTCTAGATCCAAATAACTAAGATCCCTTTGGATAGTCTCATTCCAACACTCTCTGGACCTTCATCGCCCTCTCTTGGTTGGATCAACATCCCAAATCTCGCATCTTCTAACGGGTGCATCAGCCACCCTCCCTTGCAAATGACCAAACCATCTTAAGCAGATTTAACTTTTATTTCATCTTATCCTATATAGAGCTACACCAACTTTCCTTATGATCGCATCATTTCGAATTCGATCTTTTTGTGTATGGCCACACATCCATGTTTTTTTAAGGAAACGGGTGGCATCCCAAGTTGGGACCCACCTCAAAAACTATATATATATAAGTGTACATGTTACATATTCCATAACGTACACAACACCCTACAATGTTCAATTACATTCTCATTATACATAGTATCCCCTCCAAAAATGGCATCATTCCTAGCACACCAAATTGCCAAGACCAACGTAAAAGGAAAAGCAATGTCTTCATGTCCATATCCACACACCGACCTAATGTCCTGCCAAAAACCGGTATAATTCTGGCCCCCAAGCCAAGGAATATTGGCCCTGCTCCGCACTGGCGCCGAAGAAGGACAAGAAAAGAACAAGTGTTCCATATCTTCTGCCGCCAATCTGCATCTGTCACAAGTAACAGCCTCGCTACCCAGCATCTGCCCCCAACGCACTTTCGTGAGAATCCTACCAAGCCGGAGAAGCCAAAGAAATCATGATCCGGTTTGGCACCCTACTCCTCCAAATCAGATGCAAGTCAGCAGCAACCTATTCATACGCCTCCTCTCCATCGTCCATCAAAAAATTATACGCCTTCTTCACCGATAATCTTCCATCACCCCACACGAAGTGATCTCTTCCAGTGGTTGGACCCTCAAACTGTGCCAAATTCATATGTAAAGCCAGGAACTCCTCAATCCTCTGATCTGACAGGTCCGAAGAGAAAATCGAGACCACAACCCTGCTCCCAAACATGTTACACCCTCACATCCATGTTACTAGCCAACTACATCAGGCGAAGGTAGCGCTCGCCCAAAGACCATCCCATATCCAATCATCCCGCCAAAAGCGAAAACCGGCGACATCCCCAACAACGGGTCTCAACTTCAAAGCCAACACTGAGATTACATCGGTAATCCCCTTCCACAATGAAGACGGCATACAGCCTGAGACGACATCCAACAACAGGGATACCCCATATATCTTCCTTAGCAGCCTGCAGACTAGGTCATCGGACTTTCCCCTTAAGCGCACCACCCACTTCGTCATGAATGTCTTATTCATCTCACCCACTCGCAGAACACCAGGTCCACCTTTCTTCTTTAACGTTATCACCTTGCCCCAACTGACCAGATGGATGCCCCTACTAGCATGTCTCCCATCCGACCATAAGAACATCCTCATCAAAGCCTCGATCTTAACACACACCCAGCATGCAGCATCCTCGTAGAGCAGAAAAAAAATATGGATGGGCGAAAGGACATGCCTCAGAAAAACTATCTTCCCACCTCTTGAAAGCATCGTCACCTTCCACCCAGCTAGCCTCCCCACCAATCTCCACAACAATGCCCTCTAGTCTCTAGCCTTCAGTCTCCCCGCCACTAAATGCAGCCCCAAGTGCGTAACTGGTAGAGCAGCTGTCGGGCACCCCAACCCCACCGACGTGCGCTACACCCCTAGCTCTGAGGCCAAATGGAACCACCACTGACTTTTCTACGTTAATATGCAGCCCCGAAACGTCTCCAAAAATGTCCACAATGAGCGACGCCCGACGCATCTTCTCCACCTCAACTCCCAGGAATAGAACCGTGTCATATGCATATTGCAACAATGGGATGGAATTATCCTCTTTTACATACCCCGAACACCAGCCCCCGCTCGTGGCTCTCGTCATCAACACCGCCAAAGCATCTGCCACAACAAAAAGAAGAAGCGGCACCTGAGGGCATTCCTGCCTCATGTCCCTCCGCATATGAAATAAGCCCCCTTCTGGTATGCCATTTACCAGCACTGCATGGGAAGCTATCGTCACACACCGCTTGATCCAAGCAATCCCCACCTCCGGGAAACCCATCTTCTCCAAAGAGGTCCATAAGGACCTCCAATCCACGATGTCATATGCTTTGAAGAAGTCCACCTTCCATAGCACCCCCTTGGCCTTGTTTCGTTTCCAATCCATCGCCACCTCAGAAGCCATTACTAAGCCATTAGCCATAGGTTCCCAGGCACAAATGTCGTCTGCTCAGGCGAAATGATCTGGTCCAGCACCCCCTTTAGGCGATTTATGAGGATCTTTGAGACAATTAAGTATATAGCATTCGACAGTGCAATCGACCTGTAGTCCTCCACCCTGGTCAGGAAATCTTTCTTCAGAAGAAAAAAGATGAGAGCCTTGTTCAACCTCTCAAAACCTCGATTACCCTCTCGAAACTCCGCCAACACCTCTGTAACATCTGCTTGACCACCTCTCAAAACTCACGATAGAAGAATATCGGGAAGCCATCTGATCCCAGTGACCCATCGACATTCAACTGGAACAACGCCTGCTTAGTCTCCGCCTCCATGAAATCTCTCACCAAAGAACCTGCATCAGAATCGAAAATCCGTGATACACCTCTCCCCTGCCATCCCCAACCCGCCCCCATATATATGTGATACACCTCTCCCCACACATCCATGTTAGCGATTTCTTTTCTGCTAATGTCATTCTTTGCACATGTCTATGGTTCACATGCAAATAATCATTGATTGAAGTCCAACTTCATCCCTTTTGCTCTTTTAGAGGTAGAGGTGTTTAATTGTGGTTGCTTGCGAACATCGTGTAGGAGCTTCCCCATCACTCATATGGATCTTCCCATTTTGACTGGTCGATTGCGGCAAGAAAACATGCTTCACCTGATTGAGAAGATGGAGTGTAACTTTTATTTGGGTGGAAGGCTATTTGTCTCTCAAGACGGCGACTTGTGCTCCTCTTAGCGGCCCATGTTTTCTTCATCGTCACTCATCTCATTCCTGTGTAGATTCAATGCCATATGGAGTCAATTATGAGTCATTTTTGGGAGGTAGTGATAGCAAATCATGTGGTGTTCATGGGTGGATTATGATGGTGTGACTATGTGACACGTAAATCTGTGTGTGAGGTTGAGACCAGCTCTCCTCCCTATACAGAGCAGGGAGCATTGCAACAGAGTATCAACTTTCGCGTTTCAGATTGGGCGAGCGAACATCAACTTTCGCATTTCAGATCGCAATTAATAGTAGCTAGTAGTTTGTTGCCTCTCTTGGCTTCGCAAAGCTACGCCTCTGAGGTTCGGCCCTATCTACCCTTTCTACTACCGCACTCCCACCTACCGACACCGTCTGCTTTTTGGACTTTTCAAACTTATATATATTGCTAAGATTTCGATGTTCTCGCAGAAAAATCCTTGGTAGGCCATGTGGTCGATGCTTTTGTAATACCTAGAGATCTCAATCTGGGTTTACCCATTGGGTACCCGACCCAAACCCGCCCCATTTAAGGACTCGAAACCCGCCCCATTTATTTTTGGATGGGTTTGGGTTTTAAAGTTATTATCCATGCGGGTATGGGTTTGGAATTTCCTTGTGGGTACCCTGAATCCGCCCCAAACCCGAATAGATAATAAATATAAATATAGATATGTGTGTTGCGTTTAATCAAACTTATCAAATCTACTTATCTAATAGGTATCAAGTTGTATATATAAAAATCCAACTCCATTTTCTCATCTCTATCCATTTATTCATATTCAAATACATTTGTGTATCTTCACTAAATAAAAATTATCAACTTACGGAACGTTCGTCGGCTACTCGCACTATTTCCTTCTATAGGGACTTCTGGGACGTGATATCTAATGATGTTCTTGATGTGGCACTCGAATTTTGCTCTGGCAACAGGGGTTTCGATAGGCTTAACCGGGCCAGCATGGTGCTTATTCCCAAGTCTCAGGGGCCTCTCGCATTGAGGAGTTCCGCCCTATTGCTATCTCCAATGGCATTTACTTGATCATCGCTAAGGCTTTGGCACTTCGGCTTGCCCCTCTTCTAATCTCTCTTATTTCTCCCGCTCAGGCTGCCTTTGTCCAGGGTCGTAAGATCTCTGACTGCTACACGCTTGCGTCTTCAATCATTGACAGCTGGCATAGAAATGGTTCCAAAGGCTTATTATGGAAAATCGACTTTGCAAAGGCCTACGACTCCTTGGATTGGCGCTTTCTTTGGAGGGTTCTTAAAGCCCGGGGTTTCCCTCCCCTGTGGATATCTTGGGTCAGACGATGCGTCACTACAGTCTCCTTCTCGCTGTCTCTTAATGGTCGGCCTTCCGGGGGTTCCTTTCAGCCTCGGCGTGGGGTCCGTCAGGGATGCCCCCTCGCCCCTCTCCTTTTCGTGCTGGCAGCTGATGTTCTCCCACGCATGATACAGGGGGTTTATGAGGCGGGTTATACTCGCGGTTATTCTGTCGATAACATTCACATCCCTCTTCTTCAATTCGCGGACGACACTCTTTGCTTTATTGAGGGGGATCGGTCTCACGCCTCGGGGATGGCCACTACGATCCAACTCTTCTGCGAAATTTCTGGACTCCGTATCAATGGCGAGAAATCACACTTGGTGCCCTTTGGGTTATCGGATTTTGAGGCCAGGGAGTGCTCCTCCATTTTAGGGACCCCCATCGGGGCGCTCCCGCTTGATTACCTCGGCTTGCCCCTTTTCCTTGGACGCCCGCGCTTGCGGGACTATCAAAGGCTGATTGATAAGGTGGAGATCAGATTGGCCGGTTGGCGAGCTTCAATTCTATCCAAGGGCGGTCGTCTAGTGTTAATCAAATCGGTTATATCGGCTATTCCTATTTATTTCTTCTCGGCTCGCGGGCTACCAAAAGGGATCCGTACCCGCCTGGAGAAAGCTATGCGGTGGTTCTTATGGGGCAAGAATGGTTCGAATCGGAGGGGAATGCACTTGGTGGGCTGGGATGAGATCTCTCGGCCGAAAAATCAGGGGGGCCTTGGTGTCAGGAGCATGGACGCGACCCGGGATGCGTGGCTACTCAAGTGGGCGGTGAGGTTGCTGGGCCGGGAGGAGAGCTTTATGCTTCAATGCATTCGCGAGATTGCTGGGCACGCCTTTGATTCCATTTTTGGCGGACCCACTGTGGGTCCCTCCAACTATTTCTGGCGCGATATCCTATTTATTTTCAACAATAATCGCTCCCTGATGGCTCCGGTTCTCGGTGACGGGAGGTCTTTTCGCTTCTGGAGTGCCGACTGGTCCGGGAAGGGCGTTCTCATGAACCTTTTTCCACGTCTATTCGCGATGGCTGCGGATAAGATGGCTACGGTGGCTTCTTGCTGGAGCAATGGCGTCTGGTGCCCTACCGTTTTGGGCACCCTTTCTGATCAGCGTTTCTCTGATCTCACGGCTTTGCTATCTCTTCTTGCGGACGCTCCCTCGCCTTCCTCGGGCCGTGACCATTTTGGCTGGAAGGACGGGAATTTCACGCCTCGTAAAGCTTATCTTTCTATCCTCCCTCCTAACTTGTCTGCGGATGCCGCCCTCTCCCTTCACTGCAATTTTATTTGGAATCTCAAGATTCCGGAAAGGATTGGCATCTTCCTTTGGATTCTCAGACGGGGAAGACTTCTTACTCGGGACCGCTGCGCCTCCATTTTCCCGAACATCTCCTCTTCTTGCGGTTTATGCGGCCTTGAAACTGAGACCTCCAGCCACCTATTCCTCTTATGCCCACTCGTGCAGGACATTTGGGCTGACGTGGATTGGATTAACCGCTCCACCTTCATGGCCTTCTGGGAAAGCTTTGCTGCTGCCTCTTCCCGTCCCCGCTCGGATAGAATCATTCCCGTTGCGCGTATTTGGAGCATTTGGCTGGGAAGAAACAAATTGATATTTGCGGGACAGCGTTTTTACAAGGAAAACATTTGTATCGCTGCAAACAATTTTTGTGCGGACTGGCTATCCATGTAATTTGTTTTGGGTGGCGGATGGTACCTATTGCACCATCCACCTCGACTTTTTGTTTTTTGTTTCCCCCCTGTAAGTATCTCCTCTAAACCTTTCTTAATAAACTGGGGCGAACACCTTTGAGTGTCTCCCCCTTTTTGGAGCGTCAAAAAAAAAATTATCAACCCAAAACAGTTAAACACCTAATATATAAACCTTTAACATTCCCTACACATTGCACATTTTTGTGTACCACAATATTGCATGATCTTCCTCTGTTTAATCTATGTATGAAAATCTTATGTAAACTTATTAATAGTTTAAAATTTTATTATGTCAAATATGTGGATACTCATTGGGTACATAGGTATACGTCGGGTACGTGGGTACCCAATAGAAATTACCCGTTTAATAAATGGGCGGGTATGGGTAGTGATTTTATAAATGGGTACGGATTTGAAAATATTGATACCCGCACCAAACTCAACCCGTTGACATCCCTAGTAGTACCCATTGATGGTAGAGTTTCTTTAGGTGATCGCAAACGAAGACGTGTAGAAGAGAAAGCCCTCAGTATTACTGAGTGTCGATCTATGTACGAAACCCATGCAAACTGGCTTAAAAGCAATGGATAGCTTACTTCCTATAGGTCGTAGTCAACAAGCATTGATATTGGAGAAAGACGAATAGGAAACACCGTCATAGCAGTGGATACCATATTAAACTAAAAAGAATTGAATGCAAACGCCAAAGAAAATGAAAATTTACATTTTATGTCTATATGGTAATTGAGCGAAAATACTCGATTGTGGCATAAGTAATACAAATTCTTTCCTTGGCCAATGCATTGGACTATCCTAAGCTTGTTTCCCCCTTTAAGTCAAAAAAATCATTGTAATATTCCATTCTTGTCGTTGCCACCGCTTAGGTTCCTCCACCTCTCCAACTTTTTTCCTGAGATACTCCGACCAGATGCAGAGGCAGTCAACACAACGAAAATGCTAGTTAATGATGCGCAGATTCTAGTAAGTTAGCCATCTTTTTTACTATAAATTATGACTCATTTTTTCCTAGTGAAACGACAAGATCACACGAAAGATAGATTTTTACTGAGGGCAACCAAAACAGAATCAACTTCCAGGGAGTATGAAGGTGTAGAAAGATAAGCCGTTATGTGAAGCAGTGGACGAGGCAGACAGGGATGCAAAAAACGGTCTAAATGGTCGTTTAAACGTACGCGGTGCCCGACCGCATCATTTAACCAAAAGCGGCCTATAAACGGTCGGGCCGCATAAACGGCCTTAAACGGTCGTTTAAACGGCCTTAAGCGGTCTTATGCGGCCTTTTAAACGATCTGAAATATTCCTTTAAGAATATGGTTCTACTTTTTTTAAAGGATCATCATTATCCATGACTTTTTGGATTCATGCTATGAATTTTAATTGTTTATCTTGTCTATTTTGACATTTGGATGAAACATTTACTTAAATTTGACAATATTTGATCTATATTGTGAATCTGTGATTATATTTTCTTATTTATTTATACTTTTTTATTAATTATATGTATTTAATAATTTTTTACTAACTAAAAATGCAAAACCGCATAAACCGTTTAATTTCCATTTAAACTCCCGCATACCGTTTAATCAATAATCGGTGGCCCTACCGACTGAATACCGCATACCGCTTTTTGCAACCTTGGAGGCAGAAGTGGATGAAGAAGGAGAATGTGAATGCTAGATTTTCATGATGTGGCCAACGGCCGTAGAATGTGGAACATGATCCACTTGATCAAGGTAGATGGGGAGGAGCTTGATGGGGATCGGGCCATTGGTGATGCAGTAAGAAGACACTACCTTGATATCAGTAAGCGTGTGCCAAGCAATGGAGCTAGGTAGATAGGTAGAGATGTCTCGCATTTGTCTGAGGAGTTGGTGAGGTCATTCTTGTTATCGAAGGTCAAGCGGAAGTTGTTGATCTGAATATGGATGGATCCCCAAAATCAGTGTTCGGAAATGCAGTCCATGCGGCCGCATATGCGTATTCGGTCACTTGACCGAAGCGCATATGCCATATGCAGCAATATGCGGTCCGCATATGCGGCCTCATATCTGATAGGATTCATGTTAATCCATGAGATATTGATGACACATTAACTCGATTTTTTTCCGAGCAACTCTTATATCATCATTTACATTGATGCATCTTTTTATTATTCTCGTATATGTTGCATTTGGGAATGATGATTTGTTTACTGCTTTTTGAATTTTCTATCTAATGAATTCATTTTAATTCTTCAAATAAAACATGAAATAATTGACTAACAGTCTGACACTTTACATTTTTTGCGTTTCTAATAAATTTTATATGCAAACAATCTTACTGTATATTTTGTGTCAACATATTTTATCCCTTGGAGATACATATATGTGTATAATTTTGGGTGTATGTACCTATGATTATTCTTTAGCTTTTGTTATCTATATGATCTATATATACATTAAAGGTTTTCTTATAGAATTCATGTGTTCCCTGTTGAATCCAAATTTGTATATGTATATATATGCATTAAATTCAAAATACATACTAAAAAATAATCAATTTATAATATCATGCTTATATATCTTATTGATTATATTATCTTATTTGAATTTTTGACTTTGGATTTTGTTAGATCATCAACTTTTATATATAAACACATTTTATTGTTTATTTTATAATATTTTAAATTAAAATATTATAAACCGCATGAACCGCATATACTTCTGTATGCTCCTTCGCATATCCGCTTACTCGCTTTAGACCGCATGACCGAACGAATACCGCGTACCGCATTTCTGAACCTTGCCCAAAATCAAATGGATTCTCGTTATTCTTCTTTCAAGGGATCTGGGAACCAGTTGGCTAGGGAATGGAACGTGGTGGAGGAGCTACATCAAACAAGTGGTGGTTTCGAGCGGCTCAATCATTCTCTGCTTTTCCTTCTGCTGAAGAAGGATGAAGTGAGGCACGTAGAGGACTTGTGCCATATAGCATTGTCTAATGCTATGTATTTAATTGTAGTGAAGGTGTTGACCAACAAACTTCGCGAGGTGCTTGGCTCTATTATTCATCCGACTTTGACGGCTTTCATCCCGGGTCAGCACATGATGGATAGGGTTGTGTCAACGTTTGAGATTGTTATGGAGTGGTGGTGGAAGAAGACCAAGGGGTTGCGTTGGAATGTGGAAATTTCGAAGGCGTATGACTATGTAAACTGGCATTTCTTGTGGGTGTCTCTACCTCTTGGGGGCTTTCCAATTATTGGATTGGTTAGATGAAGATACAGCTTCGCATGTTGTTTTCGTGAATGGCATGCATGAGGGTGGCTTCCTTTAACCACAGCACGGAGTTCGACAGGGAAGCTCATTGGCATCGTTATTATTTGTAGTCATAGGAGATACTATGGCCAAGATGGTGTTGAAGGCTAGGGACGGTGCTTTCTTAGAAGGCTTCTACATGGGCGAGATTTTCATTCTCGTTCTTCAGTATGCAGATGATACCATATTCTTTGTAAAGAAGAGTATGAGGCCGCGGAGGGGATAGCCACCGTTCTTGAGTTGTTTTAGTTAGTCTCAAGCCTTAGCATTAACCATGCCAAGTTTGCTTTAGTCCCTTTTGGGATAATTAAGGAGGTGGTGTCTTGTGACTGCCCTTCGGACACGAGGGGCTCTCCATATCACTCATCTTAGGATGCCTCTAACTAGTGGCAGGCTTTGGCAATCAGAGTAATTTCCTGTTATTGAGAAGTTGGAGAAGAAGTTGGCAACCTGACATGTTGTGTGTATCTCGAGAGGTGGCCACCTTAATCTGTTAAAGGTTGTCTTTTTTCTCTGAGTCAATGTTAAAGGTTGTATTATTGGCTATCACAGTATTCTTTCTTTCTACGAAACATGTTGCTTGCAGTGGTGAAGGGAAGATTGGAGGCGATTATGAGGCGTTTCTTATAGGCTTCTTCTGGTGAGGCGAAGGGGATGCCCTTAGTGGGATGGAAATCGTTGGTGCTGGAAAAGGAGGATGGTGGGTTGGGGATCCGCAGCCTGGAGGCCATGAATCATGCGTTACAAGACAAGTTTATGGCTCGAATTTGGGAGGAGGTTCATATTTGCTAGCATAATGTTGCACTCAATCTATGGATTTTCTCTTGACCCTTCATAACAGGGTGTTGCAATGCATTTTGTTGATGACTCGTGACCGGTGTGCCTCCTTCCTTCACACCCCCAGCATCCTTTGCCAACTCTGTGGGGTGTCAGACGAATCGGCCGACCACCTGTTCTTCCTTTGTGCGTCGGTGTCTCGGATTTGGGATGATGTTGCTTGGGCTCGTGCGGCCAATACGGAAGACTTTTGCGATATCCTTTGGGCCAACAGAAGGAGGCCCCGTTCGCATCTGCTGGGTCCCTTGGCGCGCCTTTGGTCTATCTGGAGGGCTCGCAACGACTCTATTTTCTCGGGCGTGCGCTTCTACGAGGAGAATGTGACTTCCGCGGCTATCAACCTAATTGCTGATTGGTCTTTGTAGTTGGGCCACGGGGCCCGGTTGTCGCATTCTTTGTTTTGCTTTGGTCACTCCCTCTTCCTCCCTTCTTCCCCCCTCACGCTGTAAGTATCTCGTTCTATTTTTTCTTAATATATTATACTGGGGTGAACACCAACGTGTGTCTCCCCCTTTTTTGAGCCTCAAAAAAAAACAATGAGATAAATAGCGTTGGAGACGGCAATAGGACGGAAGTCGTCGAGGCGAAGGGCTGGGGACTTCTTCGGAATAAGCACAATGTGAGCCCTGTTGATACGATCAAAGCCAAGGTTGCCAGAGCAAAAGTCGGAGACCACTGCGAGCACGTCCCCCGAGACCACGTCCCAGAAATCCTTGTAAAAGGAAATTGGAAAACCATCGGACCCGGGGAGGAATCACTATTCAGGCCCCACACAGCAGTCTTAAGTTCCGCCAAGGAAATAGGGCGAGTGAGAAAAAAGGAGTCCGCATCCGAAACCCGTGGGCCCCCCCCCCCCCGAGCCAGCGCCACCGCCGAGGAGGGAGAGCAGTAGAAGAACGTCTGAAATGGTCAGAGATGGCAGTACCCATCGCATGATCGCCCGAGAACATTTCATCATTGATGGAGATAGATCGGATATAGTTAATGCGCCTCCGGTTGCTAGCCGCCCGATGAAAGAAGGACGTGTTGGCGTCCCCTTCTTTGATCAATTTTTCCTTAGACCTTTGACGCCATTCAATACAACGCTTTTTATCCTCGGCCTGAACCCGCGCAATAGCATCAGAGCGCTCATGAAGCTCGACCATAGAAAGGTCACGATCGTTTTCCGTGGAATCAAGGAGCACAATAAGATTCTCCGCATCGGTACGAGTAGCCTTACGTGAATGTCTAGTGGTAGCTTTGAAATCAACCAGAACCCGACGCAAGGAGGAGAGCTTCTGAGAGAGTTTAACCGCCGCCGAGCCCGAGGCCGGGAAATGATTCCAGTGATTCATGACAATATCTTTAAAGGAAGGTTCCAGAAGCCAACTTTTCTCATAACGAAATAGCCCGCGCGGAGAGAGGCCGGCGCCATCGTCCCAAATGATAGGCGAATGATCCGAGAAAGCACGGGGACGCGAGCCAACCGAGCAAAGAGGGTACGAGTCCAAAGCCAAACCATTAGCAAGGAAGCGGTCGATCCTCGAGCGAGAAGAATTGTTCCGCCACGTGTAGTAAATATCATTCGGTACCAAATTAGTGAGCGCCAAATCATGAATTAAGTCTCGAAAATCTTGTGAGTCCGGATCGCGACCTCCCCGACCGCGAGGACGATCGGAGTAGTGGATGGTAACGTTGAAGTCCCCGCCAATAATCAACGGGATCCCGGAGAAGGAACTATCCGCAGCACGAAGATCATCCCATAACTCCAGACGAAGAATGTGGCAGGAAGGAGCGTAAACACAGGAGATAGCTATAGGAGAGCCCGTCCGAACATTTTCCAGAACAATTGAGAGAACGTGTCGGCCAGCAAGCATAGATCTGAACGAGAACGAGCGAGGTTGCCACGTAATCAACAAGCCGCCCGCAGCGCCCACCGCGTTA
This sequence comes from Ottelia alismoides, assembly GCA_037367405.1. NCBI lineage: Eukaryota > Viridiplantae > Streptophyta > Magnoliopsida > Alismatales > Hydrocharitaceae > Ottelia > Ottelia alismoides. The sequence continues at coordinate 440,926 of JAZKJV010000394.1, forward strand.
ATCGCACGGAATTCAGAGAAAGAGCCAGCACCAAAAGAACGCCACGAGTAGTCATCAAGAGCAGCGAGTTTAGTTTCTTGAATACAAGCTACATCACACTCCCATTCCAAAAGCCGGGAGCCCAGAGACCGTCGTTTTACCACGTCACCCAGACCACGGACATTCCATGACAGAATCTTCATAAAAATAACAAAGATAACGACCCGATAAAGGAAAAGCCACGCGCACATCCCAGACATCAATCGGAAGTCTCCGACCACTGCGGAAGCACTCCCTGCGCATCTTCGACCGTCGTATCCAAGCCTGCGTTAATGACGCACACGCCCGTTGCCTCGGCAACAGCCTGTCGAAAGGTCGCGCAAGAAAGAACTACAGAGGGCGTACGGGAGGAGGTGATACATACGCCTGCTGTAAGTGGACCCATATCGTCTGAAGGGGGAGACCGTCCCTGCACCCGTAAGAAGAGCTCCCGACCCTGCACCTGTAGGAAGAACTCCCGAGACCTGGGGAGAGAAAGCCATAGTGGGGGGAGGGCGGTCACGTATCGGAGTCGAAGTTACCACAGTGGAACAAACATCCAACCGAAGGGGCTCTATTTGAATAACCACGGAGTCGGGCACCCGAGACCCCCGACCCGATACCCGCGGCCACGATCCGCCAAGGAAAGAGTAGGCGCTCCGAGAATGAGACAGATCCGCCCACGGGTCCGAACAACCGACTCGAACAACCGGGGCCGAACCAAATCTAATAGGAAAGGAAGCCGAATCGTTCTCGATACCCCCCAAGCCAGCACCATCCGAAGATTCGCGTGTCAGAAGCGATACCCGAAGAGGCGTCTCGGAAAAGCCCACAACATCATTAGAGAAGGGCGCCTCCAAAGAAAAAACCGGTGCCGCGTCCACGTGGCATGTGGGAGTCGAGGCGTCACGTGCCACGTGGGGCGGCGAAGACGAAGCGTCCACAAACTCCGGCAGGTCGACGGCCGCCGAGGCTGTAGGAAGTTGGACGTCAGTCAGAGATGGAGCATCGGAGTCCGTTGAAGGAGGCGGGAGAACAGTAAGGATCGGTCGAAAGCTCCAGGAGCCTATCTTGAGAGACCCAAAGACGGAGCGCCCACTCGACTCGCGGAGGAAGGCTGGGCTGCACTCGAACAACACCTTCATGGACTGCCAATCGGCCAGAGGGGAGAGGCCGTCGTCGAAGATGGAGAGAATCGATCCCCACCGGTGGAAAACTTTGTTGAGCACAGGAATCGATCTTGAGAGGAAAGGGACCCCCGAAATGGAAGCCATGCAAACCTCAGTCGAGAGCGAGACTCCATCAGCCACGCGGGGGGGACGCCAGTAAACCACATCGTTAGAGCCATGAGAAAGCATGAAGTCCCGAAGCTGAGGAGAGAGACCACGAAGGCAACAATGGGAGGCATCCAAAATGCAGAAGTCCCCAAGGAACGAGGGTCCCAACGCGCCAAGTACCAGCTCCTTGACCGCCTCCCAGCCGACGACGGGGTGACGAGCAACCCCAATAATCACCATAGAAGAAGGCCCACTGCCCACAGCCGACGTCGAACCAAGACCGCCAGCACCAGAAGCAACACCCAAGATGCCGTTGTGCTCCGTCGCCACCCCAACGGGATACTGAGGTTGACGAGAAGACACAACCTGCGCGAACGAACGACCTTGGATGGAGGGGCGGGAAGGAGGAGGATCAAGCACTGCACACACCGAGAAGGGAGGTCTCCCGGACCTTAGCTCGCGGCGCTGACGGAGCCACCCGCAGGAGGCACGACGATGACCAGTATCCCCGCATGCAAAGCAACGAGGAGGTTGTGGGCAAGCAGAGGCAATATGGCCTCGCTCCCCACATCTGAAGCAACGTTTCCCAGCCTTCCGATGAGTAACCGATCTCCACCCAGCCGTCAAATCGAGAGCCAAGCCCGCAGAGCCCTCGTCGGTGGAGATGATGTCCTTGCCCTTCGAATCGCCAGACGAGACCACCGCATTGCTGACCGCTACCCTCGTCCCGTTGATGTGAACCTCCGAGCCCACGAGAACCGCTTGCGACCCCATAAATGACCCTTCCGAGCGCCCAACTGGAGAAGCTCCCACGACGACCGCCCGCGAGCCACCACCTCCGAAGAAGCCACTCCCACTTGCACCACCACCCGCGAAGCACCCGCTTCCTCTCGCACCGCCTTCGAAGCTCCCGCTTCCACTCGCACCGGCCTCAATACGCCCGCTACCTCTCGCACCCATCCTTCTTTTCGCACTTTTTCTTCCGATGTTATCTAGATTCCGATTTAATGAGGGAGTTGACGACAGATTAATCCACTTGAGCCTTGAGGTACATTTTTCAATTTGTTTGTTTACTATTGCTGCATGCCAATAGCCTTATTGACTGTTTCTACTTTATTATTTGGACATGTTTATATAACATCTCTATGAAACTCTTTCCATTAGATACTGTAGAATCATAGATATGACCAAATCCATGCAAAACGTAACTAAATAATAAAAACCTAAATAACTAAAAAATACTTCATAATGAAGATTACAATAAAAATAACCAAATGAGGGTGCGCCAAGTATATAGGCCCGCCAAGTCTAGACTCATAAGTTTTGGATCAGTACAAGCCAAATTGATTTTTGAGATATTATGGGCCGGCCCGGCCCAGGCCCCACCCACAACAATTGGGCTGGGCTTGGGCTTGGGCCTTCAAAAAAATTAGTGGGCTTAGGCCCGGCCCAAAGCCCATAACCATAAACGGGCATGGGCCTGGGCCCTGTAAGGCCCGGCCCAGGCCCGGCCCATGCTCATCCCTAACCATACTCCGATTTAGTGTTACAGTTGGGAGAGTTACAGCCGGAGGTGTTTGACACGACTAACACTCATTTTACATGGAGATATTCGAGCTCACAATATAGGTTGGATCGCTTCTAGGGATCCATTGAACTCTTAGAGGTTTTCCATTTTGCACCAGTTTCTTCCCATTCAAGGTCCAAATAAGACCATACACCTACTGTGGGAGTCTGTGGAGGGGGTTGTTTCCTGTATGTTCTTTAGATTGGAAAGATCCTGATTTTGGAAGATGGATTCAGAGAGTAGGTTGTGGAGAAGTAGCGGTTGGTGTACATGGGTTAGGTAATGGATCAAGTATTTCATAGGCTAGTGGCATTGTGGAAGTGGTTGTGTCTTTACAAGAGAGAATTAAAGGAGAAACAATGTGGGCATCGTAATGCGACAAAGGTCGAGGCTAGCAAGACGGATGCCATTGAGGACTCTCATGACCTCTCAAGTGAGGAACCAGTAGGAAGGGTCAACTTATACAAAATTATTCAGAAGGGGGACAAGATCAAGGCGATATAATGGGAGTAAAGATCGAAGTAAAAATTAATCAAAGAGGGAGATGTAAACATTAATTTTCTTCAAGTGGTGGATGTATGGCCGATAACAAAAGGTGCAAGAATCTCTTTCAGTCGGGTAGTGGTGAATGAGGTAAGGGTCAAAGGGACCACCAAATGCATGGGCGCTTGCAAACTACTTTTACAGGGCTTCCCGAAGGATGAGACATAAGGAGTGGGGATGGTTGTGCATAGGGGCTCCCCCCCATTTCAGATTAGAAAGGCTCACTTTTGACCATGGTTTTAAAAAGCAACACCTCGAGACCGAGGCGTATGCCTCGAGGTGGGGCAAGTCAAAAGCACCCCGAGGCGCACGCCTCGAGTCCTGTTGCTAGTGTGTATGCCTCGCCTCTTCGTGAGGTGCTCGAGGCATGAGGCACTCGAAGCAAATTTGAGGCGCATGCCTTACGCCCTATGTTTTTTTAACATTTCAATCACGTGCAAAGCACGTGACCCATCTTCATTCCCTAAAAGAGCTGCATGACTCCCACCCCTTTCATGTCGCATCCACCGATGTGATAGCACTGCTCGCCGCCATCGTCGCCTGCTGCCGATAACGTTCCCAAGTCCCAGCACTACCGCATGTTGTTGTCCAGCGCCCATCTCCTCCGCATGCTGCCATCCAGCGAGAGGTGTCGCCGCCTCCCACATAACTACCAGTCAAGTTTTTTGTTTTTTTATAGATTTTTCATTTTATGTCTTTTTTAAATAGTTAATGGAATCTTGTCTCTGATGATGAATGGATTTCAGAAGCACAAGATGTCGAGGCCTATCAAGATCTTGATGCAAACATGCCCCTTGAGGATGATCCTGTTGAGGAGGAAGGAGGTGAAGGAGCTCGAGTCGATCGATGTAAAAGGAAGGGGAAAAGGCATGACAAAGGTGCAATACTAAAAGAATTCAATGTTTTGTTGCAATCAATTTTTCAAATAAATAAATGACTGTGTATTAACTTTATTTATTAGGTAAAGGTAAAAATCCAATTAATGTTAAGGAGGAGTTCCCTGATTCTGAGGATGGAAGCAACGATGATGTTGGTGATGATGTGCAATTGAATTACATGGATGATTCTGATGATGATCCAATGAGTATTAGTAGCAGTAACGACGACGACAACGGTGACAATGCTGAGGAGCGATGATGTAGACGAGACGACTGATGATTCGTTGAATCGATGTTGATGATTAATGATTTTTTAATGGAACTCATAAATGTGTTGGATAATATGTTGCATTAGATTTATGTTTATGTTGAACTCTTTTCCTACTTTCTGTTTTCTTTTATAATTTCACATTTGAACTCTGAACAATTATAGTTGTAGTGTGTACTTTGTATTACACTATTGGACAACATGATGCAATAGTTTGTCGTTGTGATTTATTCCAATATGATTGGTATTATTTTTAATTTATCTTTCCAAAAAATTGAGGCTTACGCCTCGCCTCACATTTTGAGAAAACGTCTCAGACTGCCTCACGCTTTTTTAAACCTTGTTTTTGACATAGGTTTGAGAGAGATGAGATTAGATTGACAATAGTGGAATTGAATGCAAACGGCACACCTTGACCAAATGGTTTCTCGAACTTTTTCTACCATAAATTTTGGGATGTTGTAGATGGTAATCTTGCGGCATTAGAGAAGTTTTTCAGGGAAACGTGGGGTTCGGCATGATAAATAGAGCTATGTTGATCCTCCTACCAAAAAAGGAGGGCTCATAGCAGGTGAAGGATTTTCGTCCCACAGCATTGTCCAATGTTATCTATCGTGTAGTGGCAAAGGTTCTGGCCAATAGGCTCAATTTGGTGCAGATGGAATTATTGCATGGGTGGAGTCAGCAATTGTCCTGGGAAGGTAGATAGTGGATAGTTTGGTGATGGCCACAGAGATAGTGGCAGACTGGAAAATGAGGCGGATTAAAGGTGTGCTTTAAAAGGTTGATTTCTCCTAATATTATGATAGTGTGGACTAGAAGCTTCTGCGAAGCTAGTAAGACAAGGCTTCTCAGACACCTAGGTCTCATGGACGAAGAGATATGTGACAGTAGCATCATATTCCATTTTAGTTAATAGCCATCAAAGGGAGGTCTCATCCATGATCCAGCCCAACACGGGGTCTAACAAAGCTACATGTTGGCTCCATTACTTTTTGCGGTGGCGACAGATGTTCTTGCTCGTATGGTTGAGCGATTATTGCATCAGAGGATGAGTACGGAATATTTGCTACATGAGATTTCCATACCCATTTTCCATTCTATGAATGATACTATCTTTTTTACTGAACAAGCACGGATGAGGTAAGAGTTATGACTACAATTTTAGCCATCTTCGCAGAGTTTTCTGTCATAAAGATCAATCGAGACGGGTCTGCTTTTCTCTCATTTAATCTTCCAGAAATAGAATCCTTAGATTGTGGCATGGCCTTAGGCATAGCCCCTAGGACTCCGTTATTACGATAGCTGAGATTACCGCATGTCTGATTGGTTGTCGATGGTTGAGAAGCTAGAGAGGAAATTGTCTGGTTGGAAGGCATCTTGTCTCTCATAAAGTGGTCGTTTGGTGCTCGTAAAGGTAGGCCGCCCTCGGGAGTACGCGGGGGGACGTGGCAGGCGGTTGGGATGATGTGGAGGGTAGGTGCACGACTTTCGGTGCAGATTTGACATTCTCGGTGGGGTCGCAAGGCTCTGCCTTTCGGATCTTCTCTCCTGGCGCTTCCATTCTTGGGCGTGCCGCCTCGTCATCATTCGGAGCCGTGCGTCAATCGGTATCTCGGGTTGCTGACGCAGCCCTGATCCATTTCTCCAAGGCGGATCCATCCTTTGCCCCGGGTCGGGCGGGTGCTCTTTCGGGTTCGGTCCACCCTCTGGACTCTCTTCCGCAGTCGGACCCGGGCGCCCTGCTCCTTTCCTCTCCTTTGCTCCATGCCCCGCACTCAGGCTCTTTGTCTATCAACCAGCACCCGGAGTCTTCCGCGCCTCAGGCTGGGGCTTCAGCAATGGTGGGGGGCTCTCATGGGGCTTCGGCTGTGGTGGGGGACCCGGAGTCCCTCGTTGACATGGCTCCAGCCATCGATTCGTCGAAGAGATCTTGCAAACGTTACAGAAGAAGGCGGAGCGCTCGTTCGCGGTCTAGGGAGCACCACACTTGCCTGACCTTCGAAGAGGCGGTGGCGGAAGCAGCGGGGGTGGTACCTTCAGGGGGTCTCAACAAGGTTACTAAATGAAGGTCCTCTCCTGGAACGTTCGGGGCATGGGGGATGCGGCTAAGAGAAATACTCTGGGCTCCAGATTCAAGGAATGGGGGTGCGACGTTGTCCTCCTTCAAGAAACCAAGTTGGCCTCTCTGGACGATGATGTTTGGCGTTCCCTCAGGGCGGGGGATCTTGATCAGTTCTCTGCTCTTCCTGCGGCGGGGAGTGCTGGAGGGGTGCTTATCGCCTGGAAGTCTTCTCGGTTCTCCCTTGTCTCTGCTGTGAAGGGAAACCACTCCATCTCGGTTCTGCTCTCCAGGAAGGACGACTCTCTCTCCTTGGTTCTCTCTTGCGCCTACGGCCCTTGCGACGCGGCGAGAAGGAAGGAGTTATGGGATGAGCTTCGCAACACCTCCGTGGACTACGCGGGGTTGCCTTGGCTTATCGGAGGAGACTTTAATGTCACGCTTCGTTCGACGGATAGACCCCGGTTCAGGGGAGGTTCGGACCCGGGCTCGGCGGAGTTCAAGGCCTTCGTCAATGACTTGGCTCTACAGGACTTAACGGCGACGGACGTCAGGTTCACATGGAGGAACTCTTCTTCGAAATCATGCATTGATAGGTTTCTCGCGTCGACGGCCTTCATGGATCTATTCCCTTTGGCGACGGTCCTCTCGCGTCCTCGCGCGTTCTCCGACCATTCTCCGATCGTCTGGGAGTCACAGGTGTCTTCCCCACGGGCTGGGTTCTTCAGATACGAAAGATGTTGGACGCTTGAGGAGGATTTCCGCGTGATGGTGGCTTCTTCTTGGGCGGAACCTTGCGAAGGTCGATCGGCGGTCGTCAGGCTCCGCAACAAATTAGAGCGGCTGAGGGGCGTCCTGTCCCACTTCAAGAAAAGATCGCGGGAGGCTAGGCTTGCGGCGAGGAAGGAGGCGGAGGCTATCGTCAACGAGCTGGACTCCTTGGAGGGGCTGAGGGAGCTCCGTGCTGACGAGCTGGCTTCCAGGTCGGCGGCGATGGCTGCGGTTGAGAAGGAGGAAAGGAAGAGGGTCACGGAATGGCGCCAGCGTGCGAAGTTGAGGTGGATCAAAGAAGGAGACGCAAATTCCTCCTTCTTTCACAGAGCGGCTTCAAACAGGAGGCGGTCAAATTTGGTTCGCTCGATGTCGTTTGGGGGGCGCGAGGTGGTGGGCGAGGACGCGATTGGGAATGCGGTGGCGGACTACTTCAGGGACTTCTCTTCGGTTCGGTTCGTTTGCCTCGGCGCTGGCGCTGGCTGGGGGAGGATGTTCCTATCCTTTCCTCCGCACAATGTGCGGAGTTGACCCGCGGCTTCTCCATCGACGAAATAAAGGTTGCTGTGTGGGATCTCAATGTCGATGCCTCGCCGGGCCCCGATGGCTTCCCTATAGCCTTTTACAAGGATTTTTGGGATGTGGTGGGACATGAGGTTTGGGAGGTTGTCGTGGAATTCTCTTCGGGGAACTTTGGCTTCGATGGGATTAATAGGGCTCTTATTGTTCTTATCCCGAAATCTCAATCTCCAACTGCTATTGATGACTATCGCCCTATTGCAATCTCAAATGCTCTGTACTTGATTGTTGCGAAAGTGCTTGCGAGGAGGCTGGCGGTGGTTTTAGATTTTCTGATCCATCCCTCACAGGTGGCATTCATCCCCGGCCGTTCGATCTCCGATGTGTCGGCTCTTGCCTCTGAGATGGTTGACAGCTGGGTGAGGCGGGGGAAGCACGGCTTTCTTTGGAAGGTGGACTTCGCAAAGGCATATGACTCCTTGGACTGGAGCTTCCTTTGGTCTGTGCTGCGTGCTCGCGGGTTCCCAAATATTTGGATCTCCTGGATGCGCCGATGCGTTTCTACGGCATCCTTATCAATCATGTTGAATGGCCGTTTCGTTGGTAGCCGGTTTCAACCAAGGAGGGGTGTGCGGCAGGGGTGCCCTCTGGCACCCATGCTCTTCGTCATTGCCGCTGACGTGCTCCCGAGAATGGCGGATAGGGTGATCGCGAGGGGCTTCTCATCCGATTTCTCGTGTAACTTCAACAACTCTCCAACCCTCCAGTATGCGGACGACACAATCGCCTTCATAGAGGGGGGTCTGGAGGAGGTTAGAGGGATGGCTGTCACTTTCGCCATCTTTAGCGAGCTCTCGGGGTTACGAATCAACCATTCCAAATCCAAGTTGATTCCTTTCGCTTGGGATGATCGGTATGCGGCGGCTTGTGGCATGATTCTGGGGTGCTCCCCCTCTGCTCTTCCAATCGATTACCTGGGCCTACCGCTGGGCGCGAGAAGGGCGAGATTGTCCCATTGGAACAGGGTCATGGATAAGGCGGAGAGAAGGCTTACTGGGTGGAGTGCGGCGATGCTTTCCAGGGGTGGGCGTCTTGTGCTCATCAGGTCGGTTTTGGCAGCTATTCCAATCTATTTTTTGTCGAACTGGGCCATTCCGGTGGGGATCAAGAGGAGGCTCGAGGGCCTTATGCGGACATTTCTATGGGGAAGAAGGGGCTCCGTGTCGCGGGGCATCCATCTGGTGGCCTGGAAGGATGTGGCGAAAAGGAAGTGCGATGGTGGGCTCGGGATTCGTAGCCTGGATCTGGTCAACGATGCTCTCATGCTTAAATGGGTCAACAAGCTTTGGGGTACCGCCTCTGGCTTCTTTCCCTCTATGCTGCGTGATATTCTCTCCATCGGAGTGGACATGCTGCGAGATGCCGACGCTTCGCGTTCTGGGACGCCTTTTTGGAGGGGAATCGCCTCGGCGGCTAGGCGGTTCTCTCATCTGTTCAAGCAGGTTTTGGGTGATGGCAACTCGTTCCTTTTTTTGCACGACGCATGGGCGGGGGACGCCACTCTCGGTAGCTCCTTCCCTCGTCTCTGTGCCTTGGCGTCTAACTCTGGTGCTTCGGTGGCTTCCGCTTGGGGCGGGGGCAGCTGGTTCCCTTCCTTTGCAGCCAACCTCTCCGACGAGCGCTTCGATGACCTCTTAAGCCTCCTGCAGCAGCTTAGGGATGCGCCAACGCCATCCAGTGGCAGGGATCACTGGATCTGGCGTGACGGCGCCTTCTCCTCGAGGCGGGCATTCAAGGTGATCTCCCATCAACCAATCTCTGATCGTACCCCCCTTTGCAATGATCTGGGGTGGCTGTGGACTTTAAATTTGCCGGAGAATGTGGCTTTTGCGCCGCGGTAGGGTATTGACCCGCGATAGATGTGCTATGTTCCTATCGGGGGATGGCTCCATGGATTGTGTGCTGTGTACCGGCGAGCTGGAGACTTTGCAACATCTTTTCTTCTGTTGTCTGTGCTCTACCTCCATTTGGGAGGGCCTCAATGTGTCTTGGGTGGACGCTTCTTCGGCCGACTCGTTCTGGATCACGTTGCGCTCTCGTGCTGATCGGCAAAGATGGGAGTTGCTCCGCCCCCTCGCTTGCATCTGGGCTTTATGGATCGCTAGGAACGCCAAGATTTTCAAGGGCCAAAGGTTCTACAGGGAGAACGTTTTAGCGCATGTGGAGTTACTTCTGAATGAGTGGATGCTCCGGTGATGCTGTCGTCGCGTGTGGGTGTTTGGGTTGTGGACTGTGGTATTGACAGGGATCCTCTTGATCCCTGGTGTTTGTATCACTATGTACCTCTCTTCCCCTCTCCCTCTTCTCATTTTTAATAAAATTGGGGCGAACACCACCATGTGTCTCCCCCGAATCGTTCTGTTTTCAAAAAAAAAAAAGGTAGGCTCCTTGGCAATTCTTTACTCTCTTTCAAACTTCTACCAGAAGGTATTTGCCAACATCTTGAAAACATCATGAGAAGATTCTTTTAAGTAACCACCAATCAAAGTAATCACGGGCTATATTTGGTGGATATAGACGTTGTTACACTCACGAAGGAGGAATTGAGCTTGGTGTCCCTCGATTGGAGACACTAAATCGAACACTCTTTATGAAGTGGGTAGCAAAAATCTAGGGAGATTGTGAGGTGTAGAGATATTTGTTTATGTTATTTATTTCATGTTTTCGTATTGTTTCTTAATTCCTCGTATTCTCATGAATATCTTATGTAATTTACCCATAGGCTACTCTCCTATATAAGAGAGCCTGGGGCTCATTGAATAAACATCTCTTTTATTTTTCCCAACATGGTATCAGAGCGACGGTCCTAGACCGGAGCTCCGAAACCCTAACCCTAATTCCTAGCCCCTCCCGCTTCTCTCTACCTCGCCGCCGGCCTCGTCAGCCCCTGCTTGGGGCTTCGCCGACCCTGACTAGGCTCCGTTGATCCAACCAGGCCCCTGTCTGGGCTCCGCCGGCCACTGTCGGGGCACCGTTAGGCCCAGCAGCTTCTTCCTTGGATCAATGCTTTGAGGATCTGCTTCTGTGAAAATTGTGAGAACTGATAATGCATTGTAATTTTGTATCAATCATCTCTCCAATTATTTTTCATCAAAGGGAATTATTCATCAAACATCATGTGCCTACACTTCCCAACAAAATGGTATTGCAGAAAGAAAGCATCATCATTTGCTTGATGTTACTAGGACACTTCTCATTCAGAGTCGTGCTGCTCATTCTTTTTGGGGCGATGATGTTTTAACGTCATGTTATCTTATTAATCGCATGCCCTCGTCAGTCTTGGGTGAGAAATTTCCTTTCTCTCTTGCCTAACCTGATAAGGAATTGTTCTCACTCACTCCTCGTGTGTTTGGCTCACTCGCCTTCGTCCACCAGTTATCTTCAGGTATTGACAAGCTCTCTCCTAGGGTTGTCAAGTGTGTCTTTGTTGGGTACTCCAGGACACAGAAAGGATACAGGCATTATGATCCAATGCGCAGGAAGTATTACGTTAGTGCCGATGTCATTTTTTCGAATCCGTGATGTATTTTTCTCCTACAGGTGATCGGTTGACGTCTTCAGATACGGATGATAATATATATGTGCCACCACCACCACCATTATCTCCCACACCTCCACCACCACCACCACCTCCTTCACCACCACCATCACCACTTCCTACACCACCTCCACTTACTACAACGGTTCCAGTTCCACCATTGCCTCATCATTATACTCGTCGGTCTACTTCTGCTCATGGTCACCGCTCATAATCTAGCACGCATGAGGTATGTTCTGATAACATAATTTCTAATGATGGGTCTAAAGGTCTACCTGAGCAGGATTCGTTCCAAGGGACAGATGTAGAGGCTGCAGATTTGGACCTACCTATTGCGCTTCGGAAGCATAAGCATAGCTGTGTGACATATCCTATAGCATCCATGGTCTCCTTTGATCGATTGACTGGAGATTTCAAGAATTTTGCAGTTGCATTATCAGTTGTGGCCATTCCACGGAATTATCAAAAAGCTCTGAAGGACAGTCGATAATGTTTGGCTATGGAAGAAGAGATGGCTGCTCTTCAGTCGAGATGCACTTAGAGTCTCGTCCCAGCTCCTAATGGAGTGTCTTCAGTTAGCTGTAAATGGGTATTTACAGTTAAGCACAATGCAGATGGTAGCATCGACAGATACAGGGCGTGGCTGGTTGCACGAGGGTTTACTCAGACATACAGGGTGGATTATCTTGACACATTCTCACCAATTGCTCGCCATTCCACCTTACGGATTCTTCTTTTTGTTGTCGTAATTCGAGATTGGCCGTTGTTTCAATTAGATGTCAAGAATGCATTTCTGTATGGTTATCTTCAAGAGGAAGTCTATATGCAACAGCCACCCGGATTTGCTGTTGAGCGAAGTGTTCACATGTGTGTAGACTCCATAAGGCGATTTATGGCCTTAAGTAGGGCCTGAGAGCTTGGTTCCATAAGCTTTCAAATTTGTTTGAGAAACAGGGATACAAACGTTCGAATGCATATCATTCCCTTTTTATACAGAAAACATCCAGAGGCATGATCGTTAATATGGTGTATGTTGATGATATTCTTATTACATGTGATGACATACAAGGAATCAAGAGGGCGAAAGAACTTCTGGGTCGTGAATTTGTCACAAAGGATCTTGGAGTTCTTAGATGCTTTCTAGGACTGGAGTTTGCCATAAATCAACAAGAGCTTGTGATGACCCAGAGGAAATATGTCACCGATTTGCTAAGTGACACGGGAATGCTTGGATGTCGACATGCCACCACACCCATGGATCCAAGCATGAAATTATATGATGATGATACTGATGAGGTTGATATGAGGAGATACAGAGAACTAGTAGGAAAGCTCCTTTATGTTACCATTACCAGACCAGATATTTCTTTTGTTGTTAGTCAGGTGAGCCAGTTCATGGAGCAACCACGTCAGGTCCATATGGATGCTATACAGATGATACTCAGGTATCTTAAATCAAATCCAGGTGCAGGTCTACTGTTTAGAAAAGGCAAGGAGATCACCATCTCAGCATGCATAGATGCAGATTATGCAGGGTGTCCAGAGGACAGGAAGTCCACCACTGGATTTGTTGTTTATGTTGGAGATTCTCTTGTCTCATGGAGGAGCAAGAAGCAAACTGTTGTAGTCAGGTCTAGCGTTGAGTCTGAATATAGGGCTATGGCCCAGGTTAGTACAGAAATGATGTGGGTTCATGCTGTTCTTACAGATCTATATATAGAAGTTCCCTTCCTATGGTACTGGAATGTGACAATCATGCTGCTATATTTATTGCAAATAATCCAGCATTTCATGAGCGCACCAAGCACATTGAGGTTGATTGTCACTATATATGATATATGATTCAGAAGGGGTTTATTTCCACATCTCATGTCAGCTCAAAGAATCAAACTGCAGATATCTTTACCAAGGCATTACTAAGAGGACCTTTTCACAAGTACTCGTCCAAGCTGAGCATGATCGACGTCTATGCTCCATCTTGAGGGGGAGTGTAGAGATATTTGTTTATGTTTTTTTTCATGTTTCCGTATTGTTTCTTAATTCCTCATACTCTCATGAATGTCTTATGTAATTTACCCATAGGCTACTCTCCTATATAAGAGAGCCTAGGGCTCATAGAATAAACATCTCTTTTGTTTTTCCCAACATGAGGATTTTTGTTGCATACTTTTACATCTGATTTATGGGATATATGCCAAGCAGGATTTAGAAGATGCAAAATTAGGCATGTTGAGCCTATTAAGAGGGGGCGAGGAAAGCCCATAAAGTGTTGGAAAGAGACTATCCAATGGGATCTTAGTTATCTAGATCTAAGTCCAAGAATGACACGAATAGAGGCAAAGAATCCATGTAGCCGACCCTACTTAATATGGGAGAATGCTTTGTTATTATATGCCAAGCAGGATTTGGTGTCTGTCAGAAGGATTTTACTTCGAGCTTTTTTTTGAAAACCAACACGGGTAGTCTCCCAAGCTGGGAGTTACCGCCTCAAATATACGGGAAAAGGTGTAGTTACACTAGTGAGAAGCCCAGAAGTTGTAAAGGGTTTTACAATGGATAAAAGCATTCTCCGAGTAGAACCTCTAGTTTTTTAAGATATTGTCATTTCGACCCTGCCAGATTGCCCACAGCGTCGCGAAAGCCTGCGAGATGTCGTTAGTGGAGCCATGCCCCACCCTCCGGATCAAACTCCAAAAGGTCGTCGCGTCCTCGGACAGAAGCCACATCAAGCCTAGTTCACGTCAAACCACGGCCGAGGTTTGGCACTTGAAGAAGATATGGTCCACGTCCTCCTGCTGACCGTGACACCTGTCGCACATCGTGTCCTGTACGCCAAAAATACGAGCCCGCCTAACCTTGTCACAAATGCGATCCCTCCTCAAGCACCACAGGAAAATCTTGACCCTCTTAAGAATCTTTGCATCCCAAACCACTCTTAAATCTCATATAAAATCCACGTCCTGCACCTCTGATGGTCGCCGCAACTGCTCGTACACCTTCTTCGTAGAGAACTCCCCCCCCCTCCATTCGAAGTGATTCGCGTGCTCGGCAGGGGGCACAAGGAAGATATCAGCCACTGATGGCAACTTCGACTGCAACCTTAAAAACTCGTCCAACCTCTACTCCGATAAGTCGTTGACGAACACAGGTGCCCAGGTGCATGTCCCCCCGACCTGACCGAGAGTACAATTACGTTCCGCCGCAAGGGCAAACAATCTCGGGAACCTGGCGCACAACTTCCCCTCCCCCGTCCAGTCGTCACTCCAGAATCGAAACAAACGCCCATCCCCCACCTTCGGAGACAAATTTTGTGCGAGAGCCGGGAGGACACCTCGGACACCAGACTAAAGAGGTGATTCCCACCGCACTTTTCCAGCCTCCAAGTCGCCCCGGACACCATAGATCTTGCATATAAGCCTGAGCACAAAAGAGGAAGAGGGTCCCAGATCTGTGCCGCCCATTTACCCAACAACGCTTTGTTCATGCATTCGACATCACGGATGCTAAGCCCTCCATCATCATTCCCCTTTGTCATGTCCTTCCACCCCACCAGATGAAGGCCCGCCTTCTGCTGTTTGTCGTCCGACCAGAAAAAGGATTTCAACAGCGCCTCAATCTTCTTTCGCACACCAACAGGAAGAATGCGCATAGAGAAGAAGAACAATGGTATCGCCGAAAGAACGTGCTTCAACCAAACAAGTTTTCCCCCCTTGGACAAGGTGATCGCCTTCCTCCCGCCATTCTTTGTTCCATCTTATGAAGCATAATATCTCAATCAGCTTTCTTCAATTTCCCATCCATCAAAGGTAAGCCAAGATAAGTCATGGGTAGTGACCCCAGAGGGCATCGAGTAATACCAGCAACCGCCTCTCGATCGTCGTCGCTCATCCCAAAGGTGACCACCTTGGACTTGTCCTTGTTGGAGATCATGCCTAAGAGCTCACCAAAGATACCGACCAGCATGGCCGCATTCGCCATGTGCACCTCCGACCCACCGAGCATGAGCAAAGTGTCATCGGCATATTGAAGCAAAGGAATAGATAAATCCTCCAAACAGAAACCCACGCACACATCTGTTTCCACCGCCTGGTTGAACAATACCGCATCGGCCACGATCATGAAAAGCATAGGGGCCAGGGGGCAGCCCTGGAGCACCCCCTTTGTGGTTGGAAAGGACCGCCCTTTGGCCTGCCATTAACTAGGATTAAAAAGGAAGCCGTCGTTACACATCTTTTCATCCATCCGATCCACAGCTCTGGGAAGCCTCTCCGCCTCAACGAAGTCCACAAGAAATTCCAATCAACACAGTCATAAGCCCTGGAGAAGTCTAACTTCCATAGAGCTCCTTTCGTCTTCGACCTTTTCCAATGCAGGCAAATTTCTGTCGCCATCACGAGACCATCTGCCATTTGCCTCCCTGGGATAAAAGCACCCTGCCCCTGCATGACCACTGAGTCAAGAACCAGCTTAAGCCGATTCGCCAATGTCTTCGCGACAACCAGATAGATCGCATTGGATAGTGCGATTGGCCGATAGTCCTCGATTCTCGCCGGAAAGTCCTTCGGAAGCATAAATATCAAAACTCTGTTGATTTTATGAAATCCCATGTTACCTTCCGCAAACTTGTTCATCAGCTCGACGATCTCTCCTTTCAACAAGTCCCGGAATTCTTCATAAAAGAAGATCGGGAAGCCGTCGGGGCCCGGAGCCCCCTCCGCATTCAGATCCCATACCGCACTCCTTACTTCTGAATCAGAGAACGGCACCTGCAGCGCCTCCACCTGTGACTCATTCAACCGCCTCACCCCTCTTCCCGACCACCCCCAGCCACTGCGACGCTGCCTCCTGGAAGAAGTCAAAAAATGCTCACAAATCGCTGCACCAAGGCTCGCCTCCCCCGCAACCCGCCGATCCCCCACAAGGAGCTCGTGGATGTGATTTCTCCGACGCCTCTCCGACGCCATGTTGTGGAAGAAGCGCATATTGGCATCCCCCTCACGAAGCCACCGTTGTCTGGACTCCTGCCTCCACTCGACCTCTTCTTTCCGATCTTCCAGCATAATTTCTTCTAAAAGCTTCAACCTCTCTTCCACCTCCTCCAGCTCAAGTCCTCGCTCGTCATCCAGCTCGTCAAGACGAGGCACGCCCGACTGGGCCTCCCCTCTCTTTAGCCTACGCCGCCGCCTTACAACCCTACCAAAACAAGTAAGTTGAGATCTCAAGAGCGATAATTTCGCAGAGAAGCGGGCAATTGCCGACCCCACCGGGTCCCATTCCCGCCAACGAGCCATCACATCCTCGCGGAAGCCCTCCTCCAGCAACCAGCTCCTCTCAAAATGGAAGAGGAACCTGCCCCTCTCATTCTCCCCAGAAGACCAAACAATCGGCGTGTGGTCGGAGTGCGCTCGAGGCATCGCCCACGCTCGCGACAAGGGGAAGGCCTCCGGAAGAGGATTTGCTCTATATTCCCAGCCTTCTGGAGGAGGATTTGCTCTATATTCCCACAACTCCCCACACTCTTCCACCCAGTGGTGGGAGATGTGTGCTCCTTCGCTTTTTGGAAGGATGACTAGATGGGTGGGGATCTTTGTTGGAACGCTTCTCGTGTCAATTCGTATTTTCTTCAAAGCATGACATGTTGGTCATGAAAACATAGGTAGATGGTGCGTGGCTGCCAACAGTCCGCACTAATTTTTCCGAACAACAATTTAAGAGTTTCTAGAGATGTTTGAGGCACTTAACCCTCTTGAGGTCCCCTCTAATGGTCGGGACCATTAGGTGTGGCAGGATGGAGTTTCCTTAGTGAAGCGTGTGTATCGAGCATTGGATAAGCATGTTGATCAAATGAATGGAGAACTGTTTCGTGATTACAAGGTCATTTGAGACATGCACATTCCACAATGAATCAAAGTCTTTCTGTGGATACTACAGCACAAAATATTTTATGACTAAAGAAAGGTGGATGAGACTTTGCTTGGGCAGCGACAGTTATTGCTCCCTTGTGGATGGACAGTGATAGCTTGGGGCAATTATGGGGGTCTCTTTTCACAGCACAAGTTCATCCATACACTGAGAAACCGTTGCCAATTGCTATCATTTGAGCTTTGTGGCTCGCACATGATGGTGTAATCTTTCGAGCGAAAAATTTTTATGTAGAAAATGTATTCCATGTAGCTAAGACTCTCATCGAGTCCTGGCTCTTGAAATGTTTTTTCTGATTAATTTCTGAGGCAGATATCCACATGGGTTTCCCTCTCGTTTGACTCAATAAAAAATTACATATGAAATAAAGTAAATCAAACTTAAAAATGGGCTGTGCCATACTGTCACCATATCCAAAGATGGCAAAAAACCAAGGTGGTAGCTTGTAGGAGAAAATTAAATACGTATGAAGAAACAAATGTAGAATAGGTACTGATTATTTAATTGATGTAACATTTACCTTTGAAGGAGTACTGGTGATGGTGCAAACCGGATAGGTTTTGGGTGATGGTTTTGGCTGGCATTCATAGCACTCAGTTTTACCCTTCACGTGAACTGTGACCTGATAAAATGAAAAACAAGCAAAAATGTTACATATATAGAAACGCATGTTTTGCAAAAACTACAACAGCATTGAGAAAAAAGGTATATCATTAATGAAACTTAAGAATCTTAAATCCAGCAAGATATGGATGGATTATTTTCAATTATTTAAATTGTTTTTACACAATAACCATTTCGTATTATTAATAGTGCAACCATGCAAACATCCAGAATTATCTCTAAGATCTTCTTAGCGCATACAATCTTCTTACCGCATACAATTTTGGGATGTTGAGTCGGCTAAGAGAGGTCGAGGACGGCCCAAGAAGTGTTGGAAAGAGACTATACGAAGGGATCTTAGTTTTTTGGATATAAGCCCGAGATTGACCCAAGATAGATCTGAATGGAGGCGAAGAATCCATGTTAGCCGACCCTACTTAATAGTGGGAAAAGGCTTTGTTGTTGTGATTGTTTGAAAATATTTATTCAAATCATTTCAGCGGTAATAGTTGAGATCATTGCCCGGCTTTTTAAGACAGGGTTCCATATCCTCAAATACCAGTACGTTATATCCATATCATTTCACGTATTAAAATACTAAATTCTATTTACCATCCTTTCCATATCCCTTGCAGATGTGATTCTTTCAGTGAAAGAATCAACAAGCATATATTGCGGATGATGTATAGGGCAATTAGTTGCATGTAATCCATGATTGCATTAACTTCAAATTTGAGTGGTCTAGAACTTAACCCACGACCAATATTCAACATCTCCAATATAATGCATGAATTATGCTTCCAGGAGTAAGCATAAAGCCATTTATTGTAAACATGTACCATTCCATAAACACTTATGTTAAAAGATCATGTTTGGTTTTATTTTTTCGGCTGAGCACGTAAATTGTTAGCCAATTTAACAAGTTACTATAATAAGATTTAAAAAAGACTGCACAGTAAAATTATATCGGATTTAACAAATAACATTTCAGCACTGGAATTGCATTACTGGTAAGCTCATGGCAATCATGAATTGCAGAATGCATATATAAAATTCGATATATTACAACCTTCACTCCTAAAGTGAATAGGACTTAGTAATGTCTGAAATTTGGCAAGCATTTTGTCCATGTTTATCGATTTGGTTTTATAAGGTTTTATCCTGAATGCATCAAGAGCCAGCATTCATCTTAATAAATGAAAATTATGCAGAGCAGAACATGAGAATTTCATTTTCAGATACGTAAAAAAGGTAGGGTTTTTATCACTTGAGCCCTTCTTAATGTATGCAATATCAGTTATGCCCCTCCCTTTTTAGAATGCCATTTGTGACCCTACATTCTTACAAAATTCACAATTATGTCCTTCTGTTAAGGTAAAGAGGGGTATAACTGATATTACAAAAGGACGGGAGTGTGAATTTTGTATGTATATAGGGACACAACCGAAATTCAAAAGAGGGAGGTGCATAATTGGTATTGCAGAAGTTAAGAAGGGCATAAGCAACAAAGACCCAAAAAAAGTAAGCATGTCTAAGAAGTTAAGTTGTAAAAGTTGTATGCAACAAAAAAGAGGGTGTTGCAAGATAAATGGTTGTAAAAATCATAAATAATGTCCATCAAGAAAATGCATAGAAAAACATTTTGACATGATTTCAATTAAAAATCCAATACCTGCCCCAGAAACCCAGTAGTCCCACTCTCAACAAGTGGAACTTCAGCAGCTAAACAAAGACGATTCACATGCCGCCTAGCATCCAAGTTGTCAAGGCCATTCAAAACAACACTGAACTGCTTGAAGAAATCCACATTAAACTCGGAGTCCTTTACGTTAGCATGATAGGGTGTAATATTTATATGGGGCCTAAATCTTAAGACAGCATCCCGAGCAACCTGAAAACCAAAATACACCTCCAAGGTGGAGTTCAGGCAAACATGCAACATTTCCCCGAAAAAGTTATATAAATCGGACAACCTTAGCTTTGGACTGTCCAACATGCATCTGACGAAACAAAAACTGTCTATTCAAGTTACTAACTTCAATAGTGTCCATGTCAATCTGCAAGAAAGTATTAAAACTATAAATAAGCTATAACATAAATTATAAATAAGCTATGGCATAATCCAGAGATGTCTGTTCAAGTAAAGGGTACAGAAATTGTATGCAGGAATCACCAATATATGATGAATGTCAAGTACAACAGTAATCAACTCGCACAAAACATCATGTCTGCCTAAGCTACATATTTGATTCTTCATAACAATTACACTAGCAATTCCAAATTTTGCCCCAGGCTTTTCTAAAGCAAGTGTATTGGAACCAGTCCTCGGACGATACTTCATGTGGAACAAGGGGCAGAAGAGATGGACGGAAAGAAATCCAAAAGGAAATTTCCAAAGGAATAAATCCAAATTATCTCAATTCATAAATCATTCCAAAAGAAAATCCCTTCTTGTGGGGGATGAGTTAGGTAGCCGACAGCCAGCGTAAAAAATAGTCAGATCTTTCGACATGGATTTGAGCAAGAATCCATGTAGCCTACCTTACTTAAAGTGGGAGAAGGCTTCGCCGTTTTTTTTCTAAATCATTCGAACTTTCTATGGCATATGGATGTATTTATGGACCGATGAGAAGAGCCAGGAGGGCAATATTGCCTTGCCCTGGCTACAACTATCGTTGGTAGATCTGCACAAGCCACCCCCGCAACACAAACCTTGGTCCTTCTCACCCTGCCTCATTCCATTAGGCTTCCCTCACTGACGGCCTAACAGTCACACTTCCCATCTTCATCTTCCACTTAGGTGACCACTCGTCATTCTACCATAACCACAATTTTCAACCACGCCAAAAGCACACTCTGATTTACTCATCGAACAAAGCAATGTGTTTAACCAATTGATTGATCTCCGTAAGTGTCGACTGTCCTCGTTTCCTCGACCATCAACTACAGCATTTGTGAGGCCTCAAACCAAATGCTTTTCCCTAAGCTGAGAGGAACCAACAGTGGTCACCAACGGCAGAAGATAGGGGTGTCCAATCCGGGTTGGACTGTGACATTGATGGATGGTGGAAGGTTAGCAGAAAGAAAAAGAGTGTGTTGCCTCCCAGGACACCATCACACCTTGCAAGGCAATTTCTCTCGTGAAAGGAATGAAAAATCGATTCTCTTCTATCTCCTTCAGTGATTTATGCATGTGTGATAGTTGTGGCCAGCGAGCTTCCTTGTGAAGGGATCTTTGTAGAGAAGTGAGCATCGTCGAATGCGAATCCTGAAAGGCAATGATCAACTCAACCAAAGTCAGATACCTTAAATATTCTTTTGAAGATGCTAGTTGAGTCCTCTGGTAAACCAAAACACCTATGGGACATAACATCAACAATCACAGAGATCCTTCGAATGAGCTCTTTTGGTGGTGTGGTGCTTCTGGAAGATTACTTAGCATGTACTTATGGGTTGAAGCGGAATGAGATCACTGTAATACGCGTTTTGAGTAGTTGTGAGTTTTGTAGAATATAACTACACTATGCTTTTGAATGTTATCAAGTGTTATTTCAAGAAAATATTGAATTGATAGTTTTTACACTATACGTTTAACACAGTCAATAGATTCGCCTTGATGCAACGATTTCATTGAAACTTGTTTTATATAAATCAGAGACCATCTTGAAAAATTATGACTTTAAAATGGTTCTTTGGATTTTGAAGCATATCCAACATAGTACCACATCTAGAAATCTGGAAGTATGATAGTAGCTTATAAGTAGTAGAAGCCACTACTAGTATAGGACCCACAATGTTATAGATTCATGCTCATTAGACCATAATCACATCATTAAGACTAATTAAGCGCGATTAGTACTGATTACCCGTCATTAGTGATAACTAAGTATCATTAGAAAAGTAGGACCCATAGAGGGGAAATCAGGGCACACGTGTCATTATACAATTAGGACAAGTGTCAAATCCCAAGATTACCATGTGTCTTCATCTCAAGACTAACATGTGTCCTTGTATAGCCTCTTGCTTGGGCAACAAGTTTTCTCATGAATAAGACATGTGTCATGGTGTATAAATGGCAAGTGCCTGCCATGTATCTTCATACATGGAAGAGAGGCAACATGTGTCTCACAGCCTCTCTTATATGTTGACAAATGTCACACATGGCAAGGGGTTGGAGGCCTATATATACCCAAGACCTCCACATACCATTTCACTCCATCCCACGCCCCTCTCACCCCCTTAGAGCCACAAGGTCGTCGAGGTTGCTGGAGGAACACGATAGGAGTACGGCGAAGCTCTGTCGGTGACTAAGAGCGCATTAAAAGCCGTAACGAAGTTCTGTCCGCATCAAGCCGTAGTACTCAAATCTAAGACGGCTATAGAGGGGGGATTCACTAAAGAAGGCGATCTCGACTCAAGTTAGATATCGATCAAGTGAGGGATTCTCAAGCGCTATTTTAAAGCAATAATCTTTAGATTTTTATGCATGGTTTTGAATAGCAAGTATGCAATCGTGTTTACAAAAGCGATTACTAAAGCGTTTACATATGCATGGTTTTGAATAGCAAGTATGCAATCGTGGTTTTGAATAGCAAGTATGCAATTGCAAGTATCATACAGCTGACATGAAATCAAGTCTTTAGAACGTATTTCAGACGTCGTTTCAAGTGTTTTACCATGATAGCACGTTTTCAAACATATGGTTCTTTGTGGAACACGAAACATAAGTTTCACTACTAAGACTTGAAATAAACATGTTTGAACAGTCATTATGCAATATGTATCGGTTTTCAAGTCCTTAATAGTTTCCAATTACAAGAATATGCATACTATGACAGATAGTTTTATGTTCATGAATTAGAGTTGTTATGAGCATGAATTAGCAAGAGTACGGATTATTAGAGACAAGAAAAGAATCAGAAAATAAGCACCACAGTAGTTATTTTATACAAGTCATGAACTAGCCATTAGATATGGTGATGTCATTAGATATGACCCTGAAACCGCCATTAGATATGGCAAACCATTAGATATGGTATCAAGAGGACTTTGGGTCCGCATTCTGTATACATATAGGCTTTGGGCCGTATGCAGGGTGTTTTTGGTCTTTGGGACCGTCTGCGCGTATGACTTAGCTTTGTTTCAGCGTTCATGAGCCGATAACTTAGCCATAGTGGTGATTAATGCAAACAGCTTGATACGAATTATGATGTTTCAGTTTATATGCTTTTGAAGTGATTTCAGCGTTCAATTACAAAACTAGCATGTTGTTATATGTGATTTCTGTCATAAAGTCTCTTTCAAGCTATTTCAAAGCATTCAGCATAAATTTTTGGTATGATGCTCATATTTCAACTTTTAGTTATATGTAAAAAGCTTGAGATCCTTTCACTGGGTCTAAGCTCATAAATGGGTTTAGACTCATCCCTTTATATTATATTTATGTACAGATCAACAGAATCGCGACTAGAAGGAGAAATGATTGCTTATGCACAAGAAGGAGATGGTTTTCGTTTTTTTTGTACTGTATGTTGTTTTGTAAGGAGATGTAATAGAACTTGTGTAAGACACTTTTTGTAATGTGAACTTTAAATACAACGATGATATGTTTGATGAGATTGCCACATGTTTACTTTGAGGAAAAAGAAGCAGAAAGATCTCTGTCGCGGCACGTTCTAGTTAGCGGGACGGGTCGTGACAATCACCTTGTTTTGATTAGCAACAAAATAGTTGTGGGCCTTGTGGCGATCAAACATGGTGACGCCCACCTCTCCGAGATGGCTCCACCCCGATATTAAGGCATTCGATCTTTGCAATGATAGGGCTCCATGTGACATTCCTCGAGACACTCCGTGGGGCGAATGCAACATGCAATCATTGTTATGACTTATGAATGATTCAAAGGGAGTAGTGTAAACCCATCATGATTGTAGTGGACTTCGCAATAGGCTCCAACATGGATGTTCTATCAGGTGGTTGGGAGGAGGGATGCAGAGAGAATATGGGAATAAAGGAAAACTAGGGATCAATTAAATTAGAATTTGTCATCATTCTGATTATGTCCAATTAAAAACGCTAATTAAATAGGGTTAGGGTTGGTAGTGAATGGTATCCGATTTGAGTCCATCATAACTTTATTTTTATGTAAATAATGAGATCGCATGTGATCTCTAATTAGTTGTCGAGTTGAGCAATTTTGGAGTCAAATTATGGTTAGTTAAAATAAGTAGTTTCTTTTTTTTATTTTGCAATCCCACCCCTCCTGCATAAAGGGGATAGTAGTCATTGTTTAGGGACAGTTCAAGTTTCATAAGAATTGAAGTTATCTTCTTTCTCCTCCCCCTTCCCTCCCTCCCTCGTATCTCAGCAATTCTTCTCCCAAATCCGACAAAACTGGTGCATTTCTACCTTCTTCCTCCCTCCTTCCCAATTCTTCCCAACTTAAACTCCTTTCTACATCAAGTGTTACCAGAGCATGTTGTACATGTCATTCTTACGATCTGACGAATCGTGGTTCGAGGAGCTATATCGATCCATGTTGTTCCGTGTGCCTAAGAAGGATGTGGTGCGGTGGGTGGAGGATTTATACCCTATTGTGTGTCTAACAACTATATATCTCATCGCCGCAAAGGTGTTGGTCAACAGGTTGCAGGAGGTTCTTGGATCTATTGTTTGCCCCTGCTCAGACGATCTTCACTTGGGCAGACACATGATGGATGGGGTTATTCTGGCATCTGAGATTATTGTCGAGCGGAGAAGAAAGAAGGTAGAGGGCTTTACGTGGAAAGTGGATTTTTCCAAAGCTCATGATCACAATGACTAGAGATTTATCCGGGCGTCCATACACCCTAGAGCCCGACCATGTAGATCGATTAGATGAATAGATGTGTGATGACATCTTCCTATGCGATTTTGGTGGATGGCAGCAAGAGGGTGGTTTTTTCCTACTGAGATGTGGAGTTTAGGCAGGGTTGTCCATTGGCGCCATTGCTTTTTGTTCTGGGTGCTAATACCTCGGCCCGAATGGTTGTTAACACGGAAGGAGGTTTTTTAGGTAGGTTCCATACTATTTAGATAATTGTTCCCACCCATACTCTAGTATGTTGATGACATTTTTATGAACGGAGTGGTTGCTTCAACGAAAAGTGTAACCATTGTTCCGGAGCTATTTGGTTTGATCATTAGCCTAGGGATCCATCATGCCAAGTTTGCTTTTATACCTTTTACGATAAGTGAGAAGGAGATGGAGGCATGTAGGGTTGCCCTTTAGACTCAACAGAAGGTCCTCCCGATATTTAGCTTGAGTTGTTGTTGTCGACTGGTAGCCTACGGCAATTTGATTAGCTGCTCATGATTGAAAAGATGGAGTGGAAGTTGACAGGTTGGTGTGCAACCTGATGAAGTGGTTGCCCAGTGCCCTTAAAGGCAGTCCTCTCGGCTATCCCCATTTTTCCTATGTACGCACTTGTTGCCTATTAGAGTAAAAGAGGAAGCTGGAAGCACAAGGGATGCTTTTGGTGGATGGAAGACCTTGCAGCATAGGGATGACGATGGAGGCTAGGGATCTTGAATTTGGAGGCAATGAATGGGATTTTATTGGCAAAGTGGGTGACCCACATCGGGGGTGGTGTGTAGGATTTGTTGCGCAACACAATACACTCAATCTATGGGACTTCTATAGATTTCTCTGCATAGGTTGCAGTTGTGAATATATCTTCCAACTTCTAGAGGGGGGAAGTTTAACCTCACACATCACAGAAACGTGAAAAAACAAATCAAATTCGAAATAGAAGATACCCATCGTATGAGCGACATGTAAATTGTATAAGAAAAATGATGATTGCATTGTGAAATTGCACAATA
Organism: Ottelia alismoides; assembly: GCA_037367405.1. Classification (NCBI taxonomy): domain Eukaryota; kingdom Viridiplantae; phylum Streptophyta; class Magnoliopsida; order Alismatales; family Hydrocharitaceae; genus Ottelia; species Ottelia alismoides. The sequence goes on from JAZKJV010000394.1 coordinate 466,815, forward strand.
ACGAAAACTATTTCCACACTGTTTTGTAAAATCACAAAAGATAGGAATTATACATTAGATGCGTAAGTCTATAAAATAAGAGGCTCGCAAATCAAGTATGATCCGAAGAACGCTTGCACTGGCAGCCACAACGATGACTCGCGGATCTTCCCACGAATTGATTGTTCACGTCAAAAGAGATCTAGAAATATCACTTTTTTCTCGATTTCGTCTCAGGAAATCGAGTCCTTCTACACATGTACGGAGAACGGAGAAGAAAACGATTCCTCTCGCAACTGGTTGAGCCAATGGAGCGGAGGAGGCTAGATGGTGGACGACCAAGGGGCAGATGATGATGGGTATAGGGACGAGCAAGGGGAGAAAAAGGAGGGAACCTTTCTCTTCTATTTTCTCCTCCTTATTCCTAGGTCTAGGGAGCACTTGTAGAACTTGAATTGAAATAGAAAATAGAGAGGTCAAGCCATGAGAGATGAAGTCGAGAGTTAAGACTCTACTTTATCTCTTCCTTTTTCAATTCTATTTCAAACGGAACTCTCTCTCTCTCTCTCTCTTTGAAAATTTGAATTAAACTATTCAACTTCCAATAAGACTTTTTTTAACTGGAATTAATGGGTGAAAAAGAAAATGAATTGTCTCTTTTTAGACTCCATTGACAACCAAAGAGATATATGGCACAAATTATTTATCCATATAATTCATATGCTATAAGGAATTAGTCCATGATAATTGTGGAATTAATTATTTTATTTAATCAATTAATTACTAACAACCAACATGGATTATAAAATCATCTAACCAAATAATGAATACAATTCATTAGTCCATAATAAAATGTAAATCAAACTTACATTTATTTAATTATATGAATTGTATTCACATATATTAAAAAAACAAATATGAATCATACTAATATTAACTATTGTGAATCTATATCCATATTAATTGAATGCCAATCATGTGACTCATATTCATGTGTTCTATATTAATAATCAATGACAATAAAAATCATTATCTTGACAGCAAATTTCTCAGTGTATGATTCGTAATCTAATAAAGACTCGTGTGCAGCATTCACAAATACTTGGAGATAGTATCAGGGAAAATGTATAGACCATGTATACTTGATATTTAGATTTGCATCTAATATCAGGATTTAAACCACTTTAAGTTATCTGATTTAATCAAACATTGAATCAATTTCTCTAATTGACTTCGAGCTCTTTCGGATCAATTTTCAACTTTTTGGATGTAGAAATTAGTTCTATAGAATGAGAGTTAATCCAATTAATACTCATTCATCTAGACTCAAAGCGGAGTCATTAAAATCCATCCAATTTCATCATTTCCTCATAACAGAAGTGTGATGGTATACAATCTATTATGATCGCATCAACCTAGAGCATTCTTAATAAAACCCATACATTCTACATATTGGAAAACTTTGAAAAAAATATGAAGTTCAATCACGTATTTGGCAATCTCCTTCCTCAATATTTTGTTTGAGTCAAAGAGGGGGTAATGCGCTATGGTGGCTATCCCATTTTATTAAAAAACAAGAAAAGGGGCACTTACAACAGCCAAGACTCTACTATAGTCCTGGAATGGGAAATTACATTTTCACATTAGAAGCATTGTGATGAAAAGATTACATCATTTCTAGCTAACCAAATTACCTAGATATGCGCTAAAAGGTGTAAGATTTCTTCCTTTGTCTATTCTTGGCATCCACCATCGAGTTCCAGAACAATTCTAGGCTCTAAGTATTAATCCAATTCGGACCGGAAGCAGACCAAATATGAGAAGTTAGGGAGCAGTTGAAGAGGAGGTGCTAAATCGTCTCCACTTGGGAGTTGCAGAGCGGGCAGGAACTGGACATGTTCGCAAACAATCTGGCATAGCCGTCTCTTGTCATGATTCGTTTTCTCCTGAGCAACCACAAGAAAAAAAAATGATTTTCTCTGGCATTCCTAATTTCCGTATGCTTTCTTCACCCATATGCTTTCTTCAGGGAGGTGGCCTATAGATCGCTCCATATGCTTTCTTCACTGAAAAGGAGCTGCCCTTCCAAACCCAATGGTCTCTGCCGAGAGAAGGTCTGTCGTGCCGGCTCATTACCTCCAGAAGAGCAAGGAATTCCTCCAGACGATGGTCAGAGAAGTTTGCAGTAAAAGAGGGCATCCAGTTCCAATTGTCCCAGCAGTCATCCACAGTAGTTGTACGGTCACCAGCCAAAGCAAAGAGGCGAGGGAATCTGTCGCAAAGCAGTCCGTCACCCATCTGGTCATCTGTCCAAGCAAAAAAGCGACCATCTCCAAGCGTCGGTTTAAAAAGATCGTAAAAGTGTAGCATGACCGAAATAATTCACTTCCAAAAAGACGACACACGTCCGCCCCTGAGATGGTTCAGCTAACCTGGTTGACGCACGTTATAGATTCATCGAAGTAGGTCATCGCTTAATCCCCACAGCCTACCAACCCATTTAAGAAGTAAAGTCTTATTCATTGTCTCCAGTTTTTTATCCCCATACCACTATCTGACTTTGGCAGTGTCATAGTGTCCCAGTTTACCAGATGAATGTTGTCGCCATCATGCCCAGCCTTGCTCCAAAGGAAACGTCTCATAATATTCTCCGGTCTTCGGCGAATACCGACCAGCAAGATACAAGAGGAAATGAAGTAGATCGGAATAGCCTCGAGGACCGTCTTCAGAAGAACCAGTCGACCTCCCCAAGACAAAAACTTGGCCTTCCAGTTCGAAAGCCTATTCTCCATCTTCTCAATAACTGGGAGCCAATCTGCCAGCTTGATCCTGTCTGATGCAAGTAGGAGACCAAGGTACCGCAGAGGGAGGGAACCGCATGCAGTGCCTAGTTCAATGCTACAAGACTGTGCCTCTTCGTCAGACACCCCAAAAGGAACAACCGTGGACTTGTCAAGATTCAATACTAAGCCCGAGAGTTCACCAAAGAGCTCCAAAGTGGTAGCCATGCCCCTCGGTTCATCCTTCCCGCCTTCAATGAAGAGGATTGTGTCATCAGCCTATTGAAGAAGGGGGATGGAGAAGTCACCGGTAGATAAGCCTGCAATATAACCCCCATCTAGGACATGCTCAACCATACAAGCCAGCACATCCTCAACAATGACAAAAAAAAGGGGAGCAAGAGGGCACCCTTGCCTGACTCCATGTTGAGGTTGGAAGAAGCCTCCCTCCAGATGTCCATTGATGAGGACCGAGGAGGAGGCAGTGCCGCAGTGGTAATACACCTTTCCATCCAAGAGACCCAAATGTCCGGGAAATCGCGCTTAGACATAGCTGCCCAAAGGAACTTCCAGTCCATCGTATCGTACGCTTTTGTGAAATCAAACTTCCGAAGCGGCCCTTTCCGCTTAGTCCTTTTCCAATCCCCAATGATTTCAGTAGCCATCACCAAGCTTTATGGGATATGCCTTCCTGTGACAAAAGCTGACTGGAGCGGAGAAATGATGCGGTCCATTACCCTGCTTAACCTAATCGCAAAGACCTTGGCTACAATCAAATAGATCGCATTAGATAAGGCAATTGGCATGAAGTTTTCCACCCTTTCACACGTTTGATGTTTCGGCAAGAGGAAAATGGGGGCTCGATAAGCATGTCAAATCTTGCATTGCATCTACAAAACTCCTCAACCACTTCCAGCACCTCTACCCCAGCACATTCCAGAACTCCCTAAAGAAAGACACCGGGAAGCCATCCAGTCCCGAGGAACCACAAGCATTCAGACCCCACACCGCACCCTTCACCTCTTCCAAAGTGACACTTTGAACCAGTTGCGCGGCATGGGTGTCAGAGAGTTGGCTCGCTCCCAAGCCACTCCACTTCCAAGGCCGATCCGGGGCCCTAGAGTAGAACGAACGGCAGTGACTCGTGACTGTAGCTCCCATTTCTCTTTCCCCCTTAAAAGTTTCATCGCCAACTACGAGGGAGTGAACAGAGTTTTGATGGTGTCTCCCACTGGCCACCCTGTGGAAAAAGGTTGTGTTCGTGTCCCCCTCTTTTAGCCAAGTCACTCTAGATTCCTGCCTCCATTCAGATACTTTCTTCTTGTCTTCAACAAGGATAATCTTCTGAGTCGTCGCTCTTTACTCAAGCTCTGAAATGATTAGTTGTCTCTCATCCTCCAACCCGTCAAGCAAGGAAAGTTCTGCCTCCGCCGCAGTCCATGCACGGCAGACTAGCCTCCCGTCTCTCCTTCTTGAACGTGCAAAGATGTTTTCAAAGCAAACCAAGTTTTTCGGGCAAGCGAGCCGCGACAGAACCACTCACCACAAAAGAAGACCACAGATTGGACATAAAATCTCTGAAATAATCCTCATGTAACCAGGCCCGCTCAAAGCGAAAGAAACTTCTGCAAGGACCCGACGAACCCACACCAAGGGTGTGTGGTCCGATCTCGTACGAGGCTTGGATGAAGGAAACGCAATCGGGAAAGCCTCCAAAAGTTCAGCGGATGTGAGAAAACGGTCAATCCTAGATCGGAACCCAAGCTCCTCCAAGTGTACCTCGTGTCAGACGCGTCAAGGGCCTCAAGTTGCAACTCATCAATTAGATCTGCAAAGGCCTCTGAACCTGGATCCTGCCTCCCCCCCCCCCCTCAACCTAGGGTAGTCCGAAGAAAGAAGAGTGACACTAAAGTCCCCTCCAGGAGCCAAGCACTGTCAGGAAAAGCCACTCTCGCAGCTCTAATGTTTGCCCACATCTCATCCCTACGACTCTGCAAACACGGTATGTATACATTTGTGATAACTACCACCGCACCGGAAAGAGTGCTCTCAAGAACCACAGTTAGTGTGTGTGTTCCCCTTAGTTCCGAAACCAACGAGAAAGTAGAGTCCCTCCAGGCCGTCAACAAGCCTCCAGCAGATCCGATTGCATCAACTGTTTTGAAACTCGATAGGGAACTAACTCTGAGGGAACGCCATGTAGGAATGGAGCACGAGCAGAGCTTTGTTTCCTAGAGAAGAACTACATCAAGCCCCATTCTGCGAATCTTGATCCCATAAACTTTCTTTTTTCCTGGTCCCCCAAACCTCTCACATTCCAAGTAAGAACCTTCATTGGTAACTAAACACAGATCATGAGGTGCCGAGCGCCCCGCCAAGGCTGCAACCGAAGCTTTAAAGTCCAAAACCGGCAAGTTACTGGCATTAGTGTGTCGCCGCCTTCTATACCTTTTGGTGCATCTCCTTATTGTGCCCAACTCAGGGGCCAAAAGCCGTTCCGCCGGAAGCTCAGACTCAACAGACCCTCCAAAGCCATCACTTGCTGCCTGAGACAAAATACAGCCAGCTGAAGACCAGTCAGGCGACGAGCTGGGTTCAAAAACCGCCCCCATTGCCCTTCGAAATCGGGTCTGTCGAGCAACGCCCCGCAAACGAGCCATCCTCTAGAGAGTTTAGGGTCACCCGACTAGAAGGGAACCCCAAGAGCTTCCTCGCCTCGCCCGGGAAGAGGTCCACCGAGCAAAGAGCTCCAACAGAAAGAGCAAGCTCCCGAAAGGGAGCGGAGAGTACAACACCAGCCACCGCGAAAAGGAACCTGAAGCCCGATGGGCTTACCGCTTGGCTCACGAAAATGGGCCACGAACCACCCGAGTGAGAGGCATCCGAAATGGCCCCAAATCTGCCTGCATACCCGAATCCGAGGACCCGAAAAAGGACCGACCCGAAAATCGAATCCGCACAGTCGAGTGTCGCCCTCCCGTCAACAACCACGTGGTAACCACAGTTGCACGCAGTAACTGTCGGGAATATCTTCTGGGAAAAGGAAACAAGATCCCGAGAAATCGTGTGTTCCTTCGTCCCTTCCGAGAAAGACCCTCTAGCTTTCGAACTTTTCGCTTCCCCAACAAGAGTCGGAAATCGTCGCTGACGTGGAGGGGCAGGTCTTCCCCGGAGAAGACGGTGGAGGCAGTGGAGGGCTTTGAAAAAAGATCGAGAGGCAAAAAGCGACCTGCCGAATCGAGAGCTTGCAGGTAAGAGTCATCCCCGACTCAATGGAGGATTCCATCAGAACCAGGGTAGTCAGAGGATCAGAGCCTGGGCAGGTACCATCCGAAAGGATCCGGACCACCCTTTCAAACTTTGATAGCGCACCGTCAAGAACCACCACCGACCGGGAGAGGAAAGGGACACCCGTGAGACGCGCCACCCTGAGAGACCTAGGCGGACCTTCTCCATCGACGAAACGCAGCCTTCTCTAAGCGGCCACCCCCCAAGCCTTCCGACCAAGCAGCAACTCCTCTTGAGCCGGAGAGAGGCCCCTCACACAACACTTACATGTTTCCGGTGGGGCAACATCACCCGTGAAATCCCCGAAAGCAACCAGAACCTCCTCTCTTGCACGGACGAATGCATGTGGCACCTCCGCAAAGAACCAATAAGAACCCGATCAAACCTGGAGGGCAGCTTCTTCCCCTTCACGACGCTTGAAAAAGACAACCCCTCTAGTACCAAGGCCGCCGACGCGAGCGAAAAGCCAAACCGACCGCCTTTTACAGGATCGCCATGCAACCGCACCTGATCATAAAGGGGTTGGCCACCCGCGCAGGACGCCCGCTTGTGCCCAGGCTAGCCGCAGGAGAAGCATCTCGGGGGTACAGGGCAGTATGATGCCTGGTGACCCTGATGGTCGCACCTGAAGCAACTCAGGCCACTCCTTCTATGTGAAACAATCTCCCAGCCAGCCTCACGATTTGTCGCCTTCTCAGGTTTTCCGACCCAAGAACTCCACCGTCACACTCCTTTTCGGTGGCCCTCGCAAGCTTTTCGTGCCAAACCGCACGCTCTCTCCTTCTCACATCAAGCCCCCTCGATCTCCCTCGCGCTCTCCCCTCGCTTTCCCTTGCTCTCTCATGGCTCCCCGATCAATCTTGGGCCATCATTGGCGATCTCCTTCCTCAATAATACTCCTACATTCTGCATATTGGAAAAACTTTGAATAAATCAGAAGTTCAATCTTGTATTTGGCAGTCTCCTTCAAAGGTATATAAATAGATTTCTTTATTGACCAATGAACGATAATATCAATCATATGCTTTCCAAAATCATGTATTAATATTATCGAATTCTTAGCTTGTTTCATATATAAGATGATCATTTATGCAATTCGATGTGACCCCAATGTGAAATTAGTGAACTCATGTCTTCCAATTTAGAAAATATGAACTGTATGATTCCTTTTAGAGATCATACATCTAACATTTTCAAATTAGCGAGATGTGTTTTTTGATGTTATCGAATGAATGGGATATGTTACACATTGAAATGTGTTTTTTATATTATCAAATTAATGTATTACAAACCACACAATCCATATGTGCTCTGTCAATACGTATGCTTAATCATTTTAGACTGTCATACCAAATGAATATCGCATCCGCACTTTTGAACTTTTGAAAATCAATTTATTACATGTAAGGGAGATCATAATACACATCAGCATATAGATGAAGACAAAGTGGCAATCTTCAAAATCTAGTCTGTGATAGAATGTTTCAAATTGCACCACAGAGGTTTTAAGGATGGCAAAGTCATGGCCGGATGATATCCCCTTAAAACTCTGATTTCTTCTGAAAATATTTATTCTACTTGAATAATATATAAACATGTTTATAATTACACAAATCCCCATGACCCAGCTATATCATTAGAGCGTGTATGGATGCTCCTTACATCCCTATTCTAAAATTGTTTACTAAAAACGACCAAGGTCTAAGGTGCTTGGGTTCCTCTGTACTTTTGCGTGGAAAAAGATTAGCATCACAAAACAACATTTTAAATATCATCTACTCAGACATTTTATGCCCAAAGGACATTTTGAGATCAATACTTTAACAATTTCATCGAGCTTTAAAGGTAAAGCTATATTCGAGCAGGCTCCCTTTTATTGTTTTCCCTTTAAAAACACGTTTCATTTCCTGAACGATGACTTCGATCAAACGCACTTGTGCCTACTTCACGTTCTACTTGAGAGAACAAACATCCACCCCTCTAAAGGAAAAGAACAACAACTAGGGAAAGAAAAATTTTGTTAAATCAGATAAATTAAAATGTCAGTACAAGAAAAATGATCCATAACAAGAATGCAAGTCAACAACAAATAAACGTAAGATCTTTGTATTCATGTTTCTTTCCAAAAAAAAAGATGTACCGTTTGCATAAAAAAACATTTCACCACCACAGTTTAAGCTTGTGATTGGATCCACGAAACCGGATGCAAACAAAACAACTCACGATGTGGATGTCTCGGAACCCCGACAGAGCGAGCGTCTTGAGAAGCTCGCAGCCGATGCCGCCCGCCCCAACCATCAGCACCTTCGCGCCCTATAAAACCCCAAAAAGGCACCAGCTTTCACCTCAACGCGATCGGATATGCGGCAAAGGGGAGCGAATCGAGACAGCTGAGGGCGAAAGGGGGTACCTTAATGAGCTCCCGCTGATGCTCGGACGCCATGGGAGGAGTTTGAGGGGGATCGAAGGACGAGGGTTTTAGGAGTGCTTTTTTTTTGCAAGTTAGAGGGGAGCGAAATTTAGGAGAGTGGGAGCCTTCCCTGTAGAGGTCGCCCCCTTCTGACGTGGGGAGGTGGGGGGGAAAGAGCGCCAACGAGAAGAAGGAATAGGAATTTACTTCATCTTTTTTTGTTGGAGATACGGGAAGAAAAGTTTTTTTAAGTTGTTTCCCGTCTTTTTTCTTGTTAAGGTGCGAGATCGATTCTTAAGAAGAAAATTTTGGATTTTGGATGATTTGAGCATGTACATCTTAATTGGTCATAATTCATGATGATTTTTCTTTATTGCATATCATAGATAAGACTTTTTTTAAAAGGTGACTTTGGCTTTACACTTATTATTTGGACAAGAATTCCTTCTGCCTCTGCAAAAGACAACTTCCATATAAACAATAATAGAAGTCGTCTCTTGAAAAGACGACTTTGGTTAAAATCAAAGTTGTATCTTTAAGATACGACTTACCTACGGTACTTAATAAAATAAGAGGTTAATTTGGTGTCACAAGGACTAAGAATCACTGTGTACCACACATGGGAATTTTCCTTTATTCTCAAGTATGCAAAAAATAATGAGGCATTCATATTTTTCAATAACTTGGAGGGAAGATCTTAATTAGGACATTTTTATGTGCATACTCCTTATTTAAGAATGGGAATAAAAATGCATATTTGAATATCACATACAAGAATGTGACTCAATGTAAAGATGTGATGTGCATGTGTTCTAATAGTCAAATTCATATGTTCCTTTCGTCCATTCACGCCCCTCTCTGATGATCTCCCTGTTAATCAAGTTGGTGGTCCGTGTTCGATCCCACTCTGACACGAGCAAGAAACACGAGAATCATATATCGGTGCAGAGGCAGCAAGCCATTGCCCCCTGTCAGACCTAAATGAAAACCATGTTATTAGAGCATATTTGACTTTTCATTACCACGAGAAAATCACTATTCTAGCATGAGTAAGCAATGCTCAAATGGCATTTTTTCTGAAATGCAAATGTAACATATGGGCAACTAAAGGTTGTTTTCTCCTAAGCTGAGGGGGTCATGACTATTTGATTATAGGAATATCCATCAAGGAAATGACAATAGTGTTGCCCTACAAATTTCCCCATGGTCAATAAAGAATAGTGTGTTTTGCCTAGTTGGGATTGCAGCATGAAATTTCCTATACTTTATATAAATGATCTGCCTAATAAATGTGCGAATAGGAACTAACTCGCCTAAATTGAATGTGGTGATCGTGACTCCATACTTTTTTAGCAGTGTTTTAAGTTAGGTTCGGTTAGTGTCATATAAGATGTGCATTATATTATACCTGTAACGTACCACTTTGTTACTGTTGAGAAGAGGAACGAATGAGATGTTTATTCCATGGAGCTAGGGTCTCTTGTATAGAGAGAAACCCCTAGAGAGTACAAGGGTTACAAAACCCGAAGGGTCACGGGGGGTTACGGAACTCGAAGGATCACAGAGGGTTACGGAACCCAAAGGGTCACGGGAGGTTACGGAACCCGAAAGGTTACAAACATAAATGTAAATCTAATAACTCTAACACTCCCCCTCAAGTTGTAGCTGAGAAAGCTACAGCTTGTAACAAAAAGAAAAAGTATACACCACATCTTCACATGACGCATCATAAGAACATATGTCTGTTGATGGTATAAGACCTCGCTCGAGGACGGGTTTGCGGCTTTCAGGTCACCGGAACGTATCTTTGTCATGCATGTAGAGTCGATGCAACATCAGCTCACCGGAAGGTATCTCTCTCGTGTCTGCCGGTCACCGGAACACATATATGTCGTGCATGGAGAAGAATCGCTATAGAAGAAGACCAGCGCGGAGTAGTAGGCGGGTCGTAAAAGAAGAACTATACGTCCTGACGAAGAAGTCGATGCTTGTGAAGACGGATGATCTGAGTAGTAGTCTGGAGCGTCAGTCTGTCAGTCATGGTAGGGCAACAGACATCCTAAAGAATTATCTCCGACTCCCACTTTATCTCATACTTGATAGAATAAAGAGTATGGGACATCAAGTTGGGAGAAACAAAAAGTTAGGAGAAACAAATCGTTGTGAAACGGGGGCTGTTGGAGAGGGTGGGGTTCCATGCGGTGTCGACGATGCAGTAGGTGCGGCTGGAGCTGCCAGAGCCTTGGGCGACGCTTTAGGTACCGTTGGAGGTGACATCTGGTGTTGTTGGAGACTCGGACTGCCTTGCGTGAGACCATCAAATCCACAAGCGACACAAGAGGTCCAGCCCTCTCTCCTTGTCGGCGGAGAGAGGGCTGGTGGTGGCGGCGGATTTAGGGTATTAGTCTTCGATCTAGGATCGTCGCTCTGATACCATGTTGAGAAAGGAACGAATGAGATGTTTATTCCATATAGCTAGGGTCTCTTATATAGAGAGAAAACCCTAGAGAGTACAAGGGTTACAAAACCCGAAGGGGTGCGGGGGGTACGGAACTCGAATGGTCACAGAAGTTTACGGAACCCAGACGGTCATGGGAGGTTACGGAACCCAAAAGATTACAAACATAAATGTAAATCTAATAACTCTAACAGTTACTACTCACTTGACCACTTATTGTTGGATTTAAACAACATTGTAATTCATGAGAAGGCTTGACATCCTTCTCTGTGTGGATATAATGCTACTATAAATAATAAAATAAAAATCTTGATGTTATTTAAGCATGTCATGGCCCAACCTGTAGCACCTTGATGTTTCCTCTTGATGTTCACGCCAACAAAGCTTCTCCCACCGACTCTTCTTGTATGCATGTTCTCATCCAAGCATTACATGCGCCCATCCTAATGCCCACGCTCCTCTCATATTTTTCTTGTGAGTATGTACATATTTAGACTGAACTTCTCATTTAATGTACATTTGTTTTATTGCGATGGCAAGTATTTTTCTGGATCAATTCTATTGCGACAGACTCACCTTCGTGTGTGTTTTTTTAATTCTTTTCGAATACGTAGTGTGTATTTTGCATTTTTTGTGCACTAATTATCAAGAGTCTCACAATTACTCCAAAGCATCCTCTGTGGATTTGATCGACTGTATAAGTTGTAAGTTCAACATCAATAAAAAAATGCATTGTATAAAAACATCATATTGTATTCCTCAATTTATGGGAAATGAAGCACGACATATTTTGGCATCATAGAGGATGACGAGGATGGCAATAGTGTATTACAAATATTTGGAAAGTGTACCTCGACAAAATTTATCGTCGGTGTTGAATCTATGGAGTGTACCCTTAGCATTCTTCCTCTTCACATTTTAGATGTAGTTAAATACATTTCAATGGTTGCTTCTGCATAAACTTTCGTGGATTATGTTAACCATTCTCGGAATGATTTTGATCATGTTATCCCTCATAATCATGTTGTTGAACGCACCATTTCAATAATCATGTGCGAGTCAATAACATGGTGCAATATTGTGCATTCAACGATGTTCCATTGAGTGAAAATGATGGCCAAATAAAAACAACGAAGATGCCGAGGATAATGGCTTGATGATAGAGGGTGATGTAGGATATATGTTGATCGAAATTCCCAATGTTGTCAACACCCAATCTATAAGTGCATATAATCTTCGATGTTTTTTTCACAGTATGCTTGGTGAGGATGGGCTTGTTACTTTGAAGATGATTTTGAAAATGATTTGCGTAATGTTATTATTGAGAATGCTTTAAAAAGGGGGATGAGATTTAAACATAAAAATGATCTAAATTTTTTATAAATAAAATAGTTTATGTTGATGTATATTGCATGGTATTCGATAAAACAAGTTATTGTCGAGGAAATACTTCAAACCTCGCCATATAAATTTGATAAATATGTGGCACCTCATCCCTTTTTCATGGAGCCGCCGAACTGATACAAATCCCCTTACGATCTTGATACCTAATAACCTTTCTCATTCACATCATATTCACATTCAATATAAGTAAGCAACAGGAGAATAAGCAGAGTAAAGATAAATATTGCATTCGTTCTCGTTAACATTCCATTGTATACGAAGATATCCATGTTCAAAAAGATTTTCATAGCCACAATAAACATGATCAGATTATATCTATAAAATATATGGATATCTTTCTCTACTGTCATAATTATGTCCCCTTCGTGATAAAAATAGTATACTTCGGCATATCATCTTCAGTTTAATACATGAAGAATTAACTTGTTAAAAAACACTCAAATAGGAGTGCATACCATAATAGATGCACACTGCAAGGTCAAGCATCAAATCAAGTCCATTATATTATAAAAACACACATGCATACTACACAAGATTGAGAGAGGATTGCAAACCCTAAACACATTAGGGATGATGAAAGCAACCAGGCAAGTTGATTGTTGGGTCTCTGATGGAAGAGGAGTGGTCGATTGGGGTAAGGGATCACACATGCGAGGTAGAGGGTAATGGTCGGCGAAGTCAGTCGTGAGCAGAAGAATTGACCGTGAGTGAGGGAAATGATATGTGCATGGGGGAGTTGAGATGGGGTGCATCATTTAACGTCCAAGCCCTAGTTATTGCCTATGGTAACAACTTACATTAATCCATGGCCAGGGACGATAAGGGCGGTAACTCCTCTCCAAAGAGAGCAGTTGACAAAGGCTGGATATCTGTATAGTGATAGCTAAAACATAAGTTTGGCATGTTGTGTTTTCCTCGTATATGGCACAAGTGAATATTCCTCCAATTTCCTCCAAATTTTGGCGCAATACATTTTCTTCATTCCAACTTCATCCATCGTAGAAATTACACCTCTTCATTGACCTCCTACCCCCCTTGACTCCCCTCTTCTAGTATAGATAGTCCCATATATTGTATGCACTCCATCATAGGATCCACCACTGTCATTTCACTCCCCTCCAATGAGTTAACCGGAGATTCGAGTTACTCTTCGATGAATTCTCCAAACCATGTCCCGATCCTTCATCAAATCAACATAGGGAACTTCGTTGAACTCTTGACCTTTTATCGACACATTCATAAAGAGATGCAATCCCTCTAGCAGTGGGATTGATCCACCCATACCTCACAATGAAAGAACTTCTTATAGGTGATATAAGCTCTATTTTAGTTGCTTCAACCTCGAGGTGAATTCACTGTTGCTAATATGCCTCTCTTATTCGTGTAAAATATGAGCGAATTCGAGGTGGTGTTGAACACACCATTTTTTTGGTTGGAGCTGACCATGGAGCACTCTCAGAGTAGCCAATCACTTCAAGACCTATGTGAACTGAGGATCTAGATATGACCTAAACAAAGATGTTGCACTTGTTCAACTTCCAACCTATCTCGAGCCCGTGAGATGATGGAGAAGAGAGGTGGAGCTTGGTAGCACTCATGGGATCTCCATTGTAGCACCGTTAGAGGTGGAGGAAGCCCGTCAAGGGAAAAGACCTAGTTGATTAACATATATCTATGTGCACAATCTAGATTCAATGTTACCCGTCTAATCGTAGTTGTGCATCCACGAAGCATTATAAAGTTTACACAAGCCCCCATGCAACTATGCACTTAAGCAATGGGAGAGACCATTTAACTCTATCAAGTTTTGAATATTTACTAACAAAGTCCTTCAAAGACTTGTTTATTAGTGTTCCTCATTCTCATTATTTCACTGTAGTCCTTATTGAATATGTGATTCATCTACTTTGTAATCAAATTTGAACCAAAGTCCTTATCAAAGACAATCCTATATGCAAAGAATATTACAAATAAAACATGTTAATTATAGATAAATAACATACAACTGAAATAGATGAGAGTGGAATAAAAGAAGAAGAAAAAATAGGCTTAAAATTTTAGATATACATGTTCCAATAACACCCTGAATAAATAGAAAATCTTCTTGAATTTCTATAAGCCACATACAAAGTCCATATGACTTGATTCGAATTATATCAGTTCAGTATAAGTATGAGCAAAAATATAGAAATAAGTTAAAAATCAAAAGGTACAAAGATTCCAAGAAAAGTGAAACTATAGCTATAGGTATGCCAATCTTTCACGGTACATATCTTGAGCATATGAACTTCAGTTATGGGATTCCAAGTATTCCATGGTTCCTTTTCATCAAACTCTACTCACTTTTTTACTAAGACCTATAGTTATAGTATTTTAAAGAGATAATTTTTGGGTGACTATTTTTCATATATGCAAAAGAGGGTTCCGGAACTATTGTAATGAGATACATTATGATTTAGATACTTGTATACATAATTCAAGGCACATCTCACTTGCCTACTCTTTGTGTGTGTACATTTCTTATGGTAATGCACTACACTATAGAATATAAGAAGCACAAAAGCTGTAAAAAATAAAAAGAATAAAAAAATTCAAAGACATAAGTTCATAGGCATATTAGACCTATAAATAACCTATCCTCTTTTCTATAGGATTCAAACTCTTTCGATAAAAGATAACATACATACATGCCTAACGATTTGTATTGTATAAAGAAAATATAAAATAATTCTTAACAACAAAAAGTAAAAATAAAAATAAAAAGAGCAAAATTACATGCATTTGGTACCCAAAATTCCGGACTCGAAATCCACATTGAAGAGGACTTTGATATCTGAATGAGAAGTGAAGAGAATGACTTTTCCTTTTTATTTTTTTGAGTCTTTTTTCGAAAATCATCCATTTATCATATATTTTTTCCTTTTTTTATTTCCCTCTCATTAGTTATTGTGACGGGGTCATACAATCACCTTCTTCCCCAAGCCCTCTGTCACATGTTCTCACCCACGTCCAAAGGTAGCTTATTGGGCCACTTCTTGACAATCTGACATCTGACTCCAACCATCCCATGACGCAACAATTATAATGGTCAACTCCCATATCTCTCCATTCTCTCATGTAAGCATTATCACCCTTTCTTCTCCCTATTTGATCATCAAGAGGAGATTAAATACAAGCATCCACCATGGGCTCCTATTGACCTCTATCTCATGTGAAGAAACTTGAGTATGACATGATTGAGAGCCTCATTTCTAGTCGAGCAAGAAAGGGAGATCATCTGCGGGATTCAAAGGAAAACCTTCCTCGTCGCACGAGCTTCAGATTCATGCCCAACCTCCAATTAGTGCTACTTCGTCGAGGCCCAAAATTGGAGCTTCGAGAACTAAGTCTATGTGCATGAGTATCCCTACACCCCCTGCTCTTTTCCTTTTATATTTTTATCTTTGCTTCATCTTCATAACAATGTGCTTTTATAGTTCTTTCATCTATCATCGCCCCTTCGCTCCTTCTCCTTATTGTTGAATTCACTTCGATATCATTGCCCTTTCTTCGACTCTTCATCCCATAACCTAGACGTTTTTAATCATGGTCGGATTGGAGCCCATCGCCTTCTCTCTATCCATTATAGAGGAATTTATCCATCTCACGTACACATCTACTATTATGGGTTTTGATGCATTGAAAAATGCAAAACAAGCAAGTTCAAAGGTCAAGCATGATCATAGAAACATGTAGATATCCCTTGATTTTTTATTCTTGTCTTCACGGATGACCTTCTAGGTTCGACCGACTATCAACTCTGATGCACTCCGAACCTCCACAATGAAGGTGAAGCTTAGGGGAACAACAATTAGCAACTACGACGATGTTTACCATGCCCACGTCATGTGTCCACCCATGGATAGTTCAATGATCTAATCATAATCCTCAAATTGAAGGGGTAGAATTGTTGCATTGAGACCCCTTAACCTTTATAATTTTGCAAAGTGGGCCCTGCCACCCAGCCACATCATCCATCACTTGACACAATTGCATTCAAAATCATGATGGGGCTTAATAAGTGTGGATAGGCCCTTACATGGACCTATGTGCAAATACTTTATGCTATTTCCATTGTAAAGTCATGTTTATTTAAAGTTTCCATTTGAACCCTTATTTTAATGCACTTCCCTTCATAAATTATTTTGTAAAGTTGCATTACTTTCCTTTAAATTTTATGCAGATTTGGTGTTTTGCAATGTTGCGTGACTTAAAAAAATTATTTGAAGTTAGGTAATCAGTAATTGACATTAACTCCATACAAAATTCATTTCATTGATTTTGATTGCGGCATTAAGCTTGTTTATTTTGAAAGTCAAACTTGTTCGTAGAGGCATGCCCAATAATTGGTTAATTATGTGTCACATGAATCAACACAACAAACAATATCAACAACATATATTTTAGAGGAGACCCAAATCGGGTAAAAACCTCGACCAATGTCATCTTGGCTCAGGATTTAAACTAACCATAATCTCTCGGTCCCTTTTCACGAACAAGCTGCTTTCAACCAGGGCAGATCCTCGTCTTTGCAACAATACTATAAACCATTTAATGTCAAACTTCTCACGCGAATTGAAATAAGGGCTCTTACATGCGCATTTTGTACAGTGATACATGAAATACAACCTTCCAACCTTAATAGAGCATGCAATACATTATACATATGAGTTACAACAAAACAATCTTACTAATCTTGACTTCATAAAAACTAGATTTGAAGCACAATCATGCAAAGCTTCTTCCACGTCCTCTTCTTTCACAAGAAATATAATTGATCACAATGAGAGTCACTATTTAGCACTTAGAAAGGATGTAGAGGGTGTACAATATAAGAACTAAGTATAGGAAGAGTAAATGGAACTGAAAGGCGAAGGTCTTTTTATGTAACAACTAAAAATGTTTGCATCATTGTTAAAAAAACGTTAAGACAACAAAGGATCTGTTAGTTGGTTAAAGTACCTGTTGACATTCAAATAAAATGTTTGCTCCAAAAAGTAGTCGGCTGGCACTTTTGGTTAGTTGACTAAAGGGACAATTAGTCTACCAACACATTTATTTTAATGCCAAGACACCTTATTTTAACTATTGGAACATGCGCAATCGACTGGTGCAATAATTAGTTGAATGAAGGGTTATTTGGTCAATTGAAATTGAGATTTAGTTGACAAATTCAAGGTCCAATCCCACTACAAGAGAATGGATGCCAAATAAATGATACTATGAAGTTTTACAATTGTTGTATAAAATTATAGCACCAAGAACTTTCTTGACATTCTTGTTCAAGATAGCGTTATCTTCATAGAAAGATAATTGATGTTCTTTATTAAGATGTTTATAACACGCGCTTACAACTTGAATGCTCCATCAGTCTGTATAAATATGTCACATCTTATTACATCCTTCATCAACCAATACTTAGCTTGCTTCACATCTAAAATACAAGGCAATGCAACAAGAAGTTTTGTCAATATTAAACTTGTGCATGTATGATGTCACTACATGTACATCTCACTATCCTTAACAGTGTAGCAAAATATTTCCATTAATTCATTTTCTCTGCTTTAATATAATTATTTTCTTAAATTGTTAATTGGTTTAGTTAAGCACTACATACAGCTAAAATTACCTAGTGTTCCACCAGTTTACATAGACAAACACATGGTACTTCTTATTTTGCAAAATGGCTATGCTTGATATTTATTAAATAAAAAACCTAATAATTGTGTTTATGTTCATTCAATGCATTAAAAAAGTAAACAATTGTCGAAAAGTCCAAAAAGTCACAGTGAGTGTTTTTTGCATTGTTTTGTCACCATACCAAAAATATTTGAAAAATATTACATGTAGCTCCTGAAAAACTCAACAACCCTACAACTTACATTTTCTCTTTAATTGAAAACTCTAAAATCCGAAGAAATGTGCTTTGTGTAGCCCATTAGGTACTCTATATATGAAAAATAGCTATATTAAAAATTACATAATTTGGTATCTTTTGGGTATTCAAGAACATGATTTTCTACGTAAAATACGTGTTTGTGAATAAACTCGTTTTGATTAAATATTGTACTTTATTTTAAAAAAAATATAAATCGTTTGGAATAGTTTTGTTGTCTTAAGTCAAAAAAAGCGTATTTTCCATGGTGTTTTGAGGATCGATTTATTTTTTCATAAGCTTATTACGTGTGCATAATTAGGTTTCTATATACCCATCTACATTTATATTTCTCTTTAAAAACAGAAAAAAATGTTTCGGATTCTATGCGATGCTTTGTTTATCATTATATGCTTGTACTCGCAGTAGAAATGGCTTCCTCAAGTTCAAATTTGGTATATCCGCAAATAAAATATGCACATATTTCACTTAATTCACACCATAACTCTGTGTGGATTTTGATATTTCACTTCTTTATCTAATTCTACAAAGGGACTAATATATTAAACTACTGCCAATAATGATTTTCAAAATGACATCGTTGATAGGGAGGTGCAACCAATAGTAGTCAACTTAGGGACTAGGGTTCTTATCCACTTAGGTAGTCTGATCCCCGAGGCATTTACTATGTGAAATTATATGTTTATGTTATTTTTTATTGTTTTGTAATTTTAGTTTATTCATCTTTTGTATAACTATCTCTACTCGTATTTGTGAGTCTTTCAGGGCTTGATTGATGCGATCGACTTTTAGGAGCTGAGTAGATGAGAAGCTCATATACTAGTGTTCAAGTAAGTGGTCGGTGCTCGCACATGATTTTTGTGTTGATTTCACGATCCATTATTTTTCTTTAACATTTTATTTGCTTGTTTAGTGTAAAAATTCTATGATCGAGTAGGTTTAGGATTGTGAAGAGTAGTTAACTTCAAATGTGTTAGGCATTATTCAAAGAAATTAAATCTTTTCCGCTAGAACTTATGCCTATAATACGATTTTCTACGCATTGCATGTAGTTTAACTTTACATTCTAGTTTTCATCCCATAATGAGAGCATCAAGAAGCACTGTGAGTCATCTTACCAAGTATCGATTATTGTTTTCCACTTGCATCATGTAGCTTCCTTTACTTATTTTAGAAAGGAAAAGGTGCCACATCGCAACTTCGTTGAAATACTTAAACAAAATAAAAATAAAAAATTTGAAACAAAAAAGTTTCTTTTAAAAATTTTACTCCAATAAAACCACTGACAAGACTTAATTATTTTCGAGTCATAACCTCATCACTAGAGACAACTACCTCCAAACAGAGAAGGCACACTATGACTAAAAGATTTATGTAAGTCGAACTCTTGCGGTTTTTACTAAGTTGAATCTTAAACTATTAGGGGTGCATTTGTGTATTGCTTGCGTTGTACATGTAAGTCTGTGCTCTTTTTGCCTTGTCTTTTTTCTTCTGCTTTGGCATCCACGCTCCCTTTTGTGCCCTTTTGAGTTAGTAATGGTAGAGTGGATCATTTTTTTTCTCTAATTGTGCAGTCCCTTTTACTTACCAATCCACGTTTTAAGTTCTTATGGTGCAGAATTATTGGTTCGAAATGACCCTCTTCCTGAATCACCTCCAAATTGGGATGAATCTCTTCTAAAGTCTAATAATGTTGAGGTAGGTGAGATATATGCATATTTCTCATTCGTCACGATCGAGGGTGACCCTCTCCCCGACGTACATATCTTTTCACCAATTCGAATTAATTTGAACTGATGTCATCGAAGAAAGAGGCCTGATAATGAATATGAAAGGAGAGAAGATAACGTGTAAAAAGGAATATGGACAAAAATGCAACACCTGAGTGAAAAATACAAAAAAGTTATAATCAGACAGAATTGAGAGACAAGGTTAGGCAGCTTGGATAGAATCAAGGATAGGGTAGAGGTGGAGGTGCAACAGGATCGCATGTTGAGACCATGTAGGAGGCATAAAACCCAAGGACATGTGAAACCCACCATTAGATACATCAACACACCACCGATGAGGATTTTAAGCTTAAGGTTCCATTTATATCCTTACTATTGAAATACTAGAGTGAAGCTGCAGAAGATCCATTCTCATTCTTATAGTGATTCGAGCCGACCAGTGGAGCCCTAATTCATCCCCACATGAGTCGAGAGTATTCGGTGTGTGAGCCTTACCTTTAGCTTTGATGGATAAAACCGTGTGCTTGCTTACACACTTGGGGAGAGAGGTCATTTTGTAGGCAAATTTAAGGACCATGTTCTTGAATAAATCCAACCTTCTTGCTAGAACCAAATAGATGAGGAACGATATTGCAAACTTCTTGAAATTGTCCTATGAGCCCATGCACGAGTCGTGGAGAGATTCATGAATTTACTCGAGAAATCTTCGCATCATGATATCACGAAGATGATTCTAATCCTGAGCTTCTTTAATGGACTCGCCCCTGATTAACAAGGTCACGTTATTGTCGTGTGTGGCAAAAGCTACTTGAACTACATTACAGAATATGAATGGATAGTATTTAAAGAGATGGATGAGAATATCCGTACATTATCATCCATACGAGTCTACCAAAAGAATTAACCACATCACAACGAAACCCATTAGCAAGTGTCTAAGTTTAAAACATCCATACGAGGACATAGTCCTCGATGTGGGGATCATTTGCGATCAACTCATCGATGTCATGATAATTGTGAAAAGGGTAATGAGTTGCAGAAAATGAAAGAGTTGGAGAGTTTCTCCAAGCTACCTCAACATATGGAGGATTTAGTTGCAAAAGTGGTCGACATAAAGATCATCGCACCCTTGGCATCACATGCTCTCATTTACCTCGTACACCATGTTAAAGAGCAGCTGAGTCCTTATAGGACACAAATCACATGGAGCGGTAACCAAACAATGGTTTGACATCCAGCATGCAATCCCATATTCCAAGCTAGTTGCAATAGAGACCCACTTGTGTTTAGCATGATCATGTACAACCAAGAACTCGTCATATACCACTCGGTATGGAGAAACCATCATGCCCCCTCCCCCACCACATTGGAAATCTCATCCCTACGCAACAACACTATATTGGTTTGTATCAGCCAAACCATCATATGCAACCAATGATTGTGGTGGTGAGTTAAAGAATGAGACTTTTTTTAATATTGTACAAAGGATAGGATAAAGCATGGATTTTCTGCACCTAGAACATCAACTCAGAATGATGCAGTCAAGCATAGGAGTCACACTCTTCATGAATGTGTTCGCACTATGCTATGTGTATCCAAAATGCCTCGTTACTTTTGGGCATATGTCGTAGGTGCAACATGTTATGTCTTAAACAAAACCTTGATTTGTCGTGTATTAAAGAATGCACCTTCTGAGCTTTATTACAATTAGACACAAAAGACAGTGCTGAATATGTGATTCATCACTCTAATTAGCTGAAAATAGAGATTCGTCTAGAGAAATTAGATGCATTCATCTATTAATATCATAAAATTAACACTCATCCACTTGTAAATAATTTGCATAAATTAACATTCATTTCTACATTCATATTCATCTGCGTATTCTCGCCTAACTTCATGTATTTTAATTAAATCATGCTAACTCCAATTGACATGAGATTGACTTCATTGTGCACATATAATTAATCATAATAAAAGAAAAAACCTAAAAAATATTAACTCATAC
The DNA here is from genome assembly GCA_037367405.1 of Ottelia alismoides. Taxonomy (NCBI): domain Eukaryota; kingdom Viridiplantae; phylum Streptophyta; class Magnoliopsida; order Alismatales; family Hydrocharitaceae; genus Ottelia; species Ottelia alismoides. Next base: position 488,807 of record JAZKJV010000394.1, read on the forward strand.
ATATATGAAATAAACTCAAACCCTAATTGTAGGACAAAAGGCTGCAAACGGTGATATCTCTCTCATCAATATCCAAATGATCTCTACTCACTTTTGAATTAGTGTACATTCAAATATATATAAATCAATACCAAATTCAAAAGAATTGGAGTTCATATGTGAAAATTAGGTTTTAGGACCTAACTGTGCATTGTACATTTTACTGATTTTGACATGTCATCTCATGTGCATATTTCACTCATTTTGATTTTTTTTTCATTTTTTAGTTCATTCCATGCTTTAACTAGTTACATAAAAAACAAAATCCAAAAAGATCAGAAAAGCAATTTAAAATCTCAATTCTGACTTGAGATTACTAACCTGATTCATTGTATATATTTCACTTCCCTGATTTATTCTAGTATTAAAGTCATCCACAAAAATTAAAAAAAAATTCACATTCGAGTCCATTGCATCATTTCGTAGCATGCATGCTTTTTGCATACATTATTCAATCACAGAAAAACAAATAAAAATTGCAAAACAAAAAAATATACTTTATATACATAACATATCACCAAAAAAGCACATCTTTCACTCCGCATGCCAGTTGCACTTGAGTCCTTCGTGTGCATTATAGATCACATTTAGAATATCATTTTTCATGTTGAGCATTTCTACATTTGAGTCCATTTTCTATTTATTCCTTATTTATTTTTGTATTTTTTGCATGGTCAAAGTCATGGTCAGTGGTCTTGCATACGTGGCTCATTCCTACTAGTCCACATCAACTGCACTATCCCGCTCATAGCCGGTCAACCCGTTTTGTTATTTTGCACCCTCGAGCTGGATCATTGGATCGATTTCGATCCAACGATCCATAACTCACCCGCCTAACACCCTCTGCTTTCACGTGCAGTGCCCATGCACATCACCCATTGTTGGATCAAGGTCGTTCCAACAACATATGTAGTGTCTCATCCTACCTCCATCTCAGTTGAATGCTCACCCTCCCACCGTCAATCTCGAAGCATCCCAAACCATCTCCCCCAACGTCCGACCACCTCCATTATCTTCTTCCTCGTCTGATCAACCTGGAAACCTGATCCTATCCCAATCGAAACACCCCTAACAAACTTTATCCCTTCTCGATCGAATCTGCAACCCTCTCTGATTCTGAACTCCATTATCCCTTATGAGAATGAAGGAATCCATCGCCACCCACCAACTCCTATCCTCGCCGACTCCTCTCACAGGAAACCCTAATCCCCTCGACTCCACATACGACCCTGCTCCCTATTTAACAACCCAAACCACCTCTGATGAGTTTTTCATCTACGACATCCGCCATTATTCGCCTTTGTGCTTATTGAAATATATATAGAGAGAGCAGAGATACATGTTGGTGACATTGACCCGTTCATCTCCGGTGAAGACATCCTCGGCATGATCTCAAGGGAGCTTCCCTTTTTGCTGTTGCTTCTTCCTAGAGAACAGTGAAGCTTCTACCATCATCGGGCATCGGGGCGAGAACTGGAGTTGGGCTCCACTCCTCCAGAATTGTAGGCGTCCCACCCATCTGTCTTCCTTCTTCCCTCTTCTTTTCTTCTTATATTGTCATCTTCTTCATCGTTTCATTCCTTCTCACCCGGCTCAAGTTAATCGTCGATCCCATCATCTTGTCCCATTGATATGATCTATCTCACGTAAACTTCCATCATCGTCAACTCCATCCTCTGCCTACGATGGAGCCTCATCCACCGCCCCCCTTAATAAGCCAAGCCCTCAACTACTTTGAGCATTACCTGCTAGGAAGAGAGCATCATGAAGAACAAGGAAGAAGGAGGTGCAACATGCACCTTCCAATCAGACGCATCCAACGGTCGCAAGAGCATCTCCGAAGCAATCACTCCACACGCCTCAGGCGAACCGAAGCAATCAGGATCAGACATGTGGAGGTTAGGGTTGGCATCGCATCCCGAACCACGCACCTCATGCACCAATGCATGCTTTCATGTGAAAATTACATCGGTGCCCTCGACACCTTCAGGAACCACGGATATAACCTCATTCATGGTGCATATTTCACTCATTTTGATTTATTTCTTTTTCATCTCTTATTTATAAAACCCATAAAAGCTGAAAATACAAAATTACCAAAAATATTCACTTCTTCTTCAGAAAACCTAAAATCTCTAGATTATTTAATTGTTTATTCTAGACCCTCATATTACCTCTCTGAGTTCGACCTTGGAACTTACCCAAGTAAAATAAACAATTCAATCGCATTGAGGATTATTTGTCCATATTAATCTCCCGGTGCAGTCATTTTTTACGATTCCTAGATTTCCCAGCTAAAACTTCAACTTAATTATCGCTAATTAAAAGGGCAGTTTCATATCATCGTCAAATGGCACTGTTGCCGGAGAGGTATACAATTTAGGAGTAATTTTTAAATAATTTAGATTTTTGGTTTTCCATCCCCGGGTAGTTTGACCCATGTTTCTTCTTGTATTTGTTTCTCTGTTTATTTCTCATCATTTTTTATTCTTTTATTCTGTATATATTTTTGTGAACATCTCTCTAATATTTAATTTCTTATTTTTCATGCAAGGCACCCGGTGACTTGGAGCGGCTTTCTCGGAGGCTGAAGCAACTCAGAGCAACCAGAGGTGGGCGATTATGTGGACCGAGCCCGCTGAGGAGGTGCGAAAGAACTTTTGTTTATGCTTTTATTTTGGAGAGAGAGAGAGAGTGTGTGTGTGATCTTCTTTATTTATTTATGTAATTATTTTGTAATAATTGTCTATTTCCGGTGGTCTTCATTTGGAGACTCACGTTTGTGCCTGAACTGGATACTCGGCATATCAGGCCCGTATATTTGTGGTGATTGACGTAGTCCTCGGATTGCACCATGGCTATTAGAGCTAATAGGTATATCTTTGTGCTCGTAGGACTAGGTCCGCACTCTTACATTAATTAGACACACTAGAAGAAGTGTGCATATGGGGTGGGATGTATGGGGTAAAGGAGAATGATGGTTGAGGGGGACCAATTTCGAAGAGAGGGTTCGCCTGGAATGAAGGGTATCAGGACATGGTCATATACGTTGGACCCGTGGAGTTTGGGTATAAAGACCAACACGATGACATATTATCAAGAGAGGGATGGGGAAGGATTTGCAAACCACGATATGCTTGCAATTGCAAAGTCTTTGATGCACACAAGTCAAACCCAATTGTTTCACCAACTCAACACTTGTGAAGGCCACAAGAGTCCGACTACTTATCTTTTCGGTTTTAATTGAGTGATAACAAATCTTTGAGAAATGTGACAAGATGGAGGTTAGCTTTTGGGCTCTACCCTAAGTGCATGATTCTCTCCCATGTACAATGAATGGGTTTCTCTCCACTAGACACAAGGTTAATTTTCTGTCAATTTATTTACAGTTGCCTTAGACAGCAGTCCCGATTTTAATTCAAGATTGTCACTTAAGTCTTAAGTGAGCACATAGATATCATGTCTAACGAGCAATCACAATTCCTTTAAATACTAAGTTGTAAAACTAAGGTGGAGAGGGTCAAGAAAGTCAATGCAAGCGTTAAATCAATGACACATGCTAAAGAGAAGACTTACAATGATACCTCGTGTTCTTCATGTGGAATGCAATACAAGGGAATTAAAATTCTACACTAAATGATACGCATAGATGAAAATGCCCCAAGCGAATAGTTCTATCAGCATGAAGAATTTTGAATTTAATTTGAATAAGTCCGAATGATCTACCAGTTTGTCTTGTTAGTGAAATTATATGGCCTAAAAATTATGAGCATAGTAGAAAATAATAACTTAAGCTAGCATATGTGCACCTAATTTCTACGCCATTCAAGCCAGGTACCAACAACACAGAAGGGCTTGAAACAGACCCGACACACCACATAAAGTTCAATCCAAATTATTACAGAGATTAGACTTTAGAGTGACCCTGAAAATAATGTAGAAAAAATAAAACTATTATAACCCTCTCTCACAAAATAAAATTAATAATATTCTTCGTAGATCCTTGATTTTTGTCCAAAATTTGCTACGAGTTATCTACAGAGAGGGAAAATACGGCTAGTATCAAGAGTGAGAGAGAAATGCAAATAATAAAGCATTTTTATCAAAAATCAAAGAAAATGGACACAGAAATAATAGTTAAAATAATTAATTACAAAATAATCTAAAATCCAAAAAATGTGTTGGTCCTCAGCAATGACGATATTTGATATATGTGAAATCCACCTCTTTAACAGTCGATAATTGTAGTATAGAAGGCAAAAATCGGATCAACAAAAACCACAATTCTTGAATTTTGTGGAATACTTTTAACTTGGTAAGTGTGCCAATGTCGACCATAGTTATTTCTAGTTGTGTGGTTCTAAATCACTTTTTAGTAATTAATTAACTGCTATATTAATTTCTGTGTCGAAAAAAGTAAAGTGAAAAATAAAAGAAATGCAATGGTAAAAATGCAATGTAAGCGGATGAAACAATGAGCACAACATCTGTGATTTTGATTTTTAATCTAATTAAAAGATGATCGATTAATCCTTGAAATTAATCACATATCTGAAAAAAGATATGTTCAGGAAATATTTTCAATTTATCTCCAAGCTGTAGGCAAGAATATCACTAATTAGAATGATTAAGGCCAAATCTTAGAAAATAACATTTAATCGATCTTTAAGCACATCAAATCTATCCTACAAATAAAGAGATCAATGATAATTTGACTCCTAATTCTCATGTGATTTAATCCTTAAAGAATGATAACTAATATCAAGGAATTAAATCTAACAATTTATCATTGAATGACCCTCTGCAACAGATCAAATTCCTCAAAAAATAATCAACAATAATCATGAAATGATTAATAAAATAAGATATCCTGAAACGAATCCCTGGAGATTAAGTCAAAATTTTCTCAATATAAATACGACACAAAATACATCCCAATTAAGCTTACACGGTTAGAATAGATCCTCAAAAATAATCATTAATAAAGAGCTTCTGATATGTTTGTAAGATATATAAGATGATAGAACACGGAAAAAAAATCAAAATGATATATTATGGACAAAAAATGGAGTTGAAATGAGAAAGATATGATGAAATGAAGTTCTTGGGACTAAAATGCAATAAAAATAGATAGTTTCTTCCCAAAAAGGCCCTTAGAGGACTTATCTGTAATATCTGAAACATATCTGGGCCTCCTTGCAATTTTCCCAAGCGGGAACGTGCTTGGCACGTGACCTGGGCGGCAGGGATCCATTTGGAATTTGTTGAATTGACGCGGGACGGAGCGTATATTACCCAGTAGTGCACGTGCATTGCACGTACGCAGCGAGGTTCGGAGTAGGAGGTTAATACTCGAGGACCGAGTCTCCACGTGGTAGGCTACGTGTGGTTTGGATCCCTGAGGTTGCGGTGTGGGCGACAGCCGAGGCTCAAGACACCGATGCTTCATGTGGAAGCGACATGAAGGTTCGACTGACTCGAGCCTCGAGACGTGGAGAGGATGCTCGGGCGGTGAAATGTAGAGGCCTTCGGGGCCATTGGATCAAGGGACACAAGCAAAATCCAACGGCGACTCTACTGGAGAGCAAGCAGTGGAGTGGAAGTCAGCAGAGGGGCATCAGTGCAAGTGGAGCAAATGTAGAGCACGATGAGGCTCGCTCCCCGGTGATGGTTATGGACGAGTGAGCGTATGGTGAGCGAATACAGTACGAAGATGCTGCAAGCACATGTGGGATCCTACAGTGTAAGCCCCGAGGGTGCCAGGAGGTGATGGAGTAGGTGGCGTCGATGTGCCTCGAGGGGCGGAAGGGGACGCGAGGGCGAGTAGTTGTGGCTGAACATGGCAACAAGGTGGAGCGCATCAAGCAGACCAGGTAGCAAGGCACACCGGTGGTGCGAGGAGCAGGTGGTGCGAAGGTTAGGCGAAGATGAAGGTGAGGAGAGGACATGTGTCGAGGTGGTGAGCGACTAAGGCGGAGGAAGTGATTGGCTAAGTCGAGGCGGTGAGCGGCTAAGATGGAGACAATGAGGAAAAACAAAGAAAAGGAGGGGGGCGGAGTCACATGGAAAATGAAGAAGGCAAACACCTCTTATTTGATGATCACTTAGAAGTGGCTGAGGCACACAGTCAAGAAGCTAGAACCGCAAGCTTGGTGCTCATTGCAGTAGGAGGGATCACCTCCTTGATCATGCCTCATAGAGGGGGTTGTCGCCGACGAAGGGATTTGTCACCACCCTCTCCTAGCTTTCTCTCTCCCCTTTGATTTGATTAATGGTGGATGATGTGTGAACCAACATATGAGAGATTTAAAGGAGGAGGCGGAGTAACGGCTACACAGGGAAGGTGAGGGGAGAGCAACCGTTGCGCGTAACGGCGGAGGTATGGGTGGGTAACGGTTGCGGGAGAGGAGATGAGAAGCGAACGACCAGCTGTGGGAGGAAGATGCCACGTGCGTGGCACGTACAAGAGGAAAGGCGAAAGGTCACGTGCGATGCACGCTACAAAGAGGAGAGAGGAGAGGGAAAAGAGAGGGAAAAGAGAGGGAAAAGGAAAGGAAAAAGAAAAGGTAAAAAAGGCAATGTAAAATTTTAAAAAATAAATAAAATAAAAGTAAAATAATAAAATGAAATAAAATAAATAAAATAAAAATAATAAAATTAGGGATTAAATAAGTATACGTAAGAAATTAAATAAAAAGGAAATGGATAATAATAATAATAATAAAAGAGAGGGTGACACGCAGCAGCTCCAAGAGCACCCCGTATCACTTCTAGGAAAAACAGAAAAATAAAATTCAAAGAAAAATAAAAAAGGAATAGAAAATGAAGACAAATAAAAAGTAGTCAATACGAAAGTTGTTTGTCTCAACGAGATCTACAGCTTTCGTGAAGGACCCAAAATCAAAAAGGTCATCTGTACAAAAAGTTTTTTTGAATGTACTTTACATATAATAAAATACTACATTTTTGTATTTTGTGATTTTTTTGTATTTTAATTTGATTTTAATTAATGGATTTATTTATATACAATATATACTTAGTTAATCTATTTTTTTGTATTTTTATAGGTTAGAAAAATGTAAAATAAAATCAACAAGATAAAATATGTACAAATATACAATGTCAGGTTTTTCATGTTTTATTCTGATTTTCTAATTTTTTAGTTTTAGTTCTTTATACTAAGTTAGTTAATTAATTAAAGAATATAGCAGAAAAAGAATTATGTAAAAATAGTTATATTTGTACATATTTAATAGGTTCAATCTAGGCAAAAATACATGTTATTTAATTATAGTTTTTAACCTTAATTTTAACACATTTAGTAAATGTTAATAAATGATTTTAGGGGATTTAATTGGTGATTTTTTAAGGATATTTTGCTAAGATTTCCATATAGAGTAGATGAATCACAGATTCACCATTTGTTCCTGAAAATTTTGCGCATGATTTATCTCAGGTTTGCTTTGCATAGTCCTCACTTCTCATTGGTGGTTCGTCGTATTGTTTAACCATTTGGATGACATATTCAGGTTGTTTAGTCAATGCATTGGCTCTTTGATTAACCCGAGCTATGCCATCCACTATGGTCTCATGACTCGAAGATGAATAACAGTATTCCTCATGCAATCATGATCCAAGTAATAATCATTCTCAATGGTAGTGGCTTGGTCATGAGTCTTATTTCCTTGACTTTGAGTTTCTAGTGCCTGGTCAAAGGAAAACTGGTCGTACTCAGGAAGAGAGTCATCCTGAATGGGGGATGGTTCAAATAGTGAATTCTCATCCTAACCAGGAATCATGTTTCTCTGCCAAATTCGGTTATGCTCGTCCATCCTCGGATTCACTTGCTCTATTGTGTCCACATAATCATTTGGTTATGTGAGCAGTTTATATCTTGAAAACCCAACCAAGGAAGGAGTGAGGTGGTGGAATGGGGGTGAAGTGGATGATGGTTGAGGGAGAACCGACTCAAAGAGAGGGTTCTCCTGATGTGAGAATGAAGACGAAGATGTCAGGATTCAGTCATGTAAGATCGATCCACGGAGTCTAGGTATGAATACCAATATTCTGACATCTTCGAAAATGAATGTTAATGATTTACGAACCTTGATATGTTTGTGCAAGTGCAATGGACTTTGAACACACGTAATTCTATACACAATGCAAACCTCAAAATTCACCAACTTCACACAGTGAAGGTTGTGAATGTTCGGTCGATTATCTTTTCAGTTTTAAATTGGTTATAAAATCAATCTTATAATCTGTTACACACATGTGTGTAGCTCTGACGCCCGGATGTGGTTCTACTACCCCTCAATCAAAGGAGTGATATGCTTGGGCTGCCGTGTTATATTACACTTCTAAAGGAGATGTAGACGAGCACACCCAAAATGTCAACTATGATCGGAGGCGAGTGCTTGCAACTCCCAAAACCGTAAGAGTTGGATCAGGAGACTTAGGGCGCAAGTCCAGGGTTTTGGGTTATAACCTTACGGCTACGTCCTTACCCACTCAAAGACTGGAGGTATGTACATGTGCACAAGGATGTGATTGCTCTCCCACAATCAATGATGTTGAAATTTTTACCCGGTTTTAATTAGAGATAATGTTTAGCAGACTCCTTATTTTAGTGTCATTATCACTTGAATTTGAGTGGAGAATGAAGTACGTCTACACAGAGATTCCAATTTCCTTTAAATTCTAGATGAGTGAAAATCGAGGGAGAATCAAAAAACTCATGCAGAGGGAAACACGATAATGAATGCAGAGTCATAGATACTTACAGTGCTTCCTCGCACTTTCTATGAATGATGCTAAACAAAATTTAAATTTACCTAACAAATATATCTAATGCGTGTACGAGAAACCACACCTAGATCATGAATTTATCATGTGGACACAATAGAGCGAGTGGGTTTAAGGATGGAAATAAAGTAACCGGTTTTGACAGAGAAACACGATTCCCAGTTACTATGGACTTACCACCTTCTGAACCATCCCCTACTCAGGTTGACTCTCTTCTCGAGTACGACCAATCTTCCTTTGATAATTCAAGAGAGATCCAAAGTTAAGGAAACACGACTCGTGGCCTGACCATATAGACTTGGAATAATCAATACTCCTCTCAGAGCTACATGCTAGAGTCACAGCATGTGGAGTACACTTATTCTGCACCAAGTCATGAGATGTTTGAGGATGACATCACTCGGATCAACCAAAGAGTAGATGCTTTAACTAAACAAATATATGAGGTCATCCGATCAATGAAAAATCAAGAAGTGAACCACAGATTTAGCATGTGACGTACATTCATTCACAACAACCACTGAACTCTGACCAACTTGTTGACCGTTACACTGAATGTACCAAAAAAATGAAAAATCAGATAATTCAAAAAAAATAAACAATTCTGAAATGGAAGCATTTTGTAAGAGTCTGATCTTAGAGCTTCCATTAATCAAGGCCATAGAATATGTGTCTGATCTTACGAGATTTGTAAAGAGTCGATTAAACCCTAGAAAGATGGGCAAGAAGCGATTAAGGACTGAATTTCATATCATATCTATGGCCAGTTCTTTGGTGATGAATCATAAAACTAAAATCAGCAAAGTCAAGTAGTTGACTCAGATCACATATGAAATTCAGGATTCCATATTCACTCATGTTCACTTAAACAACTACTCCACTTTAAACATACTCCCAAAGTCCGTCTTTGATCAACTCTAGCTGACAACTCAAAAAGACTAGGGTGATTATTCAACTGCCATATCGATCCACCAAAAGACCACGAGGAAATGTCGTCGTAAACTTCTGAGGTAATAAACATAAGTGGACTTTATTGTCCCTGACATTGAACATCATAGAGAGTTGTCTGAGTCTCCTATCATCCTAGGAAAACCGTTCTTAACCTATCCTAAGGCAATTATCGATGTGAGACTCTAGACATCAGGTTCCCTAACTCGAACCACAATGAACAAACCCTCAATGACATGACCTACTCCGAGGAAACCCAATCATCCACCGACAATCGTGATAAAGAGAAGACCGCTTCACATGATCAAAGCTCTCCTCATGAATCACACACATAAACCCTAGGAGAGACACCTAAGAGACTGACTGTTGGATTGACCTTCGATTCTCACCACACCCCCACCCTACTACAGTTCCTATGAGGAACCAATATACGAGAGCGATGAATCTCCATTTCGTATCTTTTATTCTTTCATTTTGACCTTTAAACACTAGCTAAATGCATGTAAATAACATTATTTTGCATAAAATTACATATATTTTTTATTATATAAAACACTGAAATTAAAGCCAAAATAAAAGAATAAAGAAAAGAAAAGAAAAAGAAATGAATAACAAGGTATTGAATGACTGTAAACTCCAAGACCTAGGCATCACGATGAGTGGGTCGACAAGGAATAGAGTAGGAGTAAGGGCCAAAAACAACAATAAAACCCTAATATTTATTCTTCAATAAGTCCTTTTTAGGACATATTTTATTTTCTATTATTTATACATCAAATCAATAAACTTTGTACATGAAACTTGTATATAAAATTATAAATAAAAAAACAAAATTTATTTCACATAAAATAATGTATATTATGCTTTCTACACTCAGAATAAAAATCCAAAATCCTAACTTCACAGTCCTGTATCGTCTCCATGTGAACCAAAATTCATCAAAATCACCTTTAATTGTATATAACTCTTAATTAGCTATTTAATGAAGGTGGTTTTATCTAATTTGGAGTTAACATGCAAAAGTTAAGTTTTGGACCCTTATTGTACATTATAACTGGATATAACAGTTATTTATTTATTCTTTGTATTCTTCATGATTTTATATTTTTATAATTTTGTAAATATTATTTATAATATATGTACACAATTATAATAAAATAAACCATTAAAATTGCAATAAGTTAAATTAGTATACATAAATACATAGATGAAATATACTTAAGCATACTTATATAATAAATAACTATATTCATTTACATGTACAAATAACTTTAGAAAAATACAATAAAAATATATTTATGTATATATTTAATAAGTTGTAAATATATAAATTATATATATAAAATAATAAAATTTAAAATACAAAATAAAAAACACATACTTTATAGATGAATAGAACTATAATTATACTTGTAAAAAGAAACATACAATAAATTAAGTCATAAAAATAAGTAAAATATTTAAATACTACATAAAATAATAAGTATTTTCATGTTTTGACCATAAATAAATAAAAAATTATTTTTTTAATGAATTAATAATGCTTTTTCAACCATTTTGTTGTTTTGTGATCTGACGTGGACTAATGGGTGTGCAACCTTGGTTGACCTGTCGGTCAACTAAGCCAACTACACCGCTATGTTTACCAGACCCCATTAGACCCCTTCTTCCTCGATTTTATCCACCCAATTCTTTCACTCTTTTGCCTTGATTCCTTCTGAGATTTGCTTCCTTGATCCATGACCTATCACGTTGGCATCTCATCTCGATCCGAGAGCCATTGGGTTAAGCACACTCCTCGTGTCAACCTTACCCAGTATATAACATCTCTTCCTCCTTACTTTGAATTTTGATCCCTCTTCACCATCCAAACCCTAACCCTAAGCGCGATTAATCTCTCGGTGACATCATGAACCTCTCTAAGGGTTCAACGAAAGAGGAAGGTGCTGAATAGAGTTGATCTAAGCTCAGTCGGCCACCTCCGTTGTGAGCTCCGTTCCCATCTACTCTAGGCAGGTGAGCATTTATTACTTGCATTTTCCTGTTCCTAAACTTAGCATTAGTGTATATTAGCTTTCATTTTCAGCTAAAATTGCATTTTATTTCGTTTAAAGAAAATATCGTAGTTCGCTGGAGCTCGGCTCCGACGAACCTCTTCACCGTGCTCAGATTGTTATTCGACCTCGCCCACATTCCATATCGTTCCTCTCCGCACTCCCTCTCTCCAGGCACAACCACTCAACCTAATCTCTCCCAGATCAGGAGATTCGCTCTCCCATCTCTGTCGTCCACGGAGAGATTCGCCTCGACTCATTCCATGTCCATCTTAGCCCAAACCGAGCCCAGTCCTTAGCCTTTGTGTCCCCAGCTAACCTTGTATGTTTGAGCTCTTGAAGACCCCATATGGGTCGAGTTTTGTTGAAGAATGAGCACTTGGAGCCCATGACTTTCATCAACCTTTGAGGACCTCTCTGGTGGTCCTCGGAGCCATCTGAGCCTGCAGTAGGTTCGGGGTGCCTTCAGGAGGCTTCGGGACCTTTTTGTAGCACCAGAGATCACCAGAGGATGAAGATACATTCGATCGAAGCTCATATGAACATGTGTTCTTCCCTGTTCTTCCAAGCCACCTCTGAGCCGTCCGATCATGCTTGCACACCAGAACGTCCAGTAGCAATTGGATGCTCCACCTAACAGTCGTCAGATCCTAGACTGAGATCTAGTCTCAACCCTCCAAAGTGAATCGGCATCGACGGTTGGGATTGCTCCACGTGGATTAGTGAAGACATCAGAGCCATCACCCCGCACCCGTGGGGGTAATTTTGTCCGGTACCCCTATGACTTTTGTCTTCTACTTTTAGTCCATAATCTGTCATTTGCGATTCTATAACTTTTGTAATATTTATAGTTTGGACCCTAAACTTTTGGAGATTTACAATTCGGTCCCTCATCACACGACATCACATGCATGTGTGCATGGGATGTGGGCCATTTTGCAGAGGAACCCTTGCATTACTTGTATTTATTTTTAGTCCAAGTTTTTGCAATGCTAGCGTGATATTTTGTGGAATATTTGCACATGCCCCCCAAATAGAGTATTAATTGCAAAATACCCCTTTAGGTATACACTATTAGGAATATTTGGTATTTTTATGTTTTTAGTCCCAAAATTCTTTAGGGTTTTCGGAAACAATGTCTAAACTTTAAATATTTGCAGAAATACCCCTACAAGGTTATATTTTCTTGTTGTTGATTTTATTTTTGTTAAAATAGCTCCAGTGCCCTAAAAATTCGTAGAAAATTAGGGTAAATATCTTAGATATTATTTTACCACATACATTTTTATTAAGGTATTTGATTCTATATTTCTTTTTATTAAACATAAAAAAACTGAGCTATTTTCATTGTCTAACTTATAAAAATACAAAAATATCAAAATGTTTTAAAATTTCCAAAAAAATAATTAGTTGTTTCTTATTATATTTTAAACCAATAAACCAAAAATCCTTAAAAATAAAAATAAAACCATTAAAATTAAAAAATCTCATAAATCCTTATAAAAATTTTCAAAAATATTTGAAAAATCTAAAAATATCCATTTCTATTTCTGTATTTTATTTATTTATATACTATATACTAAAAATAGGTTTAAGGAATTTTGAACCATTTATCTATTTTTCAAACCTTACAACATTCGACCCCTTTATTTAGTCCCCATTTAAGGGTATTTTGCATTTTAAAAATATACAAAAATTAACAAAATTTACAAGAAAATTCACAAAATCAGAGAAACATATAAAAAAGACAAATCATTTTATTTCCTTATTTTTGAAGCATTTATCGCTATTTTATAAATAAAAAATTAAAAACAATATATAACTATATTTACTTATATTTTTACTCTTATTATTATGATTATTAAAAATCCAAAAAATATTTTATTATCTTTAAAAAATAAAAAGGTTTGTACTTTATAATATTTTCCTAATTTGCCCCTATTTGCCCCTATTTTGCATATCTAGTATATATAGTAGTTATATTCTACCTATTATTGCCTATATAGATATACTATCTTTAAAAAAGAAAATTAAAAATCAGATTATACAAAAAGAAAAATAAAATTTTAAAATAAAAAATCTATAAAATATGAAAAAACAAAAATTCAAAAAATAGAAATAACCAAAAACCCGCTAAAAATCACAAATCTTCACAAAAAACCCAAAAAACATTTATTATCTATTTCCAGTTTTTGTTGTCTATTTCTTGTTCTCCCTTTATTCGACACCTTATACATACTTCCACTATACATATATATAGGGTTATAATTAATTTTGACCCCTCATTTTTTATTGTTTGTTTAATTGCTTGTGTAGGTTAATTATTGATTACTTGACTTTAGTGAGCGATCACTTCAACGAAACTTTATCTTCGCTCTTTATCCACAAGCCATTGGATCCCTCGATCCAATGGCTTGCGGTGGTCGAGGTGATCAGAGGATCAAGAGCGACGACATATGGGTGGTGTGCGACGGACGGAGGGTTTGGTGGAGGAGCTGGTCAGTTGTGCTCGGTCGAGGGCGCATCAGAGGGCAGTAGTGAGGCGAGAGGGGCTCAAGCTCGACCGACACATGGTCGAGCATTGGCGGAGAGGCTGTGCTGCAGAGTAGGGTTGGGCATTGGGCTGGGCCGGCCCGACCCGGCCCAAAATCCGACCCGTATAACCCGACCCAAACCCGAACTCGAAATTTAATGGGCGGCCGTGGGCCCTAAAATGAGCCCATATTGATTATCGGGCCGGGTTTGGGCCTGAGAAGGCCCAAACCTGATAGCCCGGCCCATTCTAAAGCAAGTATATTCATATCTAGTACGGTATAATTATATCAATTATAATCATGTTCGTTCCAAATACCATGTTCTAACTTTAATATCCTTATTCGAGTGTAGAATAAATGCTTAGACACATTAATAATCATATCCATTAATGTGGATTGAGGATATTATTACATTAATATACAAGATTATTACATTAATATGCAAGAATGGAATATGTGTCCTCAAGTGTTCGAGCATGTACAATTGTAAGTAACCAATCTGTATTGGGTCATAGTGCCCACATCTACAATAGAATATGTAATGGTGAATTGAATGGTGGTTAAGTCGCCATATTTTTACCACATTTCTATTTCCAACAAACAACTAATGTTAGAATCACAAATTAGTTAGCATGCTTATAGTTTTAAACATGCACACATGCATAAGAAACAACCACGCAAATGCAAGAAGAATGGAAAACATGATATTGGTATACATAGGTGTTAAATTGGGCCAGCCCGACCCGAACCCGACCCATTTTGTTTGGGCCGGGTTTGGGTTTGGGCCTAATTTTTGAAAATAAAATGGGCCTAGGCCCGACCCATTAGCCCATATACTTAAATGGGCTTGGGCCGGGCCAACTCAAACCCGACCCGACCCGACCCGACCCGATGCCAAACCGTAGTGCAGAGGCGATGAGGGCGGAGCACGAGGGCAGAGCTCGCTATGTGGAGCATGAGAAGGGGAGGGTGGTGTGACTATTGTCAAGCGGTGAAGGGCGACGACTGTGAGGACTCGCAGAGGTGCGGAGGAGGTGAGAGAGGTGGTGCGCGAAGGGCGGAGCGTGGAGTGGAGACGATGTAGCGAAGGTGAGGCGATGAACATGCAACAGAGGAGAAAAATAAAGAAAAGAAAGGAGACAGATGTCACGTGGAAAGTAGGAAAAGCAAGTGTTCTCTCCTGGTGTTCACCTTAGAGGAGAGGCAGGAACTCCTCGAAGATCAACTACTGGTGGTGGCGCAGATAAAGGTTCGAAAACCTCGGGATCACGCCTCGGAGGAGGTCTTCGCCTGCAAGGTGGTCGTTGTCACCGTCCCTTGTGACTTCTCAGCCCACGATCCTTCTATGATATGGAGGATATGGCAGATGGATTCGAAGGCTGGCGTCGATGGGTTTTAAAATAGAGGTGGGGACTAGGCATTACTTGGCGTGACCATAACGGCCGGTGAGGTGAAGGCTGGGGGCAGGCGCAACCGTTGAGGGGAGTAATGACAGCTGGGATGGCACACAAGAAGGAATGGGAGGGGGCAGGGTGGGTCACATGTTGAGCACGTGACCTGTTTGGAGAGAGAGAGAGACAAATAGAGGGGAGAAAAGAGAGAGAAAGGGGTGACATGTGGCACACCCAGGGGTTGCCATGTGTCATACAAAAATCAAAAATAAAAGAGAAAGAAAAATAAAAAAGAAATAGAAGGACACCTCATATCAAAAAAATTCTTTTACAAAAGTAGTTCGTTTCGACTGATCTACAACTTTCGTGAAGGAACTAAGAGCAAAAGAGGTTATATGTACAAAGTGGTATTTTTGGTAGTTCTCCATGTGTATAGAAAGCCAACTTTTTGGATTTTGTAATTTTTTATTGATTTATAAGAGGATAAAAATTCTATAAAATATGATAAAAAAGAGTCTTAATTACAATTAATATGTTTTCTTATATTTTTAATAGATAAGAAATAGGGAAATAAAATAAAAGTAGGAAACAATCGTATTTTGTACAGACTCACAAGGTCATTCGGACAAAGACAGTTTCTTTGATTTCAATCTTGACTTGGATTTGGATTTTTGTACCATTTTATAAAAATTTCATCAAAGAACATAAATGAAAAAGAAATAAAATAAAATAGTTTAATTATATACATAAAAACCCATGTCAAAAATCGCAAAAGATAAAATGTGCTTAACAAGCCCAAAACCCAACTTTCACATATGAGCTCCGAATTTTACGAAATTAGTTTTGTTATGAAGGTATTTGAAAATGGAGTACTTTAAAAGTGAGTAGACCAAAATCGGACACTGTGTGAAGAATATATGCACGTTTTAATTAGTACTGCTAATTGAATTGAATCATTCGAATTCGATTAGGATTCGTTCGATAAAAATTCGAAAAAAGTTTGATTCAATTTCAAATGAACTGAATTTGAATTTAACTTTTGGATTCGATTTCCAAATGAATCGAATCTGAATTCACTTGGATTCGTTCGATAACAATTCGATTCGATTCGATTCGACAAACACACATATGTGATATGGTATGAATAATTATATATATGTAAATAAATGTAACATATATTTTGTAAAATCCCCACACATGATACATAGCTTAATATAATAAACATAGCTTAATATAATAAATAAATTTTTTCATCATCTTATTCTAAACATCCCAATTTTGAGATGCCCATTGCATACACCATACCTCCTCTGTACTCCCTCAAATCCTCTCTCTCCCCTCGTCACTCATGAGAAAAAAATCCTAACATTTGCTTCTGCTCTCCAACGCCTCCAGCTCCAACCTCTCGCTCCTACTCACTCTCTCCAACATTGTAGGCTCCAGCCTCTCGCTCCTGCTCGTTCTCTCCAACACCGCCGGCTCCAGCCTCCCGCTCCTGCTCACTCTCTCCAACGTCGTCGACTCCAGTCTCCCACTCATGCTCGCTCCCACCACTGACAACACCACCCTCCCAGTAGCCAACCCCACCCCCAGATCCCGCTCTCCCCCGTCGTCAACAAGGACACCGGTTCTAGACTCACCAACGTCGCCAGCATCTCCCCATCACCCCCACAGCTACTGGTATTACCACACATTCCCCTTTTACCCTAAAATATTAAGATTTAGGTTCTATTCAAATAATTTATTTGATTCTAAAATACATCGTCTGTAAACAAACACATACTAAATTTTTAAAAACCATCCCGAGGTCATAGATTTCAAGTTTCTAACAATCTTTTCCTTAATCACACTCTTGATCCTCTCATCCATCGTAATATCCAGATCTTATGATAAGGACGACCAAGCATTTGAATACAAATAATATCTTAGAGACAACTATAGTATGAATAAATTTCATAGATTTTGAGCTTTGATTAAATGGCTAAATGTGCAAAAAATCATAGCTACAACTAAATTCCATTTCTCATCAAGATTACAAGGGACTAGGTTTTCAAGAAGGAGATATCAGCATGATCTTTAATAAGCTCAACTACGCCCCCATAAGATTGCATTGAAATGAGGTAAGAGTGTTACATATTAGAAAATTGAAGATCAAAGCTATACCAACTGAGTTCTCAGTCCGGTCTGTCGATTTTTATATACCTCAGATGTTGGATTCAACTCCATAAGTCAATTCACATCGACCTTTTATGGTTCTGATGGAATTTAGTGATTCTTTTTTTCTCAGATATCATGGAGATAGGTCACAATGGGAGGGAAGATAAGGAGGATTCTTTAGAGAAATGTGGAACACAATCTTCTGGTTATTATTTGGACATGTATATCTGTTAATCTATATCTTGTATTCCTATATTGGTATGGAATTTAAAATATAGTTTTGAGTATGTGTTTTCATTTTGTTTTTAGAAGTCTAATTCAAACATACCATCTTCTCAAGATAGTGTCCATGAGAGGGTTTGAGCATGATGATGATATTAATGAAAAAGTGGAAGAAGAGGGTGAAGAAATAAAAAAAAACATCTTTTTGAAGCCGGGGTTTTAACAACGGAGGCTAATTCTATCTCACTCGCTAGTCACGGAGTCCAATGCTTGCTATCTCACTCGCTAGTCACGATCTTCCGGAATCCCCTATGTTTGATTTCATTCCAATTCAAACACGAGATCTGAAGCGCCTATGAGAAATGTGGACTCTCTGCTGGCGACTTTTTATATACAAAGAGGTTGAGAAAGTCTGCGAATCCTGAGGAGGAGATCACGACATGGCTTTTTCACGAGCCAATCCTCTCTGTCCCTGGCTGCGGAGGAAAGTCTACGATTCCTGAAATAATTAATAAGATTGATAGAAAGAAAAGATCAATGGTTTTATGAATCATTTACCAAAGAGAATGAGAAAGTTGGTGGAGTGCCAGTTGAAAGGTGGAGATGCATTGATTGAATTTTCATCACATGCACAAAAAGAAAAGGATCAATGGTTTATCAAGATGTCAATAATTATTTTTTTTACAAATTCAATTCACTATAGGTGCAAAAAGTGCAAATGAGGATTGCAACAGACATACACGAACAACAAAAGTTAGGTACTTAAATGCAATTTCTATTATCTATTGAATTTTACCATTTATGTTAAAAGTTTTTTTATTTATCCCAATTATTTTTTTCGCAAATTAGTACCACAAAGTCTATTCAATTTTTTGAAACTTAAAATATTATTAATATAACTTTTTTATTATAAGTTATATTATTAAATAAAATTCCAATTCGATATAAAATGAATCGAATTTGAATATTCGAAATATCGAACGAATTGAATTTGAATTTAGATTATAAATTCGTTTAATATTCGATTCGAATTCGGATTCGAAAATATTATAATGAATTGAATCTGAATCTAAGTGGATTCGAATGTATTCGATTCGATTAGCACCCCTAGTTTTAATCTGTCTGATGTGAAATTATGTTTTGGATTTATTTGTCACTTATTTAAGTTAGTATTTTTTGTATTTTTTATGTATTCTTGTTAGTAATATATACACAATGGAAGTGGTTTTAGGTCAATTGGAGTTAGGATGAATTAATTAAAAATAAGGAAATTAGCAGCTTTTCAGGTTAATTTACACTTAGATTTTTGGTTCCTTATTTTATGCAATTATGCACGATGAAATGCGAATATTATTTATACATGTATGAATACTAATGATGCTATATTGATGATTAAATTAATATTAATTTTGGGGAATGGAGCCTAGTTGACCAATTTTAGCATGTTGAATCAAAGATTCATCGCTTACAAGAATGGGTTAATTTTTACAGTGATTCATTTGACAAGGAACCCATAAATATCACACCAGTTACTAATGACAACGGGAAAAACTCTGATCTTCCTCCCCTCGTTGTTTCACACAGAAAAATACCTACTAAGAAAGTTACCTTTAACTTTAGAAACCATGCGATTTCTGAAGAATCCTCGTTAAGTTCCTCATATGGTCCCGAAGTGGTACATCAGGTAAGTGCAATCAGTACAACTGTTATCAAAGGTCACTTACCTCTTGTTTACAATAGTTGGAGATCCTTTGTGTATGATTATTATTCTTCTGGGGATGACTCCGATGATGGTTGGACTTCTGCATCTCCTCCCTCTTCACCCCATTGCACACCTCCATACTATCTCCCACCACACTCCCACAAGAGGGTTCGTCACAAACCTCCTTGACCCCCTTGTACATCCGTCTCAAATCTACTCGGTCTCCCACTTATAATAACTTGATCATACTTAGGCTGACCTAAGACTAAGTATAAGGAGGGCTGATGTCATTGTACATACATCATTTCTATTCTTTCCTTCTCACCCTCGACCGCCCCATTTCTTTCTCTCTACCATGCTTAGGCCCTCAAAAGCCTAAGCATAGGGGGTGAGTCGACTTCCTTCTCTTTTCGCTCTACTATGCTTAGTACAAGCTATGTCTTCATTTCACTTTATGTCATGGGGACATAGCACAAGCTACGTATAGGGGTGTTGGGTGTGTATATATTTTATATACTTTATCCATAGCTTGTACTTTAATTGTTTTCACATCAAAAAATCGGTTATGGGTATAAGTTGTGTATATTATATTGTATAAAATTTCTTTTTTATTTATAATACATGTTTTCAAGGTTTTTTACAAAAAAATAGGGGGTATAAGAAGCATGTACACAAAAAAGAAAAAAAACTCTTTTAGTGATTATTCTGAATATCGGATTTAAAAATAACTAGCTACTTTTTACTGAGGGAACTACAGTCTCCCTTAGCAGATTGGGTGGTTAAAGGACAACATGTAAGGCACCATCCTGGATTAATAAGAGTAGCCATTTTACGGTCCGTACTTACACCCATACTAGCTGAAAGTAGATGCAAACTAGCCATATGGGCCAATCATTATGTCACTATCTAAAAAAAATCAAAAACCTTACTCAAAAGATAATAACTAACTTAAGATTCTACTCCCAACACTTTCACTATCATTCAAGACTTAATGAATAAAAGAAACTCCGATTTTTGAGGTCATTTGATTCATGGTTAAATGACCTTAGTGATTAGGGTTTGAGACATAATATTCCACACTTCCCTAAGTTTGAAAGATATGAGTGCTATATTGCACTCTTAATCCCTACCCTTAAAGAATATGATCAGCCCATCACATACACAACTGCCTGAAAGATGAGACGAGTTGAGATTTCACTTGAGGGACTAGAACTTGAGATTTGAGTCTAGACCTGATTTGATGCATTGGGATGGGATAAAGTTGATGAAAGCTTCATGAAACCCGAGTGTCAGCAACCTTAAGCTGGTATAAGAAAAGTTCTTGTACTAAATCTCTTGATATTGACCTATGTGCCAGGGTGTAATGAAACTAAATAATTTGGTTATCACTGTGCACCGACTTGGTAAAAGCAATGGGGCTAGACAAAAGAAAAAAAAAGAAAAATTGAAAGAAAAGCTCTCTCAAAGTCAAATACAAAGAGCTTACACCAAAGGTGAGTGCTCCCAACAATTTCAAATTGTCCACTTGGATCAAAGCTAATTAGACCAAATAAGTCGGGCTAGTAACTCAAAAATGCTCTACATCGTAAGCGATACAAGCCTGGTTGTAAGTATATTAGATACTTAAAGAAGATACATTCTGATGTACTCCCAGAAAAACAAGTACAGACGATTCAACAACTCTTGACGGACATACTAATCGGCACTAAAAATATCTGCGTTGAGTAATAAGGCACTCGAGAGGATCCCTATTCCAATGAGAGGGAGAGAAGAAATTACAAACCTAAGCCCTCCCTCAGTTGGCCTTCCATCTACGCTTTCAAGTATGACGAACTACTGAGACAGTAGATTGAATGTAATAATTGATTTATTCCTAGTGTTGAGAGTTAGTTCTTGAGGTAACTCTCTTGGATTAGGACTTTGGGTGACGTTTCGACTCGACTCTCATAATTGCAGTACACAATAAATGTCATGTCCTTAAGCTATATGTATACATAGAGTCTGAAAATTAGAGAAGTTGGATTCCTTTTGACTAGAGCTTGGTTCAACTTAGGATTTTAGGACCACTAGAACCAATTATTCTTAATGAGACACGTCTTGAATTCACACTTGACTAGTCAAGGATTCAACCTTCCAGCTCACTAAAAATTGCTTGGGGACAAGCAAAGATCTAAGTATAGGGGTGTGATGAATCCATGATTCATCTACTTTATATGGAAATTTATCATAATATCTTTAATAAATCACTAATTAAATCTTCTAAAATCAATTTATTAACATTCACTAACTGTGCTAAAATTAAGGTTAAAATATGTAATTAAATAACTTGTATTTTTGCCTTGATTGAACATATTATTTTATGTACAAATATTAATTATTTTAACCAAATTATTTCTTTATTAATTAACTAACTCAGCATAAAGAATTAAAACTAAAAAATTTAGAAAATCAGAAGAAAACACAGAAATTTGGCGTTATATATTTTGCACATATTTTATCCTTACTGATTTTATTTTACAATTTTATAACATATAAAAAATCCATAAATATTATATATATTGTATATAAATTAATACACTAACTAAAATCAAATTATCTATAGAGTACCTTCAAAAATACATTTTGTATAGATGACCTCTTTTGATTTTGGGCCCTTCATGAAAGTTGTAGATCGCGTCAAGATGAACAACTTTTATATTGACCACTTTTTAATTTGACTTAATTGTATTTTCCTTTTTATTTTTCTTTGAATTTTACTTTTTCGATTTTTTGGGCGTGACACGTGGCAGCTCCTGGAATCGCCACGTGCCACCCCTCTTTAATTAATTAATTAATTAATTTCATTTTATTTATTTTTTACTTCTATTTATTTAATCCTTAATTTTATTTAATTATTTAATAATATTATTTTTATTATTTATTTTATTTTTATTTAATTTATTTTTAATTATTTACTTTACCTTGTTTACCTTTTCTTTTTTCCTTTTTCTTTTCATTTCCCTCTTTTTTCCCTCTCACTTTCTCTCTCCTCTCTCCTCTCTGTCACATGCGCTGCACCTGACTTTTCCCCCTTCCTCTTGCACATGCCACGTACGTGCCATCTTCCTCCCCAGTCGGTCGTCCCTTCTCCTCTACTCTCCGGCAGTCGTTACCCACCTTGGCCTCTGTCGTTACGTGCAAAGGCCACTCGCCCCTCACCTCCCCGCACAACCATTACTCCTCCTCCTCCTTTAAATCCATCCTCTGTCGATTCACCCATCATCCACCATTAAGCAAAATTGAGGGGGAGAGAGAAAGATGGGAGAGGGTGGTGACAGCTCCCTTCATCGATGACGACCCCCTCTCTGCGGCATGATCCATGAGGTGATCCCTCTTGCCGCAACGAGCTCCAAGCTTGCTCTTCAAGCTTATTGGTCATGTGCCTCGAACACTTCGAAGCGATCATCGAAGAAGAGGCGTCTGCTCTCTCCATCTTCCAAGCGACTCCAACCCCCTCTTTTTCTTCGTTTTTCCTCTTCGTCTCTACCTTAGTCGCTTACCGCCTCGACCTTAGTCAATCACTTCCTCTGCCTTATTCGCTCACCACCTCGACGTATCTCATCTCCTCGCCTTCTCCTCCACCTAACTTTCGCACCACCTGCTCCTCGCGCAACCGGTGCGCCTCCCTACCCTCTCAACTCGACGTGCTCTGTCTCGCTGCCACGCTCAGCCACGACCGCTCGCCCTCGCGTTGCCTTCCACTGCCTCAAGGCACATCGACTGCCACCGACTCCATCGCCTCCTAATGCCCTAGGGTCTTGCACTCCAGGATCCCACTCGTGCCTGCAGTACCTCCGTACTTTCGTCGCCCATCGTATGCCCGTTTGTCTACCGCCATCACCAAGGAGCGAGCCTTGATGCGCTTCACCTTGGCTCCGCTCGCACCGATGCCCCTCCACCAACTTCTGCTCTATCGCTCACTCGTAGCACAACCATCATTGGATCAGACTTCTGGTCCTTGATCCAACAGCCCCGAAGGCCTCTATGTTTCGCCTCCCGAGCCTCCTCTCCACGCATTGAGGCTTGGGCCATTCGAACCTTCCTACCATCACCACCACATGGAGCATCGTGTCCCAAGCCTCAACCACCGCCCACACCGCAACCTTAGGGAGCTAAACCACGTGCAACCTGCCATGTGGAGGCTCAAACCCCAAGATTGAGCCTCCTCCTCTGAACCTTGTTGGGTACGTGCAATGCACATGCACTAGTGGGTAATTTGGGCTCTTCCCCCATCAGTTCAACAAATTACAGCCGGATCCCCATCACACCGGTCACGTGCCAAGCACATTTCCGCTCGGGAAAATTGCAAGGAGGCCCATGCGGGTTTTGTATTTTGTAGATAAGTTCTTTAGGGGCCTTTTTGAGAATACACTATTTATTTTTATTGCATTTCGACTTAATCTACAGGGACTCGTTTGAGGAGATTTGATTTGATTAATCCTCTCGTGATTATTGTTGATTGTTTTTGGAGGGATTTGACTTATTGTAGAGGCTCATTAAATGATAAATTCTTAGATTTAATTCTTGGTATTAGTGATAATTCTTGGAGGATTAAATCACAGGAAAATTGGGAATCAAATTATCATTGATCTCTTTATTTACATGATAGATTTGATGTGTTTCAAGATTGATTAAATGTTAGTTTCTAAGATTGGTCCTTAATCAGTCCGATTATTGGTATTCTTGCCCGCAACTTGGAGTTAATTTAGAAATATTTCTTGAACATCTCTTTTTTCAGATATGTGAAATTTCGAGGATTAATCGATCATCTTTTTATGGGATTAAAAATCAAAATCGTAGATCATATGCTCAATGTTTCATCCATTTACATTACATTTTTATCATTGCATTTCTTTTATTTTTCACTTTAATTTTTTACATAGAAATTAATATAGCAATTAATTAATTATTAAAAAGTGATTTATAACCACACAACTAGAAATGAACTGTTCCCTATGTTCAACCTTGGTACACTGACCAAGGTAAAAATATTCCACAATATTCAAGAATTATGGTTTTTGTTGATCCAATTTTTACCTCCTATACTATAATTATCGACTATTAAAGAGGAGGATTTCACATTCATGAACATACATCACAAGAATATGACTAGTCCACTGACTATCCCACTGACTTTAATAAAAATATTGAAAACAATAAAAAACTAGAAAATTAAACAAAAAAATGGAGAAAACTGAAATGGAATCATTTTGCAAAAGTCTGATATTAAAGCTTCCATTAATCAAGGCCATAGAATACATACCGGATCTTCAAAGATTTTCGAAGAGTCGATTATCACCTAAGAAGACAGGCAAGAAAAGATCAAGAACTGAATATTATTTAATCATTATGGACAGTTAAATGGTAAAGGCCCAAAAAAGTAAAAGCCGTAGAGTCAAACGGTTGACTAGGGTTACCTATGAAATTGAGAACACCAAGTTTACTCATGTTCGGATCGACGATGACTCCACCCTGAACATCCTCCCTAAGTCCTTGTTTGACTAACTCAAACTCGGACTGCTCAGAAAGACCAGAGTGATCGTTTAATTTCTTGAACGATCTACAAAAAGATCGAGAGGAATTATTTTTATCATCGTGAACTTCCAATGTGTCAAGCACACAGTGGACTTCATTGTCCTGGACATTGAACAACGATGAGAGTTGTCTGCGTCTCCCATTATTTTAGGAAAGTCATTCTTAGCCTCTGCTAGAGCAGTTATTGATTGTGAGACTCAAGACATAAGATTTCTGAACCAGAACCAAAACAACCCAATTCACGTGGACATACCCGACTTTGGGACAACCGAACATGAAACCGACAATAGTGACACAAAGAAGACCCATGAATCAAACACTTCACAAGAGAAGAACTCTCCATAGACTCCACACAACCCTCGGAGAGATGCATGAGGATCTGACTATCAAGGCAACCCAAGATGCCACCAAAGGGAATGAGCTTGACCTAGACACATCCAAGTCATTGAACCTGGATACAGTTATTTAAAACTTCCTTGATCATTACTTTGATCTGAAACCTGAGTTGACAAAGCCCAAATCAACTCAGAGTGGTATCATATACTTAGGACGTGCGCTAACCCTATAGGAGATATACAACATACATGGTGATTCATCTGATGAAGAACCAATGGCCAATAGTTCACATACTCAGTTTAGAAGGACCACATCCTCTAGTCTGGTTGCTAGTAGAGGGAAGAAGAACTCCGATCCTTCTCCTCTCCTTATTTTAGGTTCTAGTAAACTGACCAAGTACATCACCATATACATAAATTATTATGAGGATTCCTCCCTGGGTATTGTACACAGACCAATTTAATTAGAAACGACCATACAGATACATCTTTACGAGACTACTCATCATCCGAGGTCAGGTTGGTTGAACATGTGGGTAAGCAACAATAGAGAAAAATAAGTTGGAGAGCCTCCACCGAACACTATTATTCTTCTGAGGATGACTCCGGCGATGGCTGGGAATCTTCTTCTTCGCATCCTTCACATCATTATTCCCTCCCGCCACATGCCCACAAGAAGCTTTGTCGAAAATCTCCTTGAACTCTGTACATTCTCTCTCGATCCCATCGGTTCCCTCTATACTTCTTTTATACTTAGGAAAAAGCCTAAGTAGATGGGGGGATCGATGCCCAAACTTTTTATATCCACCTTCACTCCTCTTGCCCTCAACTGCCCCATTTTTTGTTCTCTTCTATACTTACGTTGACCAAGAGCTAAGTATAAGGGGCGACCGACTTCTACCTATCTTCTTCATCTTTTGTATCATTTTATACTTAGCATACACTAGGTATAGGGAGGGGAGAGTTGCATTGTGTACATATTCTATATTACATTGTACTATATGGTATCGTATCTGTATATAAAACAAACATGAGGTGTGTGTAACTTTTGTAAAACTTATAAATTGTGTAAATAGGCATAATACTTGTAGAAATGTATAATGTGCGTATAATCATGTTAAAAATCGTATTTTTTTAAAAAAAGAGAACGAAAAAAAGTGTTTGCACTTTATGCACCTGCCCTTCATTCGGCATTCACGCATCTGCATTGGTGAAAGATCTGGGTTCAGAATTGAGTTGTGGATAATAAGTGACAGTGGTCTTAACCTTAGCCTTAATCCACTTAATTTTCAGAGAAACTTCACCAAGAAATAGGATTTTAGAAGCTTTAGATCTTGGACTTAATTGTCCAAGTTCTGCATGACAGTGTTCAGACTTCGACTCTTAGTGTCTAACTAGGTCGCCTCATTCTAGGTACGACTCTTGAATAGGGAATTAATCTGTACTCTAGAACTATACACTTAGCTCAACTCAAATGGGGTGTTGAAAGATCGTGTAAGTCTTTTTCTGGTAGCGTGTACATCTAACAAACGGAGTACGTATTGAAATAAATCTTCGGATGAGGAATGGATTGCTAGCACAAATTTTCTTATACCCCAAAACATGGGCGGAACAAAAGATTCTATATTCGTCGAGGCATAAAAAGATCCATGCAGAGCAACCAAAAATCCATACCAAAAGAAGCCAACTACCAAATAAATATTTGACCACAATAGTCCAAGCTTTAGTCAGCCTGCATATCTTAGTGAAGATTTGGTTACATTTGTCAAGATTCACATGAGAGGTGACTACACCAGTCACCCTCTAGTTCTTATCTCATTCTTCTAGAAAAGTTCTTCCACTGTATTCATTGTGAACTAGCACGTACTTGAACTTAGAAGGAAATGTCCGACACCTTGAGGACGAGTTATTGGAGGAGAGGTTTGTGCGGTAGTCTGATATTTCGGATGGAGAGTGCTAACATAATTCACATACATGAGACAGTTGTTCAATGTTCATGAGGTATGCTTTGGGAGAAGGATTGATCTAAGATGACTTCTAAGCTGAAATTGTTACAATGATGTATAGAACATGGAGACGGTTGATTTTGAAACCCTAATTCTCACAGGAGTTCCGCCAAACTATTAATCCAAAGGTCAGGTCTTGCTCCATTTTTATTTTTTGATCTTGATCTGGGTATGGAACCCAATCTCATTTCACCTCTTCATTTTTAGTTTCTTGGAGACGAGCAATGTTTAAGTTTAGGGGGTTGATAAATATGTGATTCATAACTCTAGTTAGCTTAAAATAGAGTTTCGTCCAGAGAAATTAAATGCATTCATATGTTAATATCATAAAATTAACATTCAAACACTTGTAAATAATTTGCATATTCTGCATTCCTATTCATCTGCATATTCTCACCTAACTTCACATATTTTTATGTAATCCATTCTATCTTCAATCAAAGAAAAAATCTTAAAAAATACTAACTTGTACATATTTGAACTAAACTCAAACCCTAATTTCAGGACAAAAAATCGCTTACGCTGATATTTTTCTCATACAGTATCCAAATGAATTCTACTCACTATTGAATTAATATACATTCAAATACCTACAAATCAAGACCAAATTCAAAAGAATTGGAATTCGTTTAAAATTGAGTTTTGGGACTAGTTGTGCATTGTACATTATACTAATTTTGACATGTCATTTCAAATGCATATTTTACTCATTTCGATTTATTTCTTTTTCATCTCTTATTTATAAAACCCATAAAAGTCTAAAAATACAAAAAAAACACCAAAACTATTCACTTCTTCTTCAGAAACCTAAAATCTTTAGATTATTTAAATAATAATTCTAGAACCTCATATTAATTCCCTGAGTTCAACCGTGGGACTTACCCTTGTAAAATAAATAATTCAACTGCATTGAGGATTAATTTTCCATATTAATCTCCCGACGTGGTCATTTTTACGATTTCTAGATTGCCCGGCTACAATTTCAACTTAATTGTCATTAATTAAAAAGGCAATTCCAGAGCATCCTTAGATAGTTAAATTCGTATTTTTGGATGTAAGTATTTTGTTCTTAACACTAAGGATAACCTTGACATGTTTGAACCAAAGATTGAATATGTATTCTTCTTAAAATACTCTTCATAGAGACTAAGACTTTTGTGGAATCAGTCAGTGTCTCATTTGATGAAAATTTAAGCAAGTCCACTCAACTACAAGGACTGGAAACAAGGAAGAGTGATCTTTCAAGTATACTAGAGAAAGAGAATCTCATGGTCTGCCTAAGAATTTTAGCTCTAGGGATCATCCCAAGGAGTTATTGATTGGGATATATTGAGAGGAATTCAAACAATATTGCACTTTAATATTTTTCAAAGTTAGCCTTTGTATGCCTCAATAAGCTAATATCCCTAGATGAAGCATACAATGATGAATTTTTGGTAATGGTAATGTAGGAAGAACTAGTCCACTTTTAAAGGAATCGTGTATGGGATATTATACCCATATTTCAGGATCACACAATTATTGGAACCATGTGGATTTTTAAGAAGTAGTTGGATGACTATGATAATGTTGTCAGGAACAAAGTAAAATTTGTTGCACAAGGATGCACTCAATTTGAAGGCATCGATTTTGAGGTAACTCATGAAGATGTTGTTAGGATTGATCCAGATAAAATGCCACTGGAGCTTTGCATGTGATAAAGGAATCAAGCTATATCAGATGGATATGAGCAGTTCGTTTCTTAATGGCTACATCAAAGAAGAAGCTTACGTCAAGTAACCCCCGCCCTCCACCTCAATTTTGAAGACTCGACCAAACCCTATCATGTCTTAAACTTAGAAAAATGCTTTATGGCCTTAAGCGAACTCCTAGAGCATGATATGATGGACTTATAGGCTTCGTCATCACCCCAGGTTTTAATGTTGGAAAAGTATATTACACCTTGTTTATTAAAAGAGAAGTCTTATTTATTATTTATTCAAATTTATGCTGATGATAGTGTATTTGCTTCTACTAATGCATCTTTATGCAAATATTTTGTTAAAACTATGTATATATAGTTTGAAATGAGCATGATGGGAAAGGTAAAGCTTTTTCTCAGTGTTCAAATCAGTCAAGCATATAAAGGAATCTTCTTCTCATAGCAGAAATGCACGAAAAAGATTCAAGGTGGACAAATGCAAAAGAAATGCCTACACTTATAGCTTTCCCATACGAGGAAGGAAAGCCACTGACAAAAGATGTACATGTTTATGATTGGTTCTTTACTTTATCTAACTACGAGTCAACCCAATATACTCTTTAGCACTTGTTTAGAAACCTTTTTTATCTAATACAAATGAAAGTCACCTTTATGTTTTTAAAATAATATTTTATTATTTAGTTTTTACTCAATATTTAGGTTTATTTTACCCTAAGATGCACAATATGGATTTATTTGCATATAGCAACGCATATTATATTAGTAGTCATACCAGATAGAAGAGGTACTAGTGGCACCTGTCAATTCACGGGGAATGCCTTAGTACCTTGATTTCCTAAAAAGTAAAATTATGTGGTTCTTTTAACCAATGAAGAGGAGTATATTGCAATCACTTTAGCTTATTCCCAGTTTTTTAGATGAATAATACTCTTTCTATTTTTTATATGACTTTCAACCATAATCATATTCTCTGTGACAACACTGTCAATTAATCTGACCAGGAATTCAATCAATCACTATGGGATCGAACATATTGATGTTAGGCCCTAGTTCCTCTGTGAAAATGTCTAAAATGGGAGATCTCAATGGAATTTGTTTCAACAGGCAAGCAACTTGCATATATTTTTACTAATTCTTTAACATCCCCTCAGTCTGAGAAATATAGAAGAGATTTAGGTTTGTAACTTTTGGGAGACATTTGCTGAAATGCTTTGTTATTTAGAGTCTCTTAAAGAATGAACTATTGACTAATCAACAGTTCCAATTAATCACTCAAAAGATGTTCATTCAATTGTACTGGACCGATCAATCAACTGCACTGAACTAATCAATCAATTATGGACTCTGCTTTTAAAATTTTGAAAGTGGCAACATTTTTTTATTTTTGAGTAGACACATCAACAGACACACGATCTTGCCTATTTCGTGCACAACCTGTCATGAAACACATTTTTTGACAAATATCTATCAAATC
Organism: Ottelia alismoides; assembly: GCA_037367405.1. Lineage (NCBI taxonomy): Eukaryota > Viridiplantae > Streptophyta > Magnoliopsida > Alismatales > Hydrocharitaceae > Ottelia > Ottelia alismoides. The sequence goes on from JAZKJV010000394.1 coordinate 519,750, forward strand.
CTCTTTATCTCTTGCATGCCCATTCAGTTCTAATCCCTAGACAATTATCTCATATGAAGACCCCACATCATCCTTTATCTCAAAAACTCACCAGAAAACCCAAAACCCCAACCTATTGCCTCAGTCTAATCGATCAAGTCCTCTAATCTAATCAACCAAGTGATGATCTATCGACATAGTCCATGTTATGGATCAACGATTGTGTCTAGGTATGTTTCTTTTGTTTCTTTTCCGTTCTTTTTAAGGACTAAGCGACTTATCATGTTTGATTTTCCTATTTTGTACTATTGGATCCCGACTAAACCTATCCATATGGCACCCAAGTAGGGATGCAAACAGAAGGATACAAATACGGATATAGGTATTACCATATCCTTATCCGTTTCAAAATATGGACACGGATACGGAAACAGATTTTATACGGATATCGAAAATTGAATACCATATCCTTAAATACAGATATAGATTTAGAATCGGATAATCATGATTCGGATACGGATATTTAAGAAACGGATACGGATTATCCTATAAATATTAAGTGCATCCTCATACTTTTAATTAGAAATGATATCTTTATGAAATTGTAATTGATGGATTACTAATCCTAAATTCATAAACTTACAATGTTACATAATAAATAAGAAACTGTCTCAGACTGAAAATATATTTTGTAAAAGATGGGGATTCGGGAGAGAAACATAAACAACGCATGTCGTTTCGTATTCCAATTAAATATAGTAAATATGAAATGGAAACACGTGGCATGTTGGGCATTGGATTTAGATCTGGACGGTTATGTCTTTTATATAAAATTTTACATATATGACCATCAGGATATCTATATTAGCACATAGATGTACATGCCATAAGTGATCAGATAATATGGATATCCATATCCGTATCTGCAAAAAATTTATACATCCGTATCCGTATCCGTATCCAAAAAAATCTATAATGATATATGTATCCAAATCCGTTTCCACAAGAATTTAAAACTAGTATCTGTATCCGTATCCGCTAAAATCTGAAAATGTATATTCGTATCCGCTTAAAAGGGATACGGTAGAGGACGGATACGGATATATCCGCATCCGGTTGCATCCCTACACCCAAGGGTTGCGATTATTGTCAAACCTCTAAAGTGGTATGTAAAACTCAGCCTCTCATGATAGAATTCTTTACTTCTCGAGTCTCCAACTTCCAATTTGTCGACCTATCCATTGACTGATATACCAAGGCCATTTCTTCTCCTATTCTGACCTCTTTTAGTAGAATGGAATGTATTGCTTCTTCAACTTGACTTTTTACCTAGGGCTTTAAGGATATTTGGTTGACTCGATTTTACCCATCATCATCTTCAAGTTCTACACGAGCCTCTTAAACATCACTTACTCTTCCATTGGCTATCAACACCATATCACCCTCTACAACCATACCTTGTTGTGGATGCTTTGGTGACTCATTACATTTTTTGTTGTGCCAATGAGGGCCCAAACATTTGTACATGTTGACTTTTGTTTCTCGTAATATTGTCGCGAAGGGTTCCTTACTCTGTGATGACCCGCAAATTTGCCTCTTTAATAATGTCGTATTATCGTAGTACAAGAGGCAAATTTGGATCATGCAAAAACCACACCTTCGAATATGTGGAAGTTATTTTACTTGGCAAGTATACCAAGGTCAAACACAGGGACACGAGCCTCTTCGTCTATTTATCAAATTTTATTGTTTCATTAAGGTGTGATTATTTTCTTGCTTTAGGTCTTCATGTAGATGCAATATGCAATGCAAATAAAATAATACAAGGAATGATGCATGTAATTTTTATTCGATTTTTAGATGCGATTAAATGAGATGAAATATGCATGATGAAATGCACATGCAAGCATGCTAAGAGAATGTTCTACAAATATGCCCTACAACTTAAAATAATTGAGCAACAAAATGAAGATCGATTTCAACAATAAGTGGAGCAACAAAAATTGAGGTCAAGCATATGTTAATAGCAAATATTTATAGAGCAGAAGAGACTATAGATCATCTAAAATTTATCATACTCAATTTAGTCTCAAATCATAAAATAAACAATGCCAATAAAAGGACAATGAAATAAGATTCAAAATGACACTGAAATCAATGAAAACAGAATCCATATGCTCAAGATATGTTAAAAATAATGCAGGGGCATGGATGTAGTAAAATTGCATAAAAATAAAGGATAAATAATCACAAATAGGCTCAAGGAGGGACCTATTAGTAATTTCTAAAAACTGGAGGGGTCCTTGCGTAATTTCATGTTTGCATAGAGGGGCCTTTCTACAAATAATACAATCCGTTAGGGCCTTGTTGTAATTTGTCCAAGCATGCATGTGAGGCACACGCTCCTGGACTTGAATGTAATTGGGAGGTCTCTGCAAATAACCCAACCCACGCGCTGGGCACGTGGGGCTAGGCTCGATGGCTGTTGCAAACTTGGATGGAGGTTCATGGCCACGTGGTAGGCGCTAATGCCTCAAGTAATGGCTCGGTGATCCCGAGGTTGGAGCTTCGCGTAGGGTGGAATGGCTCGATCTGGGCCGTTGGATGGCCGTCGAGAGGCACCATCCAATTGTGCATGTGCTTCTCCTCCGTCGTGAAGGTGGCAACACAAACGAGACTCCGACGAGCTTGCTTGAGCGCCACCTAGCTCCTCCGTGCACGTGAAGGATCTGGAGACCTCCGTAGCCACTTGGCAAAGGGGGCTGACCAGAGGCGAAGCTGTGAGGGTAGCTGAAGGGTGCTGTCGACGAAACGTCACCGGAGGGGGAGTTGTAGACCAGAGAGGAGGTGTGGGCTCTGACCATTGAATTTCCTGCGATGTTAGTATAGCCGAAGAAGTGGACATGAAGTGTGTGAGGTTTGTGAGTTGAGTGGAGGTACAACGAAGGCGGAGGGAGTGGGGGACCTGGGCTTCATCTTTGGCGGTGCAGAGATGAAATGGGCAAGGTGGTCGGGGCTCTGGAGAAGGGAAGGTGGTGTGCGAAGGGTGATGCGAGGATGATGAACGAGCGGCAGAGCTTGGGGGATGGTCAGACGAAGGTGATAGGTGTTTCATGGATCGGGAAAATAAAGATAAAACCAAGAAACGGAGTACTTGATCAGAGGGGAAGGTGGGCGAAGATGGCTTGGGCTGAGGTCCTGGGCGGTCCTTGTGCTTGTCGCACGACTCGCTAAGCCAATTGCGAGGTTCTCAATGGTGGCAGAGCTGCCGTAGCACAACCATGGCGGCTGTGGGTTGACACTGGGGCAGAGGTCATCATGGCCTCGACTAATCGCCCCTCTGCTATCACCAGAGGGGCGAGTGAAGCTAGGCCTTTACCCGTGGAATGGTGGAGGAGGAGTGGAGGTGGCAGAGGATATTGATTTATAGGAGGAGGTGGGAAGTTTCAAGTGATGATGGTGAGGTTTTTACAATGGTCGCCCGAGGAAGGCGGGGTGGTGACGAGGGTCATTGAAGGTCGCACGAAGAAGGTGGAGCATATGGCTACGTGGAGGTGGCGTTATGTTGTGTATAGGCGGAGAGGAGCAGTGACTAAAAATAGAAGGGGTGAAGTGGGCGCGTGAGGTGCAACGGGTGAAGGTGAGGTGTGCTGGAGGTAGGGGATGAAGCAGGGATTGTTGGATCTCGTGATCCAACGGTCCTGATTGGAGCGCAGATGGAGGGCCTGATCAGATCAGAGGATCTGATCCAACGACTGGAGAGTGGGAGCCAAAGTATGTCTGGGATGGAAAGGGGGAAGATCTGAAGGCTGAGATTGAATGGGTGGCATGGAGCGATAATAGGTGTTGGATGATGGGGCATCCAAGGGCTCAGGGTGAGGAGGAAGGGAGTGGCTGAGATCAGATCTCATAGAAGATCTGATGACTGACAGCAAAGCGGAGAGGAACAACTGCAATGGAGGCTTCAAGAAGCAGATCTAACAACCAGGGGGAAGGCCGGGTGGTAGGAGAGGAAGCGACCGCATGGCAGCTCCAGAGAGCGCCACGTGGGCGCTCCAGAAAATTTAATAGATAAGAAAATAAAGACAAATCAAGAAGAAATAATTGGAGGCATAATTAGAAAAAGGACAAAACATGAAAGTTGTAAACCTCGATGAGATCTACAAGTTTCATGTTGAACAAAAAGTCAAAGAAGTCATTTATACAAAGGTGAATTTTGAGGGTATTTTTAATGGATAAAAACACAGTTTTTGAGATTTTGATATTTTTTGTGTTTTTAATTCTTTTAAAAGCCAAAACAAATATAAATAACAATTAACCTAAATTTTAGGGATTTTAATAAAATATAAAAACAGATAAAAAGGGTTAGTAATTAAAGTACCATAATTAAAGTTAGATATAATACAGAAATAGGTCAATTATACACAAGATTATCTACAATATAATACCAGTTAATATTAATGAATTATTAGTGGTTTTTATTGAATTGTTTAAGATTGCGGATTAATATGTAGATTTTAGCATGATGAATCTCAGATTAATCATACCCCTATACTTAAACTATGCCCGTCCTCGAGCATCTAAAGAATGAAGGAGTCAGATTAATTTCTGACAGTGCATGTGGATTTTCAAGGCTCAATTCGTCAAAGACCCTCAATTTGAATGATCCTAAAATTCTGGGCTCAACAATGCTCTAGTCAAAAGGAATCCAACTTCTCTAATTATCAGACTCTCTATTTGTACATAAAATATAAAGATATTAAAATAAGAATATTGCAATCATGAGAGTTGAGTCGAGACATTACCCGAAGTTCCAGTCCATGAGACTCTCCTCTAGACCCGATCCTTAACTCTAGGGAATAAGTTGGTTCTTGCTTCAGTCAACCGTCTCATTAGTTTTTCAGACTTGAAAGTGTGGATGGACAACCAGACGATGGGAGGAATAGGATTGTGTCTATTTCTCTCTCCCTCACCTTGGAACAAGGGGCCTCTTAAGTGCCTTATTACTCAACACATATGGATTTTTATTTGTTGATCAATGTGTCCGTTAAAAGAGCTTGGAGTCGTCTGCTCTTGTTTTTCTGGGAGTACACCGGGGTGTGTCTCTTTTGAGTATCAAAGATACCTTCGACACCCAGACTTGTATCACTATACGATGTAGATCCCTTTTTGGTGCTAGCCTGACTCCTTGGTCCTAATTGCATTTGGTCCAAGTGGACACTTTGAAATGGTTGGGAGCGCTCGCCTTTGGTGGAAGCTCTTTGTATGTGACTTGTAATGATCGAGCTTTTCTTTGAACATTTCTTTCTTTTCTTTTCCTTTTTTGGCTAGCTCCACTGCTTTTACAAAAAGTTGGCGGACACTGATCAACTATTTTAAGTTTCATCACACCTTGGCACATAGGTTAATATCAAACGATAACACGCAGACTTGTTCACACACTAGCTAGGGTTTTGCTGACACTCAGGTTTCTTGAATCCTTTATTAACTTTATCCCATCCTCGAGCATCATTAGATTGGCTATAGACTAAAATCTTCATTCCTAGTTTCTCAAGTGACAACTCAACTCATCTCATCAATTATGCAATTGTGAAAGTGAAGTGTTAATCATGCCCTTTAGAAGGTAGAGATAAAGAGTGCAATATAGCGCTCAAATCTTTCAACTAGGGAAGTGTGGATATTTAAGTTCAAAACCCTAATGACTAAGGCTGGATAACTCAGACTCTCAAGATCTCAGAAATCAATTGTCCTCAAAATCCTTAATTGAGTGATAGCCGCTCCAGAAAATTCAATAAATACGAAAATAAAGAAAAATCAAGAAGAAATAAGGCATAATTAGCAAAAAGATCGATGAGATCTACAAGTTTCATGTCGAACAAAAAGTCAAACGAAGTCATTTGTACAAAGGTGAATATTTGGGAGTATTTTTAATGGGTAAAAACACTGTTTTTGTTATTTTGATTTTTTTGTATTTTCAATTCTTTAAAAATTCAAAACAAATATAAACAATAATGAACCTAAATTTTAGGGATTTTAATAAAATATAAACACGGAGAAAAAGGGTTAGTAATTAAAGTACCATAATTAGATTTAGATATAGTACACAAAATTGATTAATTATACACAAGATTATCTATAATATAATACAAGTTAATATTAATGAATTATTAGTGGTTTTTATTGAATTGTTTAAGCTTGGGGATTAATATGTAGATTTTAACATGATGAATCTGAGATTCATCACTCTGCATGCCCTTGTCGTAAGTCACCATCTGATTGTCTTGTATTTCTATCCCATTCTTAGTTTCCTAAACAGAGTCTTTTATTTGAATTATAAACAAGACCATGAATCTCTCACATGTTAATAACGACATTCCTGTCTCGATTTACATCTTTGGGAACCGTCACCCACTCAACTGGTGTTATTATCTTTTGTCAATTTTTATGCATGCTCCCTCGCACCACCTCTCTTCAGAGATTCTCATTCTCCACTTCCTCTGCCACTTCAACATTCCCAAACCATAAGAACCTTGCAAAATCCCCAGGGTTGAACCATTCAACATTAAAGTAGTGAGATTTAGTCATGACATTGGTGATAACACTCTAGATCCACCTCCTACTACTGAGCCTAACCCTTTTCTCTCTACTCATGCCCCTTACTTATAAGGCTACATTCCTCATCCCGTATGTCCTAGCCCTTCCTACCATGACTAGACTCGAGCATACCAAGGATACCATCTTAAACCAGCTAAGACATTTGGCCAGTAGGGAGATGATAGACACAATCTCCCTCCTCTTCAAAAACACTCAGGAGAACTCATAGATATTAATGATCCACAACATCATCATGGTCAATGGGTAATGAATACTTGAAGTTCATCAACATAGAAGTAAAAACACTCTACAAACTCTCACTTGAAGGCGAGAAGAATAAACCTTTTCCCTCTTCCTCAGGAATACCTAGGCAATTTCCTCCTCAAGAGCCCTCCTAGTCCTTGAAAACTACCTACTTCAGGTGCCCATCTTTTTCCCAAGGTAAAAGGATTCTGATAGAGCACGCATAATAAGAAGTGGAAGAAGAATAAGAAAGAGAAGAAGAAGAAATTACCTTTGACTCTAGCTCTGCTAGTTATAACAACCACAATGATGCTACTAGACATTGAGTTACAAAAGGCAACAAGAGACATTGTCGTCACTTCTCTCCTTATGATGCCAACTATAGTGATTACAATCCTCATCGTGATCTTGATAAGTTTTGTATTCTTTTTTAGTATCTCTCTAGTTTGTCCGTTGCCTTTTGTTTCCTCTCCTATTGTAGTACTGGAACTTGACTTGAGCACATAAACATTCTGTATTAGTTCCTTAAATATATTATTCCGCACATGTTTAATCTCTCGTATTTTCTATTTTCCTCGCTTTTTTATTATAAAAGGGGAGAATTAATTATTTGAAAGGATTTAACTTGAATTAGAAGGAATGAAACTCTTAATTTGCTTAACTCTTTTAAACGAAATCCCTTATTTCTTTATGGGGAGTTTTTTTCTAGAAAGTTAAATTGAGCTAAATCTTATTTGATGCAACTTCTTTTCAAAAACTCTTTAAATGTCTTGTCATAGTTAAAAAGGAGGAGAATGTTAATTCTTTGTATCCTCATTAGATTTGTGATTATTCTTTTATTAATTTGATTTTAATAATGACACACACTTACCACAAGTTGATCACATAGTAGATCTAGTTGATTTGCATGATTATATGTTGTTTTTAGGATAACAAGGCCTCAAAAGATCAAAGCTATATGCAAGAGTTTTCTTTATCATTGTTGTAACTTGGTTTGTAATATCAACATAAACGTATGTATGCTTGAATAACACACACACACACACACACACACACACTACTTTCCTTATCAGAACAACCTTCTGTTAGATCAAATCTCTTGATCGACCTCTGATCGATCAACTTACAATTCATGATTGTCCAATTCCTGATCACCATTGTTATAGTTTTGTTCAGACATTTTCTACTTTGCCTCATGTTTCTATTGATTGACCACTTCATGATAGACCAACTTACATCATTTATTTGTCGTCATTCAAATGTAAATACAACAGCTACATAACAACTACTTTGATCGATCAACCATGATGACCGGACTGATCAAATTCATCCCGATCAATCATGTTTAGCCTGATCAATCAATAGAACAATATCTTATTGATTTCTTCCCATATTTTATAGCTACTTTTTCAAAGGCTTGGCTATAGACCAATTTTGAAAAGCACTCAACTTGAAGCAAAGACTTCTAAGCTCTCCTCTCTCCTCTCTCTCATCTCTCTCGCTATTATTCATTGTTCATAGCTTTGAGAGAATTATTATTACAAGATCTATTTTAATTCGTTTAATATTTTCAATCCAACATCGATTGCCTCTAAGCTTCCAAGCTTCTTTTCGACTAGTCAGCGACATATTTTTCAATAGGTGACAACACTATTAGTGATATTTTTCTTCTTGTATTATTCCAGTCACCTATGCTAGTATGAATTATTTTATACTGGCTCTTTCCATGTAACTCTTTTTGCAGGGAGTCTAATTGTTCCATCCAAAATTACATGTGCTTGGTGTTACATTAAAGAGGGTATGCAACATCTAACCAATCCTCGATGGTATCTAGATGTTTGATATGCCGACGAAGACTTTCGTGTTCGATCCAGAGCAAGTACTTCATTGTTTGATCCAAGAGCTTTGTAAATAATTGTTATAAGCGTAAATAACTCCTATAGTAGAGCAATTGATTGGTACAACTAATCGAGAATCTTGAGTCATGGATTTAGGTTGTGGTTGGTTTTCACCTAATTGGATTTATCCACTAACATCTACGCATATTGTGGATTAAATCTCTCGTTCGATTTTTATGCGTATACGTAACATCCATGGATTATTTTAACAATCATAATTAATCAGATACTACCATTCACTCCCAGTTAGTGTTCTAATCCTACATACACTCTACAAAAACAATGAAAAATCTCCAAAATGAAAAAAAACAAAGAGTTAAGGGAGTCACATAGTTGAATCAAGAGTGCAAGTCAGTGAGAATCCCATGGATGTTGCTCCCCCCACAGCCAATTCGCCTGCAGCTAAAGACTCGCATTTTTCTTTTAGTGGTTAAATTATGGAATCTTGTACACAAAGAAATGACTTCATGTCAACTCGGATCCATGATACTCAACAACCATCTAATAAACACCATATTCACATCAGGAAAACCAATTCAATATATATTTTAATGCATGAATATAAGCAAAGCAAGTAAAGTAAAGTAAAAAAAAGAACTGCATGAATTTCCATTTCCATTTACATCTACATAAGCATGTGATATATAAAAAGAATTACCAATGTCCACATTTCCATTTACATCTACATAAGCATGTGATATATAAAAGAAGTACCAATGTCCACAAAATGTACACAACCTGTAACCGACCATTACAAGATTGTCTCTCAAAAGATACAAATAAGAGGAATTAGTAACAACTAATCGAAAACTACCACCATATATGGCACACCTGAGTCCAATAAGCTCCTCAATAACATAATTGCTAACTGCTGTGGTGGTGGCTCTAAAGAAACTGTTGGACACACTGAAGAGGACTATGTTATGAGCAATTTCTCAATACAGATTTATTCAATTCAGATGGTAAAACGATAATAGTAACTGGAAAGAAGTAACTAACGATGGTAATCACAATAATTGAAGTTAAAACTAAGAGGACAAACTAAAGAAAGTACACAAGAAACACAAACACTATCACTAGAGAACTGTACCAGTGAACTCCAACACTTAGGTTATTATATCTCTTTGAGGTTATAATTATCATTGTTATTACTGCCCAATATTTCTATTAGTGAAGTAAATAATCTATGATCTTGAACACGAGGGCCTCACAGTATGACCCTAAGATATAAAGACTCAGGGTTAGGGTGCCTCTGTAGGCAAGCAATGAAGTAGATGCATCCTAACAAAGTTCCCAACACTTTCCTTTACTAACCTTACAAGTACATTCGACTTCACCATTTTGATGTTCAGGTAAGTTCACTTGATTCCAAATATAAACATTACGCAGATATATCAACATAATTCAAAGGTAGCTAATTTTCATGTAACACATCACAATTAAAGTATACTTAACTGAAGTAACTTGAGGTAAACACTACACGTCGCTAAAAGTCCTCAACGATAGGTGTTCGGTCAATCAATGAGAGGTGTCTAATGTCCGATCTTGGAGGAGCATGCATTGTCCGACATGTCGGACCCGGCAATCGCTGTATTGACCCTCTCTCGGCTCTCGACACCTCACCAATCAAATTAGGACAACAATCAACCCAAAACGTACGATAAATTCAACGCAAATATGTGAGTCAATTTTTTTTATTTTAACTCTACAAAATATATGTGTATAATGTATAAGTATGTAGAGTGCCGAACCGTAGAGAGCAATGGGGGTAGGGTAATTATTGTCAATTAATGAAATAAACAATAATTATTTTTGTATTTTTTGGTTTTTTATTTTTGTGGATTTTTAATTTTATTTAATGTTTATGGATTTTTATGTTATAATTTTATATTTTATATTTTATATTTTTTCTTTTTAATTTTGCAACTTTTAAATTTCTACGTGTTTTAAGATATTAATATGTATAATTACATATATATACTAATAATATGTATATTATAAATAAAATATATAGGATACATACTAAATAAATATATAAAATTATAGGAAATATATAAAAGAACAATCATTTTTATTTTTAAAGGTTTTAAATATATACTATGTATTGTAATTAGTAATAATTACAACATGTATATAAGTAATATAATATGTATATAGTATATATGGGGTACTATATGTTTAATTATAGCTATATATAGTCAAAATTTATAAAATAAAATGTTTTTGTATTTTTTAACATTTTCTCTATTTTTGTGATTTTTTTTATAATTTTTGCTAATTTTAAGGATTTTTAACGTATTTAAAATGCCAAAATACTAAATATAATAAATAGGCAAATTGTTTTGCGTTCTAAAAATAGATAGATAGCCCAAAAATTCCTAAAACTATTTTAATATATACTATATAATGTGAATAAAAATAAGAAACATAAACTTTTTTATATTTTTGTAGAATTTTTATTGCTTTTTATAGAGTTTTCAGGTTTTTAAATTTTTAATCTTTTCCTCTTATATTTTTTGTGTATTTTGGTCCGGAGGTCTAGTATATAGTTATAAATACTATATGGTTTTGGATTAAGAGATTTTCTATTTTTTTGTATTTTTCTATGCAAACATAGGATAAATACTCCTAATATATTTTAATAAATGGAAAATGTAGTGCATGAGCATTTGTTAAGGCATCTACAATAATTTCCCAAAAACTAGTAAAGCACGGGAGATATTTAATAAAAACAGAAAAGCAAATAAATAATTATAAGCCCAAAAGGGATATTTTTGCAATTAAAAATAAATACAAGGCTCAAAGTGCAAAATACCCAAAAGTATTACAATAATATTACAATGTTATGGACTAAAAACTAATACAAGAAGCTGAGAGGTCTTCCGTGCAATTTTCCTACCTCACGTGGATCGCCATGTGAGGTGAGCTGGCGCGGACATGCTTGCATTTTCAAAGAAATCCAAGGGTCGTTGTATATGTTTAGAAAACATTTTAAATATCACTTAATACTTACATGACTTGGAAAAAAATACAAAAAAATGACGAGGGTTACTTATAAATTTACCCAATCAAGGCATGGATCGGGCGCTTCTCCTTGCACCACATGGTCAATCGTGCGACCCCAATCACATACCTCTTCGCCTTTAATCCAAGGGTAGAGAAAGAATCTGGCCTCGAGGCTCAAATAAACGGTTCCTGGGCATCTTGGAAGAACAATGAAGAACATGCTCCTGGGCAAGCTTGGATCGCTAATTCTGCTCGTCTCGAGCCATTAATCGCTCAATGACAAGATCCGTAGTTTCCTGGAAGCGTTCCACATTTGTCGGATGCTTCAAAACGGTCCAGGTCCCAATGAAGGGCCTGAAGCTCTAATCATGAGGAGCCCCTGACTTGGACCTCAAGATGATGCTCCATGTACTGTTATGCTCTGGGTCCTGCACATAAAGATAGAGGAGGATGAGAGGGTCATGATCGACCCTCTCTTGAAGTTGTATACAAGGTGGATGAGCAGAATGAGGAGGCTCCAGTAGTCGGTGAAGAAGGGGCTCACAGTACCTCAATTATTATAATCGAGGGGGGAAACAAGGGGGAAAGTGTGAAGCATGCGATGAGGATTGAAAATAAGGTGGAACGACAGGTGGAAACAAGGTGGAGCACGTTGAATTTCAAGCTGGAGATGAAGCTCCAGCAAATTTAATTCTACAAAATTAAAATAATCTAGCAATTAATTACTGAAATTAATAGCTACATTACACTACAGGAATAAAATGCGATATAAAAAGCAAAAGAAAACATCTCTACCAGGGTTTTTATGGAGCATAGGGAAGGTTCTCGGAGAGGCTCTAGCAATGCCTTGGATCTCCTTCCTCTACTACTTTCTCCATGCCGATAAGGCTGGGGATTCAAATTGTCACTGAGAATCAACGCTAGGTATCTTCCTTTGGGGTTACAATAGTGAGAGAGGGATCAAACTTCAAAAGGATATGAGAGGTTTTATATATAGGCATGGCGAGGGACAAAAAGGTAGAGAGGATTGCGTGCGAGAGGGAGAGGGTTGGTGGGAGATATGGAGTCGACATGGTGTAGCGATGATGGAGGAAGAGATAGGTGGGGGTCTCGAGAACAAGAGGGGTATGGAGGAAGACCAAAAAATGGGAGAAGATCGACCTCCTGTGACTCTGACAGAAGTTAGAAGCATGGGAGGTACTGCTGACCCATGGTCAACAAAATCCGGCCCCTGGTTGTCTACGCAGACCGACCAGAAAAAGATCGGGGGTAAATTCTTTGTTAATTCATTTAAAAATACTAAATGATTTAACTAATTTTAAGTCAAAATATAACAAAATGTTTCTTATTTTATGTTGTATTTTATTTTGATTTTCATTTATTTTTACAATGTGATTTATTAGATGTTAATATTTACATGTATATACATGTGTATATATACATGTACAAAGTGTATTTTATTTTTATTTTATATTTTCTATTTTATTTATATATACATGCATTGTATATATTTATAACTTATTTAATTACATATTTACATATTTTATTTGTATTTTTCTGATTTTATTTATTTACTAAAATAAATAGGTATATGTATTATATATGTGTAGTTTACCTATATATTATATTATTTATTTTGATGAATTTTAATGGTTTTATTTTATTTCTATTATTTAGATATATTTTGAATAATATTCAAAAGTATATAAAAATATAAGAATGTAAAAAATACAAAGAATAAATATAATGAATATTATATACATGTATACATAACAATAGGGACCCAAAAGTCAACGTTTGCATCTTACCTCGAAATTAAATGAAACCACATTCATTATAGATATTTTAGTTTTATGAACAATATATGTGAGTTTGATCAATCTTGAGTTTTTATGGAGAAGATACAAGTCCGAGAATTTTTCTTTGCGGCCTTTTGTTCCGAGTGTCCCGGGTCCACTGTGCACTATTTTTCAGTGAAATACATTTTGTATTTTTATTTATATTTTTTGTACACTTTTCAAGTTGAGGATTTATTGATTTGAGGTGTAAATAATAAAGAATAAAATAGGTCCTAAAAGCCTATTTATTAAGTAAAAAGAATTAGGGTTTTGAGCCGTTCTCTGTACAACTGGTTTGCCCTATCTCCCCCTACTTTATTCCTTATCGACCAAGTCATCATGATGATTGGGTCTTGGAGTTTAGGGTCACTCAGTGTCTTGGACACTTTGTTCTTTTTTTCTTTCCTTTATTCTTTTATTTTGGAATTAAATACAACATTTATGTTATTTATTCTCATTTATTGAGTGTTATTTGTACAAATTAATGCGATATACATGCATTTAACTAAGGATTTAAGGTCAAAATGAAAGAATAAAGGTGATGAAATGGAGAATCATCACCGCCTATACTTGCCTTTACTAGTCCTTAGTAAACACTATGCCAGTGATTGAAGAAAAGAAGATAAAGAAAAGAAAAAGAAAGAACTTGGAATAATTTTGACATCTAAATTTGTCTTAATAAAATCAAAGTTTGGAGCTCAGTTAAGATCTTTGGATTCTTTGTTTGTTCGGAACCACATTAGGGTTAGGAAGTGTGACACAACAACCATTAGGTTCCATAATCCTCTATCAATTCACAATCTGGTCAGAACCATCTTCTCAGCCGCATAATCTCGCAACCTTGAAATGATAAGTACCATGTGTGTGAATGTGTTAGCTCTTTCTAGACAAATCACTGGACTATCAAGGAGTCTCCTCCTTTAGCAACTCATGCTCTAGGAGGCAAATATTTCCTTATGAGGCCAGGTACATGTTAGTTCACAACCGAAAGGGGGAGGAGATAGGAGAATGGGAAAAGGAGCAGAAATGGACCAATTTAATCGCATTTCCTTGTGAAACTCAGCCAATATAACCGGGTCTTCATCAAAAAGCAAGCTTTTTCTGAATCTCAAAATTTTTGAAGTTTTTGGTGCAAGCTTCTTTTTGGATATTTTCTTTGTATTGCATTACTTTGCATTCCTGTTTTGTCCCGATGGATATAAGAATCTTTTGGTCCGCCCATGTTATGGGGTCTTGGAAAAAGTTAAGCTACTAGACCATTCCTCATCCGAAGTATCACAAAAAAATCCATTCTACATTTGTTAGATGTCCATGCTACCAGAGGATGTGGGTCGAAGTACCGATTTCGACATTCCCCAAGAATGGTTCCTAAACGACCCTTGACTAAGTGGCCTAAAATCTTTTTGGTGAAGCTATTTTTTGATTTTGAAATTTTATGGAATTTGAAAACTTTTGTAAATTTTTATGCAAATTTTGAAAACATTTTGCAAAAGTTTATGGGTTTTTGAACGTTTTGAGTTTTTTTAGGAATTTTCGATAAACGTCAGTGAAAGAAGTATTTACAAGTATTTACATAGGAGTGCATGCTTATTTAGAAGAATTAGGTTTAGGATTTACATTGAGAATTTATACAAAGTTAGCTATTATACACAAATTTTATGTATAAAGGCTAAATACATATATACATAATTTTATTATGTACAAGGTTCTTAAAATAATTTGAAAATAATTTTACAAAAATTTTGAAAACTTATTTTGCAAATACTCTGACCAGCAATTTGACAAATATCTACAATATTTCAAAATCATTTTGCAAAGATTTTTAAAACATATGTGTAGATTTTCAAATTCTTTTTACAACCATTTTCCAATCATTTGAAAACTGAATTTTCAAATTTTTTACTCAAAAAATGAAATAAATTGTATAAAATTTTATAAAAGATTTTTACAAAGGTTTGAAAATTTTTTACAAAAGTTTTACAAATGATTTTCAAAATAAGTTGCAAGACATTTTACAACCATTTCCAAATCATTTGCAAACTATTTTTTGAACCGATTTATTTATTATATTTACAAAGAACATGAATATATATATATAGGTTGTGTTCTTTACAATTGATTACTTGTATACCCTCACCCTTATAGTATTTTAGCCATATTATTCAAAAATACGAAAGTAAGAGTTATGGCTAAAGTATATACAATATATGTGTGCCTACTATACTTAACGTGAGCTATATACTCATAGTGATTAAAGAGAAAAAGAAAGACATAACTCGTGTTGAGTATGGGAAAGTCTGTAATACAAGACTAAATAAAGAAGGAGTAGTCGGTTGTGATGCCCTCGTCCCCCTAGGATCCGGGTACTCGGCAAACCGATTCCACGCACATACATTCCACATTCGAATCATATGCCATACACACAAGCAGTAGAAAATAGCACAAAATATTGGAATTTAAAATCTGTTTTCCATCCATGACATGTTCACATTCAAATTCCATTTTTTACTTCCATCCATTATATTTGCAATGTCCATCCATGTCCACAAAATATACATGTATGCATACAATAAATGTGGCTTAACATACATTATACATGCCATGTCTCTCAAAATGCTACAAGGAAAGACTAAAAAACTACTACCAACTATGCTACAAGAAGGAGTCATGAAGCTACACAAAAAATGGTGACTCCAAAGCTGCTCACCGTTGAAAACATGTGGATTCACACGTAGTTACGTTATGAGCAAAGTTGCCCAGCATGATATAACAATATACAACAATAAGCAAGATATAATCGATGTGTGCAAAAGAAAACAACTGGGCAACCGATCTCAAAAGAATTACATTTTAGTTATTGTTATTAGATATGGATATGAGAAACCAAGCTTTGTGGATAGTCTGTGGTATTGGTCTGGACGAGACCTCACACTATGACTCTGAGGCAAAAAGAACACCTTAGGGTTGGGGTGCCTCCGTAGGCATGCGGTAGGATTACAATGCATCATAACTAAGTTCCTAACATGTCCACTTAGCCCCACTTCCCAATGCTACTTCCAATTCACAATTTAGATTCCAACCCGCGAATCATCGCGACTAACTCAATCCACCTTATGTCCAGGAGAATTATATCCCATTTCCAACTTCATTTAACCACATTTCTCGGAACTATCCTCTTAGCGCTTCCACTCGGAATACTAACCAATGTGGCCTACTCTAGCCAGTATACGAATGTTAGCTCTAAGCGAACAACGAAACACTAGACTACCAACCATGGATACTTGTCCCACACTCGAGCACTGGGCTAAAGTATGCAAGTATCGAGGCCAAAAACCATCAGATTAGCACCTCGGTATGCCAAGCAACATGTCCCCCGACCATCGTAGCTACTGTAACAGTTAGGATGGTGACCATCTAGGCTTCTACCCGGAGCCCCAAGGCCCCTCCTTTGGCGGCAACTACTCCACCTACCCGGTCATCCTGAAATCTCGTCCATATAATCATAATCACCATGACACAGATCGATTCTTGTATCATTTAGATACTTTGAATTGCTTAGGCTGATGATCATCATACCTAATATAACATGCCACAACCATAGCTTTAGCATAATAAAGCGATTTATCTCATGGGATTGTTATTTAATTTGGGATTGTGATATTGACCATGTTATTCTAAACAGGGAAAATAGAAGCAAAGAATTATTGAATTCAAAATAGGAAAAAAACTCATAGCTTTTAAAGATGCACATGAACTAGAACCTATAGACCCAAATGATATATTGAAGTTCACATATCACAGAGTGCAATATCTACATACTTTCAAATGAATTACTTTTATAATCAATGAAACATGTTTCGTAAAAACATGCAATCATAATTCAACTGTTGGGGCCTACACGTTTTCCTATAATCTCTAAACTGAGATTGGAATTTGCGAAACTTTACAAGAAGAGTATATATTCATGGATAGTGATGATACTCAGACGATTCCTATGTAGAACTCATAATCATGAAATGTTTGTTCCAACTCTTTCACTGCCCACTGGATTAACATTACCAGCAATTCTCGCTTAAAAATTATTTTAGATCTCCAACAGATATGTTCGATACTGTGGATAAAATGGGGGGGGGGGGGGGGGGGGGTGAATACAAAGGGGAAAAAGACATAACATAGAATTCACTGAAATCCCATGCGCACAATTTACTTCATGGCAACTTATCCGTCATATATTAATAGGTCCAAAGGAACCAATCACAGAATTGAAAAGATCCCTTCATGATCTCTGTGTGCTAAGAAAAATTTTGGACAATGATACAAAACTTCTGATGAAACAAATGGTGTTATTGGCAACAGGTTACCAATTAACCAATGAGGGCCAACAACTTCTCAATCAAATCTTTCCACAAGCCTCAAACATTAGCCTAAAAAAATAAAATGTGGTTTTCTATTGTACTAATCCCATACCACACAACACATACTTGACAGAAATTCATGTTAAGACATAGATAAAAATATGTGTATATATAAATGAAATTGGGGTATAAAAATGTCTAAGGCTCTAAGAGTGTATCAAGCATACAAGACCGATGGAGCGTGTGGAAACCCACAACAAGAGGAAGGGGGAATCATACCTCAAGAAAGCGAGCTACCTCATTTTCTTCACCCACAAAGAACGTCGTGGTCGTTGCTCCGTTCGCGAGATGAAAGCGTCCACGAGGATGACCTCGCTCTTCTTTATTGGAGGTGTCTTGGATCGTCGATCCGAGGCATTCCGACGAGGGAGAGGGAGGAGGAAGGGGCTAGACTCGTTTTGGGCATTTTTAGGGTCGGGGGGCCTCATTTGGGGTTTTAAATGTGAAGGGGTATTTATGTTCGGATCTTGGTTTGGATCCGGAATGGGTCTAGACCTCGGCTCGCTAAAATAGCCGTAACTCGAGATCCCAAACTCGGATTCTCACGTTCTTAGACTTGTTGTAAATATCTCGACGAGCACTACACGATGGAATGATCAAATGATTTTTTTGTATGCTGGAATAAAAGCAGATGTGCAATTAACCCTAGATCCAGAGAAATTTTTGAAATTAAGCCCACGTTCGGATTCTGGGGTTTTCACATCGGTCATTCCCCCTTACTTAGGATCAACTAATCCTAAGTATAGCCGACTTTATACAAAATGGAGAAGACCGAGGATCATAATTTATGAAATTAATAGGCTCAGCTTGTCCAGCCCATACTCAGGGTGAAATATCCCTACATATAGATAGAATAGCATAAATTGAGAGACAAGCGAGAGAAAGAATAATGAATAACCCAAATATACTCATCCCCATATACTTAGGATGAAGTATGTCCTATATCACAAATGAATGGGATTAATGGCATACAGAAGAATGGAAAAAAGAAATGAAAAGAAGAAAAAAAGAAAATTACTCAAAGATGTTTTTGGAGGCATTGTCTGTCTCAGCTGCTGTTGTCGAAGCTGTGACCTGGGCCGCTGCACGTGCGCTTTTTTTCGAGGTTCGTGCACGATTTTTGAGGCGGTCTTTTTTTGTAATTTTTAATGCAAGTAGGGATACAAAATGCAACTTTGGCCTATTTTAGGGACTAAAATGTAAAGGTCAAGCAAAGGATATCCGAAAAATATGAAACTTGGCCAAGATGATAATTATGATGAAATGAATGCACTGCATTTTTTTGAAATTTTGGATGCAAGATGATTTTTTATGAATTTTTAAAAGAAAACAAAATGAATTTTAATATTTAATTATAATAAATATTAAACCTAATTATTTTCAAGGGATAAAATTATCCAAGATCTATCAATAGATGTTGGATCTTCGAAAAATCCTAAACCTCAAAAATACAAGATTCAATATCTGTTAAAATTAAATATTGAAATATGCAAAATGATTTTTAGAGGATAAACGATGCCATCAAATGCAATTCTTTTTGGGAACAATGTAACATACAATTAATTCTACAATCTATGAATTTTTTGCAATTTTTAGAGCAATGATTAATTATTTATGAATTTTCAAGCATAGAGTGGGCAAAATATGCAATTTTCTACAAAACAATTAATTAATAATTAACCACTGATCACAAAATATCAACCATATGCCAAGATGTAGAGAATTAATTGACAAACAAAATGCCTATTTTTGAATAATAAAATAATGTAATGTAGCTATTCAAAGTCAAAGAAGAACACAGGGGGTATTAATGCAATATTACAATAATTATAAATAAAACAAAATGGAAAAAGGACTAAAATGTAATTACCAAGAAGTAGTGGGTATGTCTGTAATTTTTCTAGAGGGTCACGTGCATAGCACGTGACCTTTGACTCTGGACGTTCTTACAAATATGAGAATCCGCAAGGAGGTCTTCACAATTTTCCCATGCGATCACGTGCCCAGCACATGACCCGTGGGGATGGATGACATCGTTCCCCTGACGCACGTGCAAGGCACGTGTGTGGGGGCCTCGGGATCACCGCCCGGTCGGCGAGGAGCGGAGGAGGGCTGGGTCGTTGGCGGAGTAGCGGGGCTGATAGAGCGGAGGACGTTAGGGGCTGGCAAAGCTTCTGAGGGGCATCGGAGCTGGACAAAGTCTTCCTGGGTGGCTCCAGCTGACACGATGCATGGTGGAGGTGGGGCGAAGATGAAGATGAGGTGCGGGCTGTGCTGCGGTTCTTCGCATCGATGAAGGGGAGGTCTGAACGGCTCTCCACGGCGGAAGAGAAGGATGGAGTTGATGTCGGTGAAGCTTGCGACGAACGAGGCATTGACTTTATGATGGAGTTGAAGTGGATGGTGGTTGTCGGAGGTTGGCTCAACGGCGAGTCGCCGGAGCAGATGCATACGCGAAGTCGGTGGCGTACTGCGACGAGGCACCATGCCTCGGATCTTGCCGTGAGGAGTGGACGTCCAGGCTGTCACCATCGAAGCATCTTCCTTCGATGTGCAGTCGACGGATACTGGACGATGGGGGCGAAGAAACTTTAAATAGGGCTGGTGATGGTTCGGAGAAGGAAATAGTTTGCGGGAGATCAGAGATTCGACGATGGCCGGGACGATCGGTGATTGATTGGGAGGTGATCAGCGTGGATTCGACGAGGGAAGATGAGATCGGAGGTGCGGAGATATCGCGGGAGCTGGTGGCGCATTTTGTGAAAGGCGGAATTGATTGGGGACGACGAACAAGGGTCGTCCGATCAGCCGAGATCGGACGCCCCTGAACGCGTCACGTGGCGATTGGAGGGAGGGTCGGCGCGACACGTGCTGGTCACGTATGGCAGAGGCACGAACCCCACACATGCGATTTTTTATTTTTATTTTTATTTATAAAAACAAAATAAAATAAATCCAAAAATGGGTGACATGTGGCGGCTCCAAGAGCTGCCGCGTGTCAGCGCCCACAAAAAATCAGAAAATAAATACAAAGAAAAATACTTAAAAAATAGTAAATAACCTCATATCGAAAAGTTTCTTCATGAAATTTGCTCGTCTCGATGAGATCTACAACTTTCATGAAGATATCAAAACCAAAGTCGATCAAATGCACAAAATGATATTTTTGGGGTATCCCATATACATAGAATACCATGATTTTTAGGTTTTATAACTTTTTTTATCATTTTTAAACCAGATAAAAATCTGGAAAAAATATGATAAAATCAAAGATAAATATTTATACATTAATCTATTTTTGGGGGATTTTTATTGAATAAGAAAAAGAAGAAATAAAATTTAAGATGAAAAAGATGACTTTCGTACAGACAGTTAGTGAGGACCCAGACTCAGTTAGTTTCTTTTATTTTAAGCTTAGTTTGGTTTGGATTTTTGTGCATTTTAATAAAACATACATCAAAGAAGACACATGAAAAAGAAATAAAATAAAATAGATTAATTATGTACATAAAATAATAGGTCAAAAACCGTTAAAATACAAAATGTACAAAAGAGGCCCAAAACCCAACTTTCACATATGAGCTCTGATTCACTTGAACTTGGTCTTGTTTTGAAGGTATTTGAATGTACATTAGTTCAAAAGTGAGTTGCATCAAAACAGACACTGGATGAGGAAGATAAAAGGGTTTTAGTCCGAATATCCTAGAACTAGGGTTTGGGTTTTTGGTCAACTTATTTAGGTTAGTGATTTTTTTGTATTTTTCATTTATTCTTGTTAGTGATATGTACACAGAGGAGGTGGTTTTGGGTCATTCGGAGTTAGTATGAATTAGTTAAAAATCAGGGAAGTTAGGCTATTTACAGGTCACTTTTGGCTGGGATTTTTGGCTTCTTATTTTGTGCAAAAATAAGTGATAAAATGCAATTCTTATCCAAACATGCATGAATGCTAATTATGCAGAATAAATGAAGAAATGCCAATGATTTTGAGGGATTGGAGCTTAATTAATGATATTTAGAGTGATGAATATGAGATTCATCATCCCCCTATACTCAAACCATGCTCGTCCCTGAGGATCAAAAGAAATGCCATGAGGTGAAATGAGATTGGGTTCCATACCAAGATCATGAGGTGAAGGTGGAAATGAAACTCGACTCGACCTTTGGATTATTAGTTTGGCAGAACTTCTGTGAGACTTAGAATTTTAAAATCAGCAGCCTTCAAGTTCTACACATCATTGTCACAGTTTCGGCTCAGAAGTCTTCTTAGATCAATCCTCCTCCCAAAGCATACCCTATGAACATTGAACAATCGACTCATGTGTGTGAAAGGTTTGAGCTTTTCCCATCCAAAATGCCGGACTACCATGCAAACCTCCTCTTCAGTAACTCATCCTTGGAGAGTCAGGTATTTCCTTCTAAGGACTGTCGCACTGTGTTCACAATCGAAATGGGGGAGAAGTTAGAAGAAGGAGAAAAGAATTGGAGGGTGGCCAGTGTAGTCACCTCTCCTTGTGAAGCTGGCCAGTGTAGTCAGGTCTCCACCAAGATCTGCAGGTTTTCTTGAAGCTTGGACCTTTTTGGTCAGATATTTATTTGGTAGTGGCTTCTTTGTATTTGGATTTTGGTGGTTCTGCTTGGATCTTATTGTTCCCCTACGGATATAGAATCTTTTTCCCCGTACATGTTTTGGGGTCTTAGAAAAAATTGTTCCCATCCTTCCATCCCTTTTTCGAAGCTTTATTTCAACTCGTACTCCGATCTTTAGATTTCCACGCTACCAGAAAAGAAACTCACACAGTCTTCCAACACCCCGTCTGAGTTGAGCTAAGTGCATAGTGTGAGAGTACAAATTAATTCCTTATTCTAGAGTTGTGCCCATAATGAAGAGACCAGGTTAGACACTAAGAGTCAAATGGTGCACATTGTCATGTCAAACTCGAAGAATTAAGTCAAAGACCTGAAGCTTCTAAAATCCTATTTCTCGGTGAAGTTCCTCTGAAAATTAGATGGATTAAGGTCAAGTCCAGACCACTCTCGGTTTCTGCTCATAACTCGGTTCAGAACCCAATGGCTTTTCACAAATGCAAATGAATGAAATACTGGATGAAGTGCAGGTGTGTGAAATGCAAACAATTTTTTTGACTTTTGTGAAATTTTTATTTTTTTTTGGAAAAATGAATAACAAGCCTTTTTTCAAAAATTTTGGGTTAGACACAGTCAGTGTTAGTAGCAAAACTCTTTTTTTCCCTTTTTTAAGTTAGTTACCCACCCCATAAATTCATATAGACTTTCGCGAAAGTACGAGATTTGGGTAAAATATATACATAGTATATATACAGACCCCTATACTTAGGGAGTGTTGTGTCCTCAGAGCACAAGAAGCATAAAGAAGACATAGGTCGGGCTAAGCGTAAGAGAGTAAAAAAGAAAAAGAAAAAGATAGGCCCCCTATACTTAGACTGCGAACAATCTAAGTATAGAAGAAGAGCGAAAAAATGAGGTGGTCGGGATATGTGAATGAGGAGAGTATATACATATGAGCATCGGTTCCCCCTATACTTAGGCTCTGGTCAACCTAATTATGGAAGAAGGGTGGAAATGGAATGATAGTGAGATGGGGAAAATGGTATGTACAGATGACATCGGTCCCCCCATACTTAGACCTTGGCCTAAGTAAAGGAAGAAGATGTACAAGGAGACCAATGTGGTCGAGAGGGGGGGTGGTTAGCCGATGATTAAGGCGGTTTTTGGTCGATCTTTTTATGAGCCTGTGGTGGGAGATCGTAATGATGAGAAGGAGATGAAGCATATGATTCCCAACTATTATCAATGTTATCCTCGGAGAAATCATGTTGGGTATTAGATGAAGTGTATGAGTCAAATGAAAGGTAACAATGATCAGAGTTATCCTTAGAGGAATAGTATTTGAAAGTGGACACACTCCAGATATTCTTGTCTTTTTGTTTCTTCAGTTGTTTTCGTTCCTTCTTGGGATCATGTGCTTTGTCCTCGGATGAATACTCTGAAGCACCAGTCTTAGTCAGCTCATAAGAAATAATTCCAGTGTATTTGATGAGAGCAGGAGCATCGGCTTTGGATGAATAATAGTGAGGAATGGGAGTCGTCCAACAGGAATCGAAGTTTGGATCCTTGCGAAGATATGGTTTTAGAACTGTCGAACAAACCTCACTTATGTAGATTACCTTTTCTGGACCTGATGAGGGATCATCAGATGATTCCTCTTCCGGAAGGTCAAAGGTGACTTTCTTTTTTGATGAAGGAGTAGTCATTTTGTCTCGTGAGGTTGTTGGTCCACTTGAGTCTCCAGATGAATAACCATTGGAATTCTTCTCCTTGGTCGGTGTTCGTCCTGCATGTTTGTTTTTAGTCTTCTTCATGTTGGTGCACTCCTGAGTTGGGATGATTTGGTCAAGGTATTCAGAGTAGGTTGACCCAGGGTGCGACCATGCATAAGTCTCAGGATCATACAAGAAACATTCTTCTATTGTGAGATCCACATGAATTGAAATAGTGGGGAGAGTCTCTGCATGTTCGTATTCAATTGTTTTGATGTTGGAGAATTCTTGTATCAAGTTGATTTGATTGAGGTAGTCAGAATAGGTTGACCTAGGGTGCGACCATGCATAAGTCCCAGGATCGTACGAGTCATATATTTGATTTTCCATGGTGAGAGCAGCTAGGAATAGAGTAGGGGGAGAGTCTCTAAACCAATAGTCTCATCAACAATCGCTATCTCAGGTGTAGCAACGGGGTAGGGCTCTTTTACCGCTTGATGGTTACGACTGTCGAGGACTTCGTGGGTTTCCTCAGAAAATCGTGGTTCCTCAAAGACTGGGTGAGATCGAAGTGCTTCCAATGTTGTAAAAATTGATTTCCCAAGTCTCACACCTAATAATTGCCTTAGCCAATACTAAGAATGGCTTTCTGGGAATAATTGGAGACTGGGTGAATTCTCCTTGATGCTAAATATCAATGATCATGAAGTCTACTTTGAGCGGAGCACCTTGGAATGTAATGATGACCGAAATGGTTCCTCTCAGCCACTTTATCGATCGATCAGCCAATTGAACGATCTCTCGTATCTTCCTGATAGGTATGAGTTTGAGTTCGTGAAGTACAGAGGTTGGGAGGATATTGATTGGTGAGTCGTCATCAATTCGAGCATGGGTAAAAATTATGTCTTTGATTCCACAGTCAAATCTGGGCAGCTGCTTCACTATGCGGCTCTTGGTTTTTCTCCTCAACACCAAGGAGGAGATCATTGACAAGATATGTCTTTCAGTTTTTGTTCTTATCCTGCCCGACTTTTTCATCATTAATTTATCCATTACAAATCCTTTTAGGTCGGGGAAGTGTTCAATAGCATGTATAAAGGGAAGTTCAAAAATCAATCTTTTCTTCAGCGCTTCCCGTAAAGTAGGATCCAAATTCTTCAGATCTTCTTTAGTCTCAATTTTTATGATTTTTTGGATTTTTTGGGTGTTTTTAATATTTCAATTTTTTGGTATTTTCTGTGTGGTGTGGTGATGTGGTGTTTTCCGTAGATGAGCAAGGGCTTTGATGTCCCGAGTAAGAGTCAGAGGCATAGCCATCCCTAGGGGAGTAATATGCAGAAGTGTTGATGTCAGAGTCGTCCCTAGGGTGAACATATTCTCTACGTTTCTGAAAATCCTCAGAATTTTCAACATGAGATCCAATCTTTTCCTCATTCATTTTTATATCCGAGTTCCCATAAAATAAGCTGAGTCGGTTAGTAAAAATTTTGAATTTTTCCTCCATTAATTCAAATTTCTTATTTATCCTCGAAATATCATCCTCAAAAATCTGTTTATGATCAATTATGGGAGCAGTCGGTGTGTGTTCTTGTTTTTGAATTTTTGATCCAATCATTTCCTCTTCCATTTTCCTATATGAGCTGGGAGGAGATTCTCTTTGATTATCCAATATATCATTGTTATTTTTTGAAATTTTCTCCTCAAAAATTATGGAAGGAGGTTGCTCAGTGGAAGGATTTTGCGGGAATCTGTAGGTCTCGTACTCAGCATACCATGACTCGGGTATATAACACTGGTTTGAGTAGAGTCTACTTCCATGGTCATGATTGATTGTATCATCAAATAATGGAGTCATACATGGTTCATATGTGTCGATATCATCTATCTGCTCCTCTGTATGTATAAGCTGATCAAAGGAGTGGTACTCAAGTTGGTCAATAGGGGTCTGATCGTCACGGTCAATCCAACACTGATGATCATTAAGTGAGATCCTTTCCATTTGGTGTGATTGAATTTGATTTCTCAACCAAGCATAAGATTCAAAAGTGACTTGATCTTGAAATGGTTCATTAGTTTCAGCCAGAAACCGAGAATAAGACGGTTTAGTCCAAGATGGTAAGTGGTCATGTGTGGTCGGATGAGTCGAGTAGAATGGCTTGGAATTTAATGAGGGGACCGAAATCATCCGAGAGTCAGAATCTTTCTCAAATGTTGGAGGATTATTGAAAGAAGAGGGTTTGGTCGATTTGGGCCTGACCGAAACAAATTCATTTTCATAATATAGGTCAGATGGGTACTCGTACCATTATCCTGTCTTTGTCAAAGGAAGTTGATGATGAATCGAAATGGTTGATCTCGGTGCAAGGGCACAAGATATTCACAAGAAATTTTAATCAAGAAGATTGATGGCACAAATGTGTGGCTTTTGGTCTTCGAAAGCGGTTTACGTACACCAATGCAAATACAAATCAAACCTCAGATTCACAACTCACACAATGAAGCCGCATGAGTTCAGAAATTTATCTTTTCAATTTTAAGTTGTTGACAAATCAATCTTGGAAAGAATTTAGTGAGCTGTTAGGTACTGAAGATTTTCTTAAAGACTGTCCCGAATTCTTACGACTAGTTGCACCTACTTTCAACCAATATCAGTGTAAGTACATACCGTAGAACGGCTACCCGTGTTACTTAAGGATGGAGCCTTACACAGTGTCCTTTAAACCAGCCACTCTGCTAAGGAAATCCGGACAGTTTGTCGGCTACCCGTAGATCCTCACTGAGAAGTAGCTAATTATTTTTAGAATCAGTAGTCTGAATGAAAATTTAGGAGCTGGGCTCTAACCTTATGTGTTGTCTCTCGCTCACTCAGAAAAAACAAAAAATATCCAAGGTCGGGGTTGCTATCCTGCAAAAATTCTTGATTTTATGGGTTGTTTAAAATCGGCTATATTTAGCATTCCTAATATTTTATTAGGCGATCACTGAAAAATTAAGTGAGCACAAATACACGTCTACCATGCAGTCCCAATTTCCTTTAAAATTATGTGACAAAATAAGAGGGAGAAATTCGGGAAAAGCCGGTGCACGCGAAAAACAATGATGAATTTTAGATAGAAGACTTACAGTGACTCCTCGCAATCTCCATGTGGGATGCAATGCAAGAATTGAAAGATTATTCTAAATGAATGCAAGCCAATGGAAAACCGCACCTAGTAGAAAGTTCTATTAGTGAGGAAGAATTGAGTTGAATTTGACTAAATTGAACAATCTACGTGCGTCTCAATTAAAGTGAAGTATGGCCCTAGATCCTATGAGCACAATGAAAAATTTAAAAGCTTTAAGAGCCGTATGTGTAGGTCTATCCTAAGCATCACTCAAGTCGAACCCCACACTCACCAGAGAGTGAAACATGCCACGACACACAACAGAAAAAGTTCAAGGTCTTTTTACACGCGAGAGTACAAACAGACACCGCTATAGATGAGCAATTAATTATAGAAAATAAAATTGCAGAAAATAAAATCCTAGACTCTACACTCTCTTATGACTTAACTCGATCTTAAATTTTTAATGCGGCTTTTCGGAAGTCGGTGAAGTTGTGTCGGTTCTTGAAAAACCGCTCCACGTACGCCAAGTACCTCGCAAGAAAAATAAGAGAGAAAATATAAGAGAGGGACTCAAAAATAAATCAAAAAAATAATAAGAAAATAAATGTCGAAAATAAAATAAAAATAAATACAAAGAAAAAAAATGGAATTTACAGTGAAAAATTCGGGGGTCAGACTACCCGAATAAGGAAAATCGAATAAAAGATTTTTAAACAAAAACTAAGCCGTTTGCCTCCCCGGTAATGGCGCCATCTGACGGGTCCGAGATAACATGTGTTAAAATGTCACAATAGATTATCATTCGCTTAAAGTAATGTATCTTTTCGTTGTAGGCGGGCAATCGGAATCAGTCAAGAAACAACCACAGAAAATTTAGTCAATTTTAATCAATACGGTTTTATGTTTATTTTACTTGGCAAGTCCCAAGGTTGAACATAAGGAGGCAAAGGAACAACCTAGAATTTTGTCTATCAAAGTTCGTGCATGGTTTTCAAGGCGGTCTTTTTTTTGTAATTTTTAATGCAAGCAGGGATCCAAAATGCAACTTTGGCTTATTTTTGGGACTAAAATGTAAAGATCAATCAAATGATGTCCGAAAAATATGAAACTTGGAAAAGATGATAATTATGATGAAATGAACACATCCTAATTTTTTTGGAATTTTTGGATACAAGATGAATTTTTTTTATGAATTTTTAAATACAAACAAAGTGAATTTTAATATTTAATTTTAATAAATATTAAACCTAATTATTTTCAAGGGATTAAATAATCCAAATCTATCACTATGGATCTCAGAAAAATCCTAAACTTCAAAAATACAAGATTCAATCTCTATTAAAAATTAAATATTGAAATATGCAAAATGATATTTAGAGGATAAATGATGCTTGCAAATACAATTCTTTTTGGACACAATGTAACATATAATTAATTCTACAATATGTGATTTTTTTTGGCAATTTTTAGAGCAACGTTAATAATTTATGAATTTTCAAGCACAGAGTGGGCAAAATATGCAGTTCTCTACAAAACAATTAATTAATAATTAACCACTGATCACAAAATGTCAACCATTTGCCAAGATGTAGAGAATTAAAAGATAAACAAAATGCATATTTTTGAATAATAAAATAATGTAATGTAGCTGTTCAAATCCAAAGAAGAACACATGGGTATTAATGCAATATTACAATAATTATAAATACAAATAATGGTAAAAAGGACTAAAATGTAAATACAAAGAAGTAGGGGGTATGTCTGCAATTTTTCCAGAGGGTCACGTGCCTAGCACGTGACCTCTAGCTCTGGGTGTTCTTGCAAATATGAGAATCCACAGGGGGGTCTTCGTAATTTTCTCACACGGTCACGTGCCCAGCACGTGACCCGTGGGGATGGATGACGTCGTTCCCCCGACGCACGTGCAAGGCACGTGTGTGGGGGCCTCGGGATCACCGCCTGACCGGCGAGGAGTTAAGGAGGGCCGAGTCATTGGCGGAGTAGCAGGGCTGATGCAGCGGGAGGACGTGTGGGGTTGACGGAGCTTCTGAGGAGCACCGGAGCTAGACAAAGTCTTCCTGGATGGCTCCGGCTGACACGATGTGTGGTGGAGGCGGGGCAAAGACGAAGATGAGGTGCAAGCTGTGCTGTGGTGCTTCACGTCGATGAAGGGGGGGGTCTGAACGGTGCTCCACGACGGAAGAGAAGGCTGGAGTTGATGTCAGTGAAGCTTACGGCGAATGAGACGTTGACGTTCTGATGGAGTTGAAGTGGACGGTGGTTGTCAGAAGTTGGAGGTTGGCTCAATGGAGAGTCATCGGAGCAGATGCAGACGTGAAGTCGGTGACGTACTACGGCAAGGCACCAGGCCTCGGATCTCACCGCGAGGAGTGGACGTCCGGGCTGTCACCACCGGAGCATCTTCCTTTGATGTGCAGTCGACGGATACTGGATGATGGGGGCGAAGAAGCTTTAAATAGGGATGGTGACGGGTCGGAGAAGGAAATAGTTTGCGGGAGATCAGAGATTCGATGATGACCGAGACGATCGGTGATTGATTGGGAGGTGATTGGCGTGGATTCGACGAGGGAAGACGAGATCGAGGCGCGAAGATCTCGGAGGAGCCGGTGGCGCATTTTGGAAAGGCGGAATTGATTGGGGACGACGAATAGGGGCCGTCCGATCGGCCGTATCGGACACCCCTTAACGCGTCACATGGCGGTTGGAGGGAGAGTCGGCGCGACACGTGTTGGTCACGTGCGGCAGAGGCACGTGACCCGCACATGCGATTTTTTTTATTTTTATTTTATAAAAATGAAATAACATAAATTCAAAAATTGGGTGACACGTGGCGGCTCCAGGAGCGACCACGTGTCAGCCCCACAAAAAATCAGAAAATAAATACAAAGAAAAATACTTAAAAATAGTAAATGACCTCGGATCGAAAATGTTTCTTCAGAAAAGTTGCTCGACTCGATGAGATCTACAACGTTCACGAAGACATCAAAACCAAAATCGATCAAATGCACAAAGTGATATTTTTGGGATATCCCACGTACATAGAATACCATGATTTTTAGGTTTTATATTTTTATCATTTTTAAATCAGATAAAAATCTCAAAAATATGATAAAATGAAAGATAAATATTTACACATTAATCTATTTTTTTGGATTTTTATTGAGTAAGAAAAAGAAGAAATAAAATAAAAGATGAAAAAGACGACTTTTGTACAGACAGTTAGTGAGGACTCGGACCCAGTTAGTTTCTTTGATTTTAAGCTTAGTTTGGATTTGGATTTTTGCGCATTTTAATAAAACTTTCAACAAAGAAGACACATGAAAAGAAATAAAATAAAATATATTAATTATATACATAAAATAATATGTCAAAAACCGCTAAAATACAAAATATACAAAAGAGGTCCAAAACCCTACTTTCACATATGAGCTCCGATTCACTTGAACTTGGTTTTGTTTTGAAGGTATTTGAATGTACAGTAGTTCAAAAGTGAGTAGGATCAAAATAGATACTGGATGAGGAAGATATGAGGGTTTCAGTCCAGAAATCCTAGAACTAGGCTTTGGGTTTTGGTCCACTTATTTAGGTTAGTGATTTTTTTTGTATTTTCATTTATTCTTGTTAGTGATATATACACAGTGGAGTAGTCTTGGGTCATTCAGAGTTAACATGAATTAGTTAAAAATTAGGGAAGTTAGGCTATTTACTGGTCACTTTTGGATGGGATTTTGGCTTCTTATTTTGTGCGAAAATAAGTGATAAAATGCAATTCTTATCAAAATATGCACGAATGCTAATTATGCAGAATAAATGAAGAAATGCAATTATTTTAAGGGATTTGAGCTTAATTAATGATATTTAGAGTGATGAATATGAGTATCATCACTGTGACCTCTTCATCGTAAATAACTTGAATTGAATCGACAACAACCATGAATGTGTCATGCTTTAAATACAGCTTCAACAACTGACCGTTGACTACGAATGGTTGAGCATCAGCTAATAATTCTGATATCAAAATGCTTCCATTGCCGCGCATAGTCTTCACAATGTAAGCCCTGTCCATTTGATTTTTAATTTGCCTGGGAATATCTTTAACTTCACGTCGAACAACCATACTTTCTATCTAGGATCAAAGGCCCTTCATCTGATATGCCGACCATGCCAGCATTTGACATTCTCTTTGTACATCAAGATGTTATCGTACGCATAGTCTCTGAATTCCAAGAGCTTGTTCAGATACAATTTTCTATTCTGACCACTTTTTTTTGAGTCGAGGTTAATGATATTGACTGCCCAAAGTGATTTATGAATGAATTCTACAGACATATGACATAGCTTTCCATAGACAAGACTGTAGGATGACATGCATGAGGGAGACTTGTAGGTGGTTCTGTACGCCTAGAGAACTGAATGCAGGAATTGTGACCAGTTCTTTTGGTCTAGCCTCACAAGCTTCTATAGGATTGTCTTGATTTCTCAGTTTGATAATTCATCCATGCCTTGGACTGAGGATGATAAGGAGAAGATACTCGGTGATCGATGTTGTATTCCACTAATTTCTTAACCTCTTTGTTGATGACGTGGCTACCTCTGTCTGAAATAACATTCTTCGATATCCCAAATAATGAGATGATGTTATCTAGAGTCAGTAAACTATGTGGCTATCAACGCTCAAGCATGGATAGCTTCTACCAAACGACTCACATAGTCCACGACAAGCAGGATGTATTCATAGCCCTGACTGTTAGGAAATGGACCCATGAAATTAATGCCCTATGCATCGAACACACCAGATATCTGAACGAATTTGAGGGGCATAGAATCTTTGACACCAAGGGCTTTCCCCATCTTTTGACAATCAGTGCATGCTTTCACATATGTTGTAGTATCCTTGAATAGTGTGGGCCAACGGAGGCTACACCATAGTATCTTTGCTATTGTTCGACTTCCATTATGATGTCCACCAGATTTAAGCTTGTGACAATGCTTGAGGACACTTGTCCTGAGGAATATACCAAAGCCAAATGCAATACACTCCTTCCCTGAACAAGTATGGATCTTCACATTTGTAGAAATGGATATCGGACAGAAACTTGTCTCTCTTGATTCTCGTCCAATATTGTAGAACTATCCGAATATGAGGTAGTTCACAATATCGACATACCAAGAAAGAGATCCAATGCTGAGTATGGACTCATCAGGTTAAGTCTCTATGATTGGTGCACTGCTCAGTTGAGTGTCTTGGCTTTCAATTCTGATAAATGATTTGCTATCACGTTTTGAACTCCATGCTTATCTCTGATTTCCAAGCCGAATTCCTGGAAGAGTAGAATTCATATGAGTAAGCGTGATTTGGCATCCTTCTTTTATTGTAAGTATCTAACAACAGAGTGGTCAGTGAAAACAATGACTTTAGATCTAAGAAGATAGGATCTGAACTTCTCTAAAGCGAAAACCGCTTCCAGTAATTCTTTCTCTGTTACTATATAATTTCTATATGCTTCATCAAGTGTCTTGTTGGCATAGTGAATGGCGTAAGGTAGCTTTTCTCTTATTTGTCCTAATACAATCCCAACTGCGAAGTTTGATGCATCCGTCATAATCTCAAATGGAAGAGACCAATCGGGTGGCTGTAGAAAATAATTGGAGAACCTTCTAATCAACAATGAACTTGGTATTCTTGCATAAAAGATCTATAAGAGATCGGTCAAGTCTGCCGAAGTCCTTGATGAAACTCCTCTAAAATCCAACATGCCCAAGGAATGACCTTATGTTCTTAACATTTCAAGGTGGATCAAGTTTGGCAATGACATCCACCTTAGCCGTGTCGACTTCCATGCCTCGCTTAGAAATGATGTGGCCCCGCACAATACCTTCAATGACCATGAAATGTCTTTTTTCCCATGATAAGACCAAATTCACTTCACGGCACTTCTGTAGTACTCTATCTAGGTGCATAAGACATGAATCGAAGTTGTCACCGTAGAATAAAGAATCATCCATGAAAACTTCGAGAAAACTTCTGACCATATCAGCAAAAACGACAAGCATACACCTTTGGAATGTAGCAGGAGCATTGCACAATCCAAAGATCATTCTTCGAAAGGCATATGTGCTGAATGGGCATGTCGATGTCATTTTCTCTTGGTATTTAGGGGCGATAGCCACTTGGTTGTACCTGGAGTACCCATCTAAGAAACAGAAGAATTCCTCCCCAGCCAATCTTTCAAGAACTTGGTCGATAAATGGTAGAGAAAGTGGTTCTTCTTTGTAGCTGAATGTAGGCGGTGATAGTGAACACACACATGCCACGATGTTCGTAATCAAGTAGAAATCTCCTCTCCTTGGTCATTTGTAACCACGGTGATCCCTGATTTCTTATGAACTATATGAAGGGGACTCACCCATTTTGAGTTGGAGATGGGATAAATGAAACATGCTTTACACCACTTCATGATTTCTTTCATTACTACATCCCGCAGTTAAGGTTTAATCTTCTTTGGAATATTATGCACTCATCTTCAAGATAGACGTGGTGTAAACACAAGGCCATATTTATCCCTCGGAGATCCGATACTTTCCAATTAAGTGCCTTGGGGGTTTTCTCTAGAACCTCAAGAAGTCGAGATTCCTAATCCCGGGTCAGACTGCTGCTGATGATGATTAGATACATTTCTTCACCCACAAGGAAATCATACTTTATACCTACCGGGAGCTATTTGAGTTCAACTAATTGTTGAGTCTGCTCCACGGACACTTCAGATACTATGCTGGTTGGTGAATCATTTGCCGAATTCAATGAAGTGTTGTCCACCTCTGTCACTACTGGCTCTCAAAAAAATATTATGAACATATCTGTAATGATTTTTTCATGTTCGATTTGGCATAAATATTCTTCAAATAAGTTGATCAATGATTCCGAATTTGTCTCCCAATTGATAATGGAGCAAGGATCGGCTGTGCTTTCCAAGTCCTCCTCTAAAAGAGAGGACTTCATGTGTCATAATATCATTCAAAGAAAGTTGTCGATCACAGATATCAACAATGTCACAGTCTCCAGTTAGTTTTTGCTTGCCTTCATGAGATGCAGCTTTCGGCTCGATGGTCATGTCCACTGTGACTCTGTCACTGCAGGAGGGAAATATAATCTTTCTAGACCCATAGTCGACGACTGCTTCAACTGTTTGAAGGAACAACCGACCAAAAATGATGGGAGTCTGAAGTAACGGTGTAGGAGAGTCCATGTTTAGGACGACAAAATCCACTAGGAAGCGCATGTCCAACACAACCACAATAAATCCTCTAGTAAACGCTTGGGCCGCTTGATGGATCTTTCAGCAAATGAAGGATAGTGGGCTTAAGCGGTCCCAACCTGAATTCTTCAAGCAATGAGGAGGGCATGAGGTTTATAGAAGGGCCACCATCAAGCAGAGTTTGCTCAAAAGTTTGATCGAATACCTGGAAATTGATTAAGGCTTCA